>VDFB02373365.1:271678969-271802895 GCA_007258455.2 Sequoia sempervirens
TTCATCTTTGGCAGGGTTGTCCTCCAGTCCCTCGGAAGCTGTGTATTCTATGTATTTGAGGATGACTGCCTAGAGTTTGTCTATTTCGAGGATTTCACATTGCAGTGCTTGGTAGCTCCACTCCTTTGCATTATCCTCCAGCCTTTTCCAATCCTCATCATACTTTCAGCCTTAGTCTCTGAACAGCTCTGATTGATTGAAGGTGCGGGCAGCAAAACTCAGGAATTCCGTTGTGATTTCTCTAGCCATCCCGTCCTTCATCTTCTTCTGGAAGTAGGGTTTTATCTTTTCTGGATCCATTTGCATAGTGGGCATATCATAGCCCATCATCATCTTAAGATATCGAGCACATTCTGCCCAGATCTCTTTGATCCATTCCATGTCTGGATCCATCTTGCTCATGATTTGCTCTAACCTCTCCTTCCAGTTGTCAAAGTCTCAGTGCCACACATCCATCAACCAGTGATCTTTCTTAAATGGAAGCTTCTCCTCCCACGTGGCTTCAAGCAACTGAAGATAGCTTCAATCCTTAGAAAAGTGGAGTCGTAAGTTGCGAGGAAATTGGTGCAAAGTTTCTTTGTGCTCTCAAGATACTGCATCAGGTCCAAGAACTTGTTGGTTGTTCGCACAACCCGGCTAATTCCCATGTTCCCGACATATGAGACTTGTTAGAACCAATCCTCTGTGGTCTTCTCCAAGTTATTTCTTCTCTCCATCTTATCGATCTGTTCCTTGGAAAGCAGCTGAGATGCGGTCGTGGATGTAGTAGGTAGGTCATCTACTGAAGACCATTGTTGTATGTAATCCGTTAAGGTTGCAACCTGTGCCTTGAGCTTATCCTTTGAGATTTTATCTTGTTTTATCAGGTGCACCATTGTAGCCACTGACTCAAGGTGTTTGACCTTCTGCTCTCTGGTTGCGGTCCCCAAGTCAATGGTGGAGATGTTATAGCTTACCCCAGCTTGGCCAATTGTGGGCATTGCAATTTGTGCCGCTCGAGAGCTAGAAGCATCCATCATTACTTTGGATCGGACCTTGGGCTTCTTCTCCTTCTTCGTCGTGATTTGGGCTCAAGCCAAGATGGCCTCTAACCTTGCCCTTGGGTCCTTCAGCACAGGGGTCTTTCTTTCGAGCTGCTTCTCCAACCATTCAGGCAGAACAGATTTCCCCCTGGGTGAATCACGGTCACCCTCGCCTTTCTTAGTCAATGCCAAGATTTTTTCTCTTTTTCCCTTTGTAGGTTTCTCTTTCTCTTTGGCAGCATCCTCCTCCTCTTCATTGGAGTCATGGACAAATACGAGGTTTTTGATTGGCAGCCTGATGGGTGGTTGCTGAATGAGACTTTCTTCTCTTGCTATTTCCCCTTCCTTCTTTTCCTCAGTAACCTCAGCCTCGGGGCTTCTAACAACATGCGTTTCAGCCTCAGTTAAATCCTTTTGTTGTTGTTCTTCTGGTGGTTGCCCTTCTTCATCATGGGGTGACCCTTCTGGCTCTATCCCAATGTCCTCCAATTGTTGTGCCATTTCCTCCTCAAGGTCATCATCAAAGGTTTGAATGATCTCCTTAGCACCCGAGCCATCTTCCTCGTCCCCGGGTGATCACAGAATAGTGGTTTACAATTTTTGGCCAAACTATACACTGAAATAAATTATTTAACTAAATCTTCACTTTCGGGCACCTATAGCAGCTAAACCGTGAGGAATTTGAAGATGATGAAAACTAGAGTTTCATGAAATTTTTTCTATAGATTCTAAATATATTTTTTTCAAAATTTTTGGAATCAGATTGCACTTCTTTTTCCATCTCCCTCGAAAACTAGTTTTTTCAGAAAACAACATTTTTAAAAAAGTGACGCTCACCGTATAACGCATAACTTTTTTTCCATGAAGGATAAAATTATAATTTTTCAAATTTAGATTCATAACTATGATATCTAGTGCTTCCACTTGGTTAGATAGTTTTTATTGAATATTTTTTAATCAAATTTCAAATTCAAACCAATTATAATTACATAGCCGACCGTATAACGAAAGTAACTTTTTTTGTATATATCAAAATTCAATTTTTTTTTTTCTTGTTGGATCAAGGACTTCAATATCTAGTGCACTAATATTTTAATTTTTTTTTAATAATCTACTATTTTTTCAGATGTGCAAAATTGAGAGCTTGATTTTTGGTGAAAACCTACATTCATCGAGAAATAAAAAATAAATATAATAATAAAATTAAATTTATTTAAAATTATACTTTTTGGGAAGCTTATAATGAGGACTACATACTTAAAAAAAATATAAAATTAAATGAATTCATTTGATCCCCCAAAAGGTAAATCAAATGTGGGTTTTTATCAGCATTTTGATAGGTGTAAAGGAGACTCCATTATAGGTATGGTTTAAAACTAGCGAGGTTCTATCCAAAGGGGTTTGATTTAAGATAGTTTGATCAAACCCTCTTCAATTGTAATTCTTTAAATAGAACCTTTTAAGGCTTAAATCATTATATTTTCTAAAAATATGTGATTTCAACAAAAAATTAGTTCCTCCTAGAAATTGTAAACCAGCTTTATGGGATCATCCCCCCACTCTCGGAAGAGCCTATTTCTTCCTCCTCATAAACCACCCTGTCGATGGTTCGGTGTTCGTACTTTGGGTGCTCGTAGTACTCATCGACCTCCTCCTTAACAGGCTTCGAGGCCTCCTACTCTCGTTCCTCCAACTCCTTTGAGATTAGCATCGTGGCCTCTGTGGTTGGCAGCCCTGTCAGTGGTTGTGAAGGTTGAGCAGTTGCAAGGACTTGCGTAAGGGCTGCTTGGAGAGTGGGATCCATCAAGATCTGGGAGAGCTCAGGGGGAAGGTTTTGCATATGTCTTGTAAGAGCCTCGGGCATAGTGGCAGTGGGAAGAGGTGATGTTATTGTTGCTAGAGGGAGTGATGTGATTGGCGACATGGCAGCAGAGGAAGGGGGAGTAGTCATGCCGAAAAAGGAGTCAATAATTATCATAGACTTGGCTGGAGGTGAAGGGGAAAGATGGACAGAAATGTCCACCGCTGGCGAGGATGCAGCGAGCATAGCCAAGGAGGTGGGCAGTGTAATAGGAGGAGCAGGGAGAGCCAAAGGAGGCTGCAATTGACCCGCACCCTCTATTTCTTTCTCTTGGGTTGAAGGTTGTTCCGCAGCACTCCCTGCCAGTTTGAGTCTTTTGGGAGGTGAGTCTCCCGCTTCTTTCTTTGCAGAGGCCTTGGGGTCTAGAGACTGCGTGGTTTCTGTTTCTTTTCTTTTCTTGTACCTAGTGACTGGAGGAGACTTGGAAGTCCCGCCAGTTGAAGTGGTGGCAGCAACATCCTTTGTGGCACTCGGCTAGCTTTTGAGCCCTTCATAAGTCAAGATTACTCCCTGTCACTTTAAATGTGCCACCTGCCTATCGATCCACTCCTTGGTACGAGTCAAGATTTGTTGGGTTATGGTGTCTAGGTCATCGACCTCCTGTTCATCCTATTCAATTGATGGTATCGGTAGATTGGCGACTGCCGGGTACCTTGGATGCATGATGGTGGACTCGTCCTCCTCGACTTGGTCCGGCATGGGGAATGGCTATACCCTTCTTAGGAACTGCAGTCATTTGCATGTAGTGCCTTGCGTGCACTTCCTTGTCATCCTGACAATCGGCCCAAAAATCTTCAATGTGGTGAAGATGGGCATATGCTAGCCCCAATGCTTTCTTGACGTGGCCATGCAGGTCCATCCGCGGGCGAGCAGTGTGTAGGTAGAAGTGATACTCCTTTAGCTCATTCTCGGAGTTACCACCACACTGGGAGGTTTGCAGTCGGTACATGGGGATCCCCACTATATGTTTGTTGTTGAAGATTGCTTGTAGGTGTTGGAGCTGCCGAGAAAGCTCCAGGAGGATGATTCTGTCGTTGGGGTGTTGGGGTAGCCTATTTGGCCTTTTGGTGAAGCCATGGGCATGGATGTACGTAAACTTTGGGTATTGGATATAGAGGAAGGCATACTGCTTCAAAAGTGCCCTAGCACTGTGGGAGACCCTCCTCTCGAAGTCTTTGGCAATCAATCTGATGATATGGCCAATGAAGGTGTCATTAACCCTATAGTAATCCTTCTTGAAATTCTAGTACTTGAGCTACGAATATTTATCAAAAGGTTTGAGTCCTCGCTTCTGCACCTGATCAGGTGCCACAAACAACCCGCTATACTGTCTTTGATCTGCCAAGGAATAGACAAGGTAGGAAGCCATATAAAATTTGGAGCTTTTCTTTACGTTGACAAACTACTCATGGAAGCAATTGCTTATGATTCCTCCCCAGTAGAATGAAACCTTCGTTGTGACATCCTCATTTCCACGCAGGATCTGCTCAATGAAATATACCATCCACTCCTGAAAGTAGGTGGCCATAGGAAGACCCATAACCCTACTCAACAAGGTTACCAGGTCATAGTAATCCTCATGGAAATCGCTATGGAAGAGCTCCTAAGGAACCTTTGCAGCGCTGCCCTGTCTTTCCTTGAGCCAATGCAGATTTATTAACTTCTTGCATTACATTGGATTATCATCCCATGCCGCCTGACATTCTTCTAAGGTGGGGACTTCCATCTATTGGAATGTGGGAATATGGAAAGTCTTGGTGATCCCCTATGGCGCCATGTCAGCGAGAATGTTGCCCTCCTTATCAACAATTGTTCTTGTGTCAGTTTGGTATGCTTCTCGACAAGCCATGACCAATTCGGGTGCCACGAGAGATGGAAGGAATCCAACAGCTTTAGCTATTCCACTCTGCCTTATTACTCTTACATTCTTTGTTGTCAGGTTGACCTTGACCCTCTGTGTGAATTTATCGATATCCACCTAGCCAATGTTGGTGTCTGTGATCTTCTTCTAGTCTATTGTGACCTTTGAGTGGAGCGGCTCGCCCTGGAATTGATACTTTATCTGGTGCTTTTTTTTCTTTCCCTCGAGGGGTCCTTCGTGACTTCTTCCCCTTGTCCCATTCAGTGGATGTCCCTATAGTTCCTACACCCGATTCCATATATTTTACAAGTAAGGACAAAGTCAACACAATAGATCATAAAAAGCATTCATATTAGTCAACATCTTGAAAATAACATCTATTTGAAATAATCAATCAAGCATATCATGAACTTTCATCTCAAGATGTTATTGATATTTTGATTAAGGGCAATTAGACAATTCGGGCCCAGAGGGCCGGACTTCCCTGGCAGGAATGCTGTTTGGAAGGGAAAACACAGCGGAAAGCTCTCAGAGACTTTTTTTGGTCACATTTTAATATTTTAGGAGGCTCATGATGAAGAGGACCAAAATTCAGGATGTGGGTCAAAGTTAGATCTCAGATTTAGGCCCGCTTGGATTGATTTAGGAGAGTTCGGAGGTCATAGGCCAAAAAGCTGTCAGGAGATAGCAATTTGGAGTGACAGACAACAGACGAAAATCCAGAGACGGAACTCTGGGGTCCAGGGCCCGGAGAGCCAAAGGGCGACCGACAATATGTCATTTCATTTTGAGCACTCGGGCCGGCGGCACCAGGAAGTCGTCCGAACTTTTCCATTCGGGACGGCAAATGTCGGACGGAAGCCCAGGAGAGGAAGTTCGACAGCAAGAGCCCGGTGGCATGGTTCTCATTTTAAGTTGGGCAGCAATTGACATGGCGGGGCTCGAAGGTCGGGACGCTGGGCAGGATTTTCTCATTTGCAACGGCGGGCGAGGATGGGAGTTCCGAGCCATGGAGCCTAGCGAGGAGAAGGCCGTTAATAGTTCATGTGCCATCTAGCGGCATATGGGAGCTTGGGGCCCGGCGGACAGGGTGAAATCTCCAGACGGCGGGAGAAAGGCGGACCTTCGAGAATGAACCCCTAGACACTGGGGTGAGAAGGCAAGCCAACAACGGGGCAGAGGGTAAGGTCTGGAGCATGCAGGGGCCAAAAGACTTCGTCGTGGGGATGGCAGAAAAGGGAGCTAGGATACTCGACGTCTAGAGCCCGGAGGTGATAATGATGTAACAATTTTAAATTGCCAGGTAGCAGTAAATAGGAGGGTGGAGCCCGTTGATCGGGACGTCGGACGAGTTTTTCCGTGGAAGACAACAAAACACCCGCGAAACCCTGGAGGAGGAACTCTGGGGTCCGGGGTCCTAGAGGCCCAAAGGACATACATTTGCTATGAGGTTCTTATGGCGAGGAGGAGGGCGGGCTCCCGCGGTTAGGAGACAGGGGTCATTTTGTAACTTCAAATGGCAAAATCCAGGGTGACTTTTGAATGGGGAAGTTCGACGAACTAGGCTCAGAAGGTGACATTGCCTTTGGTAGGATTGTTCGAAGGTTTATTAATAGACGGCGAAGGCAGGTCTCAGGCCCGAGGAGGACATTTTTCCTACGCGAAGAATAGCCATGGCAAGGAGAAACTCCAGATCGGCGAGGAGGGCTTCCTAGAGGTTTTTTCGATTTTCTAATATGTGGGTTTTGTGCGCAATTTCATGTTTTACTACCCTATGCCCTCTTAATGATTGTTCATTCATTTAAATATCTCAAAATTATGAAATGAAGCTCGGGAAGGGCCAACGGATGGCCTACCTCAAACACGCTATGCTAGGAGTCGTGGGATCCACCTACGGTCGACGAAATGATGCTGAAGGTGGCGAGCGTGATGTTGTCGAAGATAGTGGGCTCCAAATAGCAGGTTGTCTAATCGCTTTGCAATCCTATGAGATGAAAATGACAGGTCAGAGTGGGTATTTTATACCCCTAACTGCCATTAATGTTAGCATTTAATGCAGGTACAGTGCCAAAAAAGTTGGTGGACTCAAAAAGGTCAGCGACGGCGGCAGGAGAACCGAGGTCTGGCGGCCGGGGAAGCGCAACACGGCAGCTACTTGAAGTTTTCATTCGGTTGAACGGTGGCAGTGGGAAGCGGGTCGGGGCCCAGAGGACGGGATGCAGCCAGGGATCTTCCGTCATGGACGATAGAACCATCACAGAATTCTGGACGGTCGGGCCCGAGACACCCCATGGCAGTGAGGGACTCCTGCAAACTACGGTCGGCGACAATGCTAGCAGGACCCAAGGGCGAGACGCTACAGGAAGCTCACCGTCGAGCGACGACAAAGCACAGTCGGAACCCTAGAGGAAGAACTCTGGGGTTCGGGATCCGAAGAGCGAAATGCCATAGGAAAATTTCAACAAGTTTCGAGCAAAAGGCAAACAGAGGCTCGGACCCCGAGGTCCAGGAGGACGTGGAGTAGGCACCACCAGGAATGGTAGTTTCAGTAGGGAAACCCGCAGTGACCCCACAATAGTGGTTTACAATTTTTGGCCAAACTGGACACTAAAATATTTTTTTGTAACTAAATATTCACTTTCAGACACCTATAGCGACCAAACTATGAGGAATTTGAAGATGATGCAAACTAGAGTTTTATGAAATTTTGTTTATAGATTCTAAATATATATTTTTCAAAAATTTTGGAATTATATTTCACTTCCTTTTTCATCTCCCTCGAAAACTAATTTTTTTTAGAAAACAACATTTTTAAAAAGTGACGCTCACCATATAACATATAAATTTTTTTCCATGAAGGATAAAATTCTAATTCTTTCGAATTTAGATTCATAACTCTGATATCTAGTGCTTCCACTTGGTTAGATAGTTTTTTATTGAATATTGTTTCTTTAATCAAGTTTCAAATTCAAACCAATTATAATTCAGACATAGCGCGACAGTATAACATGTAACTTTTTTTGTATGTATCAAAATTCAAAAAAAAAATATTTGTTGGATCAAGGACTTCAATATCTGGTGCACTCATATTTTTTAGAATTTTGTTTTTATAATCTGCTATTTTTCCACATGTGAAGAACAAAGAGCTTGATTTTCAGTGAAAAACCTACATTCGCGAGAAATAAAAAATAAATATAATAATAAAATAAAATTTATTTAAAATTATACTTTTTGTGAAGCTTATAATAAGGACTACATACTTACAAAAAAATAAATTTTAAATAAATTCATTTGATCCCCCAAAAGGTAAATCCAAAGTGGGTTTTTATCAGCATTTTGATAGGTGTAAAGGAGACTCGATTATAGGTATGGTTTAAAACTAGAGGGGTTCTATCCAAGGGGGTTTGATTTAAGGTAGTTTGATCAAAACCTCTTCAATTGGAATGCTTTAAATGGATTTTTAAGGCTTAAATCATTATATTTTCTAAAAATATGTGATTTCAGCAAAAATCTGTTCCTCCCAAAAATTATAAACCAGCTTTGTGGGATCAGCCCCTGGTGAGGGAATCCCAAACGGTCGGGGCCGGAAGGGCCCGAGGCCGTTGGCAGGGTCAAACTGCCAGAGGGAATCCATGAGGCGTCATAACACAACAAAACTAAAAGGTGGAGGCATGGTCAATTTATGGTGGGTCTTTAAAGCAACAATGACCATTGGGGAGGCACACAAAACGAGGAGGTGATAAAAAATGACCCAACAAGGCGAAAGAAAAGAGGGTCCCCATTCTGAACAGGGTGTGTGTGCTAAGGGCACAATAGGCTTTAGTAACTTTCAAGCAAATGTAATTGGTAGATGTAAAGCCAAATTCCAATTGGTTTTTAAATTATCAATATTTTCTTTTTCGTATTTGAAAATAAGGGAATGCTATTTCACCTTCGTTGTAAAACATTGTTGCAATTTGGCACTTATCAAAACCTAGTGTCCTCCTAAGATCTTTACCTTGTTTTCCCAAGTTTCAAAGTCTAAATTTAGAGGATTATTATCTCAGCTAGTTTACTGTACATGCAGTATGAATTTTATTGACAAAGCAAGGTTAGGTACTCTGAATTTTACAAATAATCTTGGCTGAGCCAGGTTATAAAATCTGAATTTTATGCTGAACTATTTGTGGAGTCTGAATTTTACAAAATTATTGACTGAGCTAGATCATGGAGTCTGAATCGTAGAAAATTATTGTCTGATTTAAGTTGTGATTTCTGAACTTAACAAAATTATTCACTAGGCTAGGTTATGGACAATGACTTTTACAAAATTTGTAGTAGATCTAGGAGATGGACTCTGAATTTTATAAAATAATTGATTAAGTTAGGAACAAAATTATTTGTAGCTTGGGTTATTAATCTTGAAATTTACAAAATTTGGCCTATTTGAGCTGCCTTTTAAAGTTCATTTTTATAATGTATTTAGTCTTACTCTAGTTTTAATTGCCAGCTCTTAGAGTTTTTTCAAACCATATTTAATAATCAACATGAGGTTAAAAGTTAAAATGAGTTTTTTCTTTTTTGCTTTTGGCTTCCATTAATAAAAGGATGGGTATGGTTGGGTCCTCTTCCCCTTTGAATCATCATAAATTATATATATATATATATGTATATATATTTCTCTGATACTGCAGAGGAGAATGCCCAATTTTAGAACAACAGACCAAACAACTGAAATAAGACACTGGTTAAGGTGAGTTTATTGCCAAGTGAACCCCTAGGGAGCCCAAATTTTTTTCCATGGAATCATCTAACATTAGCATTGTTATTTTGACTGTGAACTATGTATTTGCATTTTGAGTTCCAAACGATTGACAATGTGAGTATATCTGTAGGAATGCCAATGCTGGTTATGTTGTATGTTCTAAACTGGGTTGCAATCTTGTAGCAGTTAGGTTTTGAATATCTTGAAAGTCCTGGATTTATTATCCATATCTGCATGAAAAGTATCCACAGGTGCTTCTAAAAGCAATTACACAAACCTTGCTCACTTTAATGAAATCCTCATCAAGCTTGAAGAACAACTAAAAACTTTCAAACTATGGTTACAACCTACAATCTCTCAAATTTTAAGATTAATAGTAGATTTCATTGAAAATAGAGGTCAAAATAGGTATGATTTATTGGGAAGAAAGCATCCACATGACTTTGTTTTTTATGACAACAATGGTCCCTGGTTCAGAGTTGAGGTTTACTGTCCCTGAACATGGGCTCTGTTTGTTTCATAGTGTATGACTGTATGTTAATTTTGTTATTTGCTTCCAGGATGATCTAATGTGTGTTGCTTCTCCTGAGAAATATGGCAAAAAGTCTAAGAAAACAAGATTGTGGGTGTCTCAAAAACCTAGTGTGACAGATGGGAATGGGCAAGAGGTATTATTGTAGGTATTTTGCAAGTTTATACACCAAATATGACACATACAAACCCAAAATGAATATTATAGTGGAAGTGTTTATTTCTTTCTTAAATATGTAGTGGTGGTGTTTATCTTTTTGTTCTTCTCAAGTTGTCATAGCCTTTGTGCAAGGATGATAAGCCATAAATATACTATATGATTTTGTTATGAAAATATGCAATGCCTATTTAGCATGGAAGCTTCCTTTTTGTCACACGTTGTCTGATAATGGAGATAAGTTGGAAGCAAGGAGGAAAGCATTCTCCATTGGAACTAGGCTACTAGCTATGTTCCTTGGATTCCCTGTTTTTAATTGTATCTATTTTATGATTGTTATTTATGCTTCAATAAGTGGATTTTGATTTTATTTTGCTAAAATTGCTTTGGTTAATTTGTTTATTGAATTCCCTTTTTCTTTTTTTTTGATAAATAAGGGGCCGAAGCCAAGAAGATTGTATTAAAATTAAAAGTATAAGGATTTACAAGACTTGAAGCCTCAATAGAAGATAAAACAAGCAGAATCATGGCCAATGTTGACACTACAAATCAGTAACTAAATTCCCAAAAATGAAGATGCATCTACCACTGTTGGAACTAGGCCTTGCTCAACATGGAGTTATCTGTTTAAGTATCGTTCCATCAGCTCCCATATTTGCCAAAGCATCTGCCACTGTATTGTCTTCTCTATAAATATAGTTAACCGTTACATTTTCAAACTTATCCATCAGGTTTATTGTTGAATCTAGTAAAGATTGTAATTTCTAGCTCAACACTTTCTTAGCTCTTATCACATTGACCACAATAGCCGAATCCCCTTCAATTTCTACTTTTTCCAAGTTCAATTCTATGCAAAGGGATATCCCTAACACTAGAGCCTTAAATTCTGCCAAGTTGTTTGTATCAATCTCTAATGGTTTTGAATATCTTGCAATAGTTTTTCCTTTCCAAAAGTGAATCACACCACCTACACCTAATGGACCTAGATTCCCTCTGGATGCTCCATCAAAATTCAGTTTGAACCACCCAATATTTGGAGGTCTCCATTTACAACTTTCTCTATTTTGTTTGCTGACTTGACACCCTTTCCCAATAACTTGAGGAGTTTTTAGACCAAACCAGTTCTTGAACATATTGTCATCCCAGCCTGTATAAAATTTTGTTTTGTTACTTTGGGCATGACCTCTTGAGTTCATTGTTTCCACAATGACAACTTCTATCTTATTCATAAGCATTTCTATCTCCATGGATTTCCCTTGGAATACTCTCCTATTCCTTTCCTTCCATAGTTCCCATATCAAAATTGAAGGAGAAATGATCCAAAAATTTCCACACAAGCTGTCCCTAGAAAGAATTGGCCAAGATTTGAATAGTGTGAGTATATCATTTGGCAATGCTAATATCCAACCTAGTTTAGCACAAAGCCACCGCTAGCATTCAAGGGAAAAGGGGCATGTTAGAAGCATATGGTTGACATTCTCATCACTATTGTAACATAGTGAGCATCTTGAAGGGCCCTGATATCCAATTCTTTTAAACCAATCTACTATCAAAATTCTACCTTGCAATGCTGCCCATGTGAAGATGCCAACCTTTGGCATGCACACTCTATTCCAACATAATTGGACAGGTAATCGGGTTTTGGTTCTTTCTTGCTGCCCAGATGCTATTTTATAGCCATCGCTCACATTATACTAGCCTGATTTTGATCCATATCAAATAATCTCATCCCCTCCCTACTTAAACATAATAAATCAGTCCTTTAATACTTGCCTAAGGATATTGATCTCCACCAATGGTTTGTCAAGGTCTTCAAATTGTTTCCACTCCCATTTGCAAGCTTGGTTATTGTCTGATAATATAATGTAGTCACTTACATGAATACCCCAATTCTTTGAACAAATTTGGCTAATTCTATCTGTGTCCATCAAATTACTGATAATAGGGTAACCTCCCCATGAGTCATTCCAAAAAAGTGCTTTCTTCCCATCCTTTACATTCCATGATATATGATTAAGTATAATATCACTAGATTTAGTAATAAAGTTCCAAATACGGGACCCCCCTAGGAAAATTTGTGACTCTTAATGCCTCTTCACTATTTAAGTTAATGAGGTATTTTCTTCTAATGATCCTAACCCATTTGAGGTATTGTTCCTTATGTATTCTCCAGAATAGCTTATCCCCTAGATCCTTATTCTGCCATAACTAATTTTTGATACTTGTGCCTCCATGCTCAATTGAGTTGCAAACCTTATCCCATGCAATCAATGCAAACTTCTTTTCTGTGTCTATGCCTTGCCAAAAGAATTTTTTCAACTTCTTCATTAGGGCCATGTACACTCCACTTGGCATTGAAATGCAGGACATTAGATAAATGGGAATGGCTGATAGAGTTGCTTTCAACATTATAATTCTCCCTGCCCATGATAACCACTTTGATTTCCATTTCTCCATTCTCCTATCAATCTTTTCCCCGATTGATTTCTAGGCTAAAGAAGATCTCAAGGATTTATCTACTGGAATCCCTAAATAAGTACATGGAAGTCTACCTTCCTTAAAACCTAATAAACTTAATATTTGGTTTTGGACTCTTGTTTTGACATGAAAGAAGAAAATTTGTGACTTCTCTTTATTGACTACTTGTCCCGAGGCCTTAGCATATATTGATATCAACCTTTTCATCTATAAATCCTCTCCTCTACTACCTTTCCCAAAGAGAACTGTATCATCTGCAAACTATTGATGTGTGATTGGCTGAACCGAAGAAGTCACCTCCACTCCTCTGATAGAACTAGATCTTTGAAGGCTGCATAACTTCCTACCAAGAGCTTCAACCATGATGATGAAAAGGAAGGGAGAAAGTGGGTCTCCTTGCTTGATTCCTCTTGAACTTTCAAAAAAACCACATGGATTACCGTTGATCAGGATGGTTAATTTTGGTGTAGAAATGTAGTAAAATAACAGGTTTATCCATGATTTGCAGAACCCAAACCCTTCCATGCATTTAGATAAAAATCTCCAGTCTACTTTATCATATGCCTTTTTGATGTCTAGTTTTATGATCATGCTTGGCTGCTTATTTTTTTGAATAGAATGAATTGCTTCTTGAGAAATTATCACTCCATCAAAGATGGATCTTCCCAGAACAAAGCCTGTCTGTTCTTCTCCTATAAATTTTGGCAATATCTTTTTCAATCTGTTTGCAAGGGCCTTTGTCAGCACCTTATATATTGTGTTGCAAAGTGATATTGGTCTAAATTCATTTAGACATAGTGCTTTATCTTTCTTAAGAATTAAAACAATGAAAGTGTTGTTGATTTCTCTCAAAAATATTCATGATGATCTTGCTGCTTCTAATGCTTTAGTCATTTTTGAGCCCAAAATTGGCCAACACTTCTGGAAAAAACCTACTGGGAATCCACTCATGTCTAGGGCCTTGTCTGGGTGGAGCTGATTTAGTGCTTTTTGTATCTCTTCCTCTATAAATTTTTCCATTAACATCTTATTATCTTCCTCTGAAATTACCCTAGGGATAACTTCTAGCATCTCTTGTTGAGCTGCAAGATGTGAACCTTCATGATTGTTAAGAAGATTTGAATAAAATTGAATTATCTCTTTTTGGATCTCAGATTGATCATCTAAGGTTTTCCCATTATCATCATTGATTTTGTGGATTCTATTAGTGCTTCTCCTTTGTTTTGTACTGTTATGGAAGAACTTTGTGTTCTTATCCCCTTCTTCCAACCAGATCTCTCTTGATTTCTGCCTCCAAAAAATCTCTTCTTTGGCCAGAATGTCTTCATAATCCGTTAAAAGCTCCTTTTCCCTGCAAAACATCTCCGAGTTCATTCCTTGTTGGATGAATTGTTCATTGAGGTCTTTAATGTTTTGCTCTATTGTGCTTTTTGAATAAAAAATGCTTTTAAAGTGATCTCTGTTCTAGCAAAGAAGGTTTTTTTTTAATTTTCTTCAATTTGGTCATAAAGCAAAAAAATTTAGACCCTTCAACATGACATTCCTTCCACCATTGATCAATAAGTTTCACAAACTCTTCATCTTTCATCCACATATTCTCTAATTTGAATGGGCATAGCAACAACTTGTTTTCTCCCAGAATTTCTAGCTGAATAGGATAATGATCCAATCCTGATGTTGGAGAAATGGAGGCTTTGAAATCAAATGGGAAGGTGGTTAAATCTCCTTTATAAAAGAACCTATCTAATTTTTCAGCTATGTTACTAAATCCCATTCTTCTATTGTTCCATGTGAAGGTTCCATTCTCCAACTCAATTTCTAAGAGATCTTCTTTTATCACCTAGTTTTTGAAGTTTTTCTGAGGTTGAGATTCTCTTTATAACCCCCCACTTTTCTTCAAAAGATGAACAATGGCATTAAAGTCTCCTCCAATAATGTAGTTCTATTTTTCCCAAATCCTAAATCTGCTGCTGATCTCTTCCCATACTTTCAGTTTCTTCTTTGTGGGGATTGGACCATAAACATTTAAAATAGAGAATTTCAAGTTAGAGTTTAGACATTTTATTGTTCCACCAATCCAATTGGTACTACCTTCCAATTTGATAAAATCAACTCTTCTTGGATTCCACATAATTGCCAACCTACCCAAGGTTCCAATAGCCTCTTCAAATTCCATATCCCAACTTCCTATTGATCTATTAAATTTTACCATTTGATCAACACTCATTTTTGTTTCCTACATCATGGCAATATCAGCTTTGAAGGAAAAAATGCAATGTTTGATCAAACATTGCTTGCTAGGAGCATTTAAGCCCCTAACATTCCATGATATGACCTTCATATCTCCTTGGGAAGGAACTTCCCCTTCCCTACATGCATACAGTCTATGATTTTGGTTTGATTTGATTCCTCCCCTTCTTCAGACCTTAAAAAAGATAAGGATTTGCACCCTTTTCCTTTCTTGTACTTTTCCCTACAATCTGGAGGCTTCTTATTTGATATTGATCTTTCAATCCCCAAGCTAAAGTTAGACACTTCAAACTTACTTGGAGATAGAGAAGGTGTCTCCAATTCTTCTAGTTGATCATCTCCATTCAAATTGCAACATGACTTCTCCTTATCCAAAGCCTCTAAGAGTGACAATCCTTCCAAGCCTTCAATTCTTTCCTCTTCCTCTAGGTAATCTGGGTCCAGAAGTCTATCTACAAAAGCAAGCTTACTCTTCTCTTTCTCATTATCCTTTTCTGATAACTGTTGTTCTCTGCCATTCCAAAGAGCTCATACACTGCCTTAAGTCTAGGTGAGAGAGGTGGGATTTGGGTTTTTTCCCCTAAATTTTTTATCAACATATTCTCTTTTCCTAGCCTTCCATTAGAATTTTTCCAATTTTTATTAGTAAGTGGAAATAACCCCCCCTTGACATCCTCCGCTAGAGTGTTTTTATCCACTAATCCAATATCTTTTATGTTTGGTGGTTTCTGATTGCTGATCTCCTTAGAAGGATGATAGTCCCATTTGGGTTCATTATCTTTATTCTCCCCCCTATTGACCCTGCAATTTTTCTCGTTCTCAACTACTTATAGTTGTCTTTAAAAGGTGCAGAATGAGATCTTGATTCCATTACTTTCTCCATTAGTCTTTCTGATTTCCTACTTCCGATATTGAGGATGCTTGTGTGCACCATATCAAAATGTGATTTTTGTCCCATTTCCAAGTCTAATTTGTCTTTCATGCCCAAACTCCTTATTTTCTTTTGGGGGGTCATCTCACTGGTTTCCCTTAAGGCTACCAATTTTCCATAATGTGACTCATCATTTTCTCTACTCAGTTGGTTCTCCTTTAGACTTTCCCCTCTATCCTTACTCTGAGTAACATCTGATCCCTTTGTGATAGATTGTCTTTTACCTTTTTTCAATATATCAATGAGTCTTTCATTTAAAATGTCATCACAATCTTGACTTGAGTTTGATTTAGCAAACTCCTCCACATCCTTTCCTTGTCTTCCTAATACAGATTCGCTGTTAAAATGAGCTACCTCTCTTAGATTAGTAGCTATACTTTCCTTAACCTCCTTGCTCCAAACCTCCTTTGAAAGTCTTCCTGCTGCTTTTTCAAATGATGTTATGCTAGAAGCTTGCTTTTCAGCCTCCCTTTCCTCATTTTTCTCTACTAATTCAGTCTCAAATATCCGCCTCCTCTTTTCTGCCCTAGAGGACTCTTGCTTATGAACCGAGTAATCTTCTAGTCTCGTTCTTTCTGCCAAAACCTGACCTGCTATCTCTATTATGATTTCTTTTTGAACTTCTTCCAGCCATTGTTCAATTAACATCTCCATTACTCGCTAACTGATGTTGGATGGTTTATTTTGGAGTGATCCATAATCCCCAGTAGTAGTGCTTTGGGGATTTAACAACATTTTTCCTCCAAGTGATGAAAAACTAATGAGATTTTTTCCAATATTTAGTGTGCCTTTATCCTTAGAAATTTTCCAAGTGCTGGGAAGATTCACCTTAATACTGCTTTCCCCTCTTCTCTGATATGGACCTCTTTTATCTCTTAGGGCTAACCAGCTGTTGTCATTGCCATCCTCTAATGTTATGCTCAAATCTTCAAAGTCTACCATCCTTACTTCACTAAAGATTTCAAAGCCTTGATTGTGACTCTTGCTAAGCCCTTTATTACCTAATGTTAAGAGCTTATTTCCTTGAATCTTGTTGTAGAAATGTATCCATCTCCAGAAAAGGGTCCACAACATAAGAGTTACATTATCCCTAAATTCTTTGTCATCGGAAGCCTCACTCTCTTGCCAAACCTCTCCTATACTACTGATTTCTGGGAAAAGAATGTTTGGTTTTAGTGTGGATAGCTTCCAGGGAATCCCCATTAGGCATTTCTCTAATTCCCTAGTAGGATTCTTGCTACAAGGGTCCTCTCCCAAAGTATTTACCAGCCCCCCATCTGGATGGTCGACTATGTTTGTTTCTTTAAAAGGGGAGGATAAGTCCTTCTCCAAATGATCATACGTAATCTATTGAATCCACACCCCAAACTTTGAGATAATTTTAATCGATCTAGGGAGTTCCTTTTCAGTATTCATAAGAATACAAATTTTAGGACAATGCTTTTCCATGGTTAGATCATGTTTTAAAAATATTCCCAATTTGTTTCCAAAAATCTCTAAAATATTTGCATCCCTATATTCTAGCAGTAAATTCTGAAAGGAGATCCACATTGGGATAAATTTAATATTGTGGGCTTTAATATTGAAGTTAGGGCTCCAATATTGCATATGAAGACTAGCATTTTTATAAAACTAACATTTCCGTTGGAAGAATTTGTCTCTAATTTCTTTGGAATTGAAAATTACTATAAAGAAACCTAGAGACGAATCTATTAATTCTATTTGAGTTATGTCGCTCTAGTTCTCCAATGTCCAATTACAGAAATCCTGATAAGATAAGTTAATGTTCTAGAACTTGCAAATGATGGCTTGCTATTGGAGACATTTCATCCTTCCTTTGAGTGTTTCCTCTGAGAAGATGATGGATGTTTCCAGCGCCTCTAGGGGTGTCTTCCCCAATGAGTGATCCAATTGATATTTTTGGGATTTTCCAGTTACTCCTTGTTTTTCTATTTGCTTTGGATTGTAAATCTCTCCCTGAACCCCCTGGTTCTCTACTTGTTCTAATCTCCTTGATCCCTGTTTATTGTTTCATAAATATTCTAATTCCAAACAAATGAGAAACAAATTTTGAGAACTGTGACAATACATATTGTTGGATCAATAAACTGTAAATTTGAACGAACTAGAAATAACTGTAATGGTGCATGCACTATTTGATTTAGGAATAAACATGTAAATCACATACAAGAAATAATGTGGTCAATAATGTTCATGCTTCTTTATGGAGATAACAGTGTAATGTTAGCTTGCCTATGGTCTAGAAGGATTAGGAACATTCTTAATGAAATATCAATTTGCTCGAGATCTAGAAGGATTATTGAGCCATTCCGTGGGGCTTGGGCTTCTATTTTCATGGAGCAGGAGGTTCCATGGAAAAAAAAAATTGTGCTACGGGATTAATTGGAATCTTTTCCAAAAAAATAGGAGCCCCTACAGTATAGGAATGCATCTTTCATGTGGTGAAATTGGGGCGGGGCTAGAAATTGCCCCTACAGCTTAGGAATTTTTTAGTAAGTTTTTCTACCAGTTGTCTATCACTTAAAATTTCAAATTCCTAAAAAAACCAAAAATGAGAGAATTTTTATTTATTTATTAATTTTTATCAAAATACTCTAGTTTGTTCCTTAAATTTTGGAGCTCAAGCTTTTAAGTTGAATTGCAAAACTGAATTCATGAGACCACCAGCCTTAAAATATTCCTAAAAACTCTCAACAACACCCAATGAATATTTTTAGGAAGCCCCCTCCATGGGACCGTAGCCTTAGGAACATTTGTTATTAGATGTGAATTTACCTAAGATTTAGAAGGACAAGGGTGTTTGTTAGCTTCTGTAAGATTGTCTCCATTAGGATACCAGATATTTTTTTTAAACAGGTTGAATACAAAGATGGCACATTGACTCAATGTCTTTTGGTGTTTGTGGAGATAAATTGTTGCATGAATAAATTTTATATGGTAGTGAGTAAGATTTGTGTCATTTTATAACGATTTAGAAAATAATTGGGATCACTGCATTGCAATATCTTTATTTCGTGTCAGATGCACTCTAAAAGAATTGTGCTATACTCTTATATTGCTGAATATATTAAAAAATGGAAAACTAAGGTTCGTGCCAAACAAAAAATAAAACGAGGTAGGCTTTTGTGTCTGTGCCATTGTTTATTGTAATCTTTCTCAATAAAGGGAGAGCGGAACTTTGTGCAACCACATTAACACAATTTTATCTTCTCTCTTTAATTTGTTTATAATGAAGACTATAACTGCTTAATTACTTAAAATACAAGAATTCTTTTAAAAAGTCGAGCACATGGTTAAGTGGCTAAATAAGACGTAACGTTTATGTTTATTTTTTAACTCAATTTTTTATATAGTAGATTATAATATTATAATAGAATCAGAGAAGTTAACATTATGTTCACTTAGTGAAGTGCCCACTCTTTACTATAGATAGTGATTATCTTTCTCGCTAAAAAATGGTTGATTTGAAGCTATCACTTCTACAATGAGACCAATAAATGGCTTGCCAATTGACTTCATGTACTGCACAAATGTATGCAAAAAAAAATCAATTTTTTTCTAATTGACCTTCCACACCTCTTCGGCATACCCATTGCACACCAAGGTGCAATTTCTAGTTTATTCTACTTAATTTGGGCGTGGAGCTTTGTGCATGGATATAGATGCCTAGAATTATTAGTATTTTCCAATGAAAGTTTTTAGAAACCATTAATAGTTTATGGTTTTTCTCATGTCTATATATTTAGTGGTAGGGTTGAAGGTAAAATGATTTACAAATATAGATTATTGGTGTAACATCCAAAATTTATCACCAATTTGTCTTACTAATCTTAACCTAATTAATTTCCTTCACCATTAAGCATTAATTATGAAAATTAAATCAATTAGTCTTAGTCCCTAATTCTTCCAACTTTATTAATTAATTCTTGTTTAGTTAGTTAAGACTAATTGATCTTATTACAATTTCCTCTAATATTTAAATCCACACCATTTCCAATCCTTGTCCATTTAATCCTAGTCATTAAATCCTTCCACATGAATTAAAATCTAAACTTGTCATCATCTATTGTGTGTCCTCTCTCCTCCTATACACCCACGTGTGTGAGCATGTCATCTTATCCCTCTTTTCTCACACATATGTGAGCATGCACTCTTGAAAGCATCTTTGACTTCTACATTGACCCTCCCATGCTCTCAAATGTGTGAACATGCAAATCTTATCCACATGCTCTCAAGTGTTTGAGCATGCAAATCTTACCCACACCATGCTCACACATGTGTGACCATGTTATTTTCAAGGCATGTTAAACCTCCATATCATTAATTAATACTTCTCTAAACCATCAATTAAATTAAGTCAATTGGCCTTAGTCCCCATTTCTTCCAACTTAATTTTACTTAATTAAGATTAATTAATCCTTATTACTATTCCTCTAATGTTTAAATCAACATCATTTTCAATCATTGTCCATTAAATCTTAGCATTATATCCATCTACATGGATTAAAATCTAAACTCATCATCATGTGCCATGTGTCTCCTCTCCTCCAATAGTTTCAAATGTGTGAGCATGTCATCTTATCCCACTCTTTCTCTTGGAAGCATCTTTGGCTTCCACCTTTGCCCTCACATGCTCCAACATGTGTCAGAATGCTAATCTTATCCACACCTTGCTCACATGTGCTATCTTGGAGTCATGGTAAAGCTCCACATCATCCCTTGACCTTTTGACTTATGCCCTCTCCTTTGCTTACATGTGTGAGAATATCTCCCACACATGTCATCTTGCTCACACATATATGAGAATATCTAGCTCTTACACCTCATGTGATACTTGTCACATGTCCTACAAATTTAATCCATACATTCATTCTCCTTAAATGCTAGCCCTCCAACTTTGCATCTCGGCCCTTGATTTTCTTCATGAAAAATCTATAAATTGGAATCTTCTCCTTCCATTTGGTCAGCTTCTCATATCATATCCTTATGCTACCATTTTTTTAGTCTATCATCCTAATTGTAAAGGCATGATGTCAGTTTACTAGGTAACCACATTTCATCATTAATCTATACATCACAAAGAGCACATCAAGTGGAGCTTAACGGTGTAAATCCTACTTCAACTCAATCAAAAGAGCAAGAGAAACAAGGTATAATGGTCAATAATTTACTATTGAATCTTGTGTGTTTTTTTGTTTAGTTTATTTTACTTGTCTTCAATTACAGAGAAACAAATTATACGTTGAAGATTACTACAACATTGAGCCTTTTCAATGGTATATTTTTTCCCTACAAAATTTTAACTTATATCTTATGTTATATTGCAAAATATTGTTTGTATTTTCTATACTACAATGCTATTATTTTCATTTCTTACTATATCAAATGAAGATTGCATAAAAATAGACAAGAACTTGCCCAAGGCACTTTAAGGTTGTGTCTCTCTAATTTTTTTCTCTTGAATATTTTTAATAAAAATATTATATGTAAGTTATGGAAGAGAATAGGTAAGATTTATTAGATTAAGATTATTGCTAACAAATTGTATCTTAAAAGGAAATTATATTCAGTAGAAATGAAAAATGAAGACTTTTCTTAAAACACTTGATCACACATTTAATATAATATTGAGTCAATTGTAGTAGATAGATGTTAATATGAGAAATGGATAAATGTATTTTACTACTCTTGGAAAAGTTTAATTGCTACAATCAGTAGCTATGAAAATTACAAAAATCAGTGCCCTTGTTGCCACCTTGCTCAACAAGAAGATAACAAAGTCTATGGATGATGGTTCTAAGAATGCATTGCATGTGCAAGGTAGATCTAAGAAAAAAGGTGGTGGTAAGAAAAAAGGGGGTAAGAATAAATTTAAATACAAATATAAATTTAAGGGACTATCCAAAACCCTTTAATAACAGTAGGTTGAGATGTTGGAATTGTAGTAAATGGGGCAATCTCAAGAAGGTTCATGTATAAATAAGAAAAAAAATGTTGATGATTTCTCTACTAACATATCCCATGATGATGAAGCTACTAATGTTTTCTTTATTTCAACTAACATGTCTTTTGATGACTCACGGTTAATAAATTCAAGTGTTTACTACTATATTCACCCCCCTCAAGGAACGTGGTTCTTGCTATACCAAGCATATGATGGTGGGTAAGTTTTCCTTAGAGATAAAAGTACTCATAAAATTGGAGACGTGAATTGGTATTTAGTGATAGGAAAGTGAAAATTTTCATAGATATATTACATATTCCCAAGTTCAGTAAGAAATTTAATTTTTATTTTAAAAAAAAATTCTAGGGTGCATGTAATTTTTGAGAAGAATGCTTGTAGGTTGACTAAAGGAAATTTGGTGATGACTAAGGGCACACAATGTGGAACCCTATTTAAAATGGAAGCATCAACATTTTGTAACTCTACAAATGTAAATTAAAACTCTAGTCCATACAAATAATAACATCATAAATTGGATCACATTCATGAGAAGGTTCTTAAAATCATCATTCATAAAAATATAGTGATTAATGGTTTGTCTCAGTATAATGCTTATTTTGATGTTTGTGAAAATTTTGTCTAGTAAATAACATAAAATATCTCTTAATAGAGAAAAACAAGTTTTGAAAGTAATTCATAGTGATGTTCTTGACCATGTGGATTCTCCTTCCATTGGTAAATCATGCAATTATATTGCATGTATCAGTGACTTCTCAAGGTTAATTAAACTTAATTTTTAAAGAACTAGAAAATTATTGCTTTTTCTAATTTAAAGCACCTATGGAGAAATATATAGACAAAAAGTAAAACAAATAAGGTTAAATAATGGTGATGGTACTACTCTATGAAATTTGATGATTATTGAATACATGTAAGTATTGTTCAAAAATAATAATATATCATACACTACACAAAAAATTAGAATTATATAATGGATGGATATAAATTTGATGGATGGAGCTAGAAGTATGCTCAATAGTGCTAAACTAACACAAAATTTATGGGTTGAGACTATACACACTACTATTTATCTTTTAAATAGATCTCCCACTTTTACTGTAACACAAAATTTATGGGTTGAGACTATACACACTCCTATTTATCTTTTAAATAGATCTCCCACTTTTACTGTATTTGACAAAAAATCCTATAAGGTATGGATGTAGGTAAGAGACCAAATTCTTGTTTCAAAATACTTGATAGTGAGGCTTATGTTCATGTTCTAAAAGTGAAAGGATTTAAACTCGATATAAGGGATAACAAGTGTGTTTTCATGGATTATGGTGAGAATATTAAAGGTTATATAATCTTTGAATTTTTTCAAGTTAAAATGGTTTATTATAAGGATATGATTTTCAAGGAGCTTAGGGTATTTTTAGATGTTGAACAACCTCAAAGAAAGCTAAAGAAAAAAAAGTATTTTGAAACTAATGTTGAACCATAAGAAGATGTACATGTAAACAAATAGCATAATGGACATGAGGAGAAAGAAGAATGTTTAAATACGAGATATTTTATATGAAACAATTGAATCCTCTTGTTACACCTTTTAATAAGCTCCATTAGACAATATAAACACATTGATAGGTGTGGATATAACCCATCTAATTTATATTGTGCCTTTGCATTATCATACTAATAATGAACTTAGGTTTATAAAGGAAACTCTATATTTAGAGGAACATGACTCTTAGTTAGAGGCCATGAAATGTGAAATTGGAACCTAATTGATTTTCTCAAAGGAAGGAAGCCCTTTGGTTGCATATATGTATTCAAAAAAATTGGAGCAAATGGTGAGTTGAAGTTGTACATAACTCACTTAGTGGATAAGGTTACTCCCAAGTTGGGGGAGTAGATTTTGATAAGATATTCTCTCATGTGTTTAATTTAACCTTAATTAAATTCATTTTATATATTGTTACCATTTATGATTCAAAGGTAGATAAAATAGATACAAAAATTACATTTGTACATGGAGGTCTTGAATGAGAAATTTATATGAAAAAACCTAAAATTTTCATGGTAAAGAGTAAGAAGCATTTTATTTATAAGTTAAAGAAATCTTTGTATAGGTTAACGTAGTCTCCACATATGTGGTATGAAAAATTTAATGATTAAATTATATTGAAACTTGGTTTTGTTAGAAGTGAAGCAAACCACAATGTATATTTCAAATTAATTGATTACAATTAATAATCATTATCTTGTATGTGGGTGATATATTACTTTTTGGGAACAACAAGGGGATGATAAAGGAGCTTAAAAATCAATTATTTGATAGTTTAGGTATTAAAAATTAAGGAGCTACCAATTACCTTTTGGTTATGAAAATCTTCAAGGATTGTGTTAACAAAAAAAAATGGCTAAATTAGAAGTATGGTGACACTATTTTACAACATTAAAAAATTCCTTGATCACAAAAAAATCTTCATATTTATTTGCACTCATATCAAGCTCTTGGGTAGCATATGCCTGCATGCACCATCTTCACATATGTGGAAATCTCTTCCTATTCCTAAATCAAACTCATGATCCACATATTTACCATCATCAATAACGTAAGATTTTAACCAAGGCATATAAATGTAAGGAAAATTGCAGCATTGTAATGACAATTTCCACATAACCCAAAAGAGATATTCATGCAAATAAGTACTTAGAATCCACATGCAACAGAATAAAAAACATACCCATCAAATATGACATAAGATATACCTTGGGAAAACCCTCAAGAGGGAAAAATCCAGCCTCCAAAAGCATCCACACTCCATCATATTAATCAACAATAAGCAAATACAAGAGTTACAATGAATACCTCTGAAGCATCAAGTCCTCCAATGCATTCCCATGTGTCCAAGCATGAATCCACACATCCCATGCCATGCTTCACAAAGGCACTCAAGAAGACTCAATAATGACAACCAAACCACTCGGCCCAACCTAAACCACTACACATGTGTTTTCTTTTATAGACACAATCTCACATAAAATACAACTAGTGATAAGGTAAAACCACGTACCACAAAACTATGTGAATACAAAACCACTAACCCCTTATTTAATATTGGGTACTAAGACATCACATTATTTAATATTTCCCCAATATTAAATTATTATCACATGTCTCCCATGCATTAAATAATAATACAATGTTACAATACAACATCAAGTGGTCCCCAAATAATTACCTAGTGTCATTAACAACACCACCAAGGTGTATCACAACTAAATAATTATTTAATTACAATATTATGATAAATCAATTTATGCAATGATGTACAACACCATATCCCAACACTAAAATGATGAACTAAACCCATCCCATTTCCTTTCCATTATAATTTTATTTCTGCAACCTTCTATGTTGACAGGGTGATCCCACAATATTGGTTTACAATTTTTGGCCAAACTAGACATTGAACTAATTTGTTTTAACTAAATCTTCACTTTCAAGCACCTATAGCAATTAAACCGTGAGGAGTTTGAAGATGATGCAAACTAGTGATTTGTGACATTTTGTCTGTAGATTCTAAATATATTTTTTCAAATTTTTTGAAATAAGATTGCACTTCTTTTTCCATCTCCTTCAAAAACTAGTTTTTAACCGTAAACACCATTTTTAAAGAGTGACGTTACTGGCTAACATAACTTTTTTCTATGAAGGTTAAATTTCTAATTTTCTTGAATTTATATTTGTAACTACGATATCTAGTGCATGGAATTAGTTTCATAGCATTTAATTGAATATTTTTTTCTTAATTAAGTTTCAAAGTCAAACTAGTTACAATTTAGACATTATTTATTGGCTAAAACATAACTTTTATTGTATGTATCAAAATTCATTTTTTTTTTGTTGGATCACAGACATCAATATCTAGTGCACTGATATTTTTCAAAAAAAATCATAATTTGCTATATTTCCACATGTGCATAACAAAGAGCTTGATTTTTGGTGAAAAACCCTACATTCACAAGAAATAAAAAATAAATATAATAATTAAATTAAATTTATTTAAAATTATACCTTTTGGGAATCTTATAATAAGGACTACATACTTACCAAATTTTTTTTTAAATGAATTCATTTGATCCCCCAAAAGGTAAAGAAAAAGTGATTTTTTATCAGCATTTTGATAGGTGTAGAGGAGACTCCATTATAGGTATGGTTTAAAACTAGCGGGGTTCTATCCAAGGGGGTTTGACCTAAGGTGGCTTGATCAAACCCTCTTCAATTGGAATCCTTTAAATGGAACTTTTCAAGCTTAAATCATTATATTTTCTAAAAATATGTGATTTCAGCAAAAAATAGGATCTCCCAGAAATTGTAAACCAGTATTGTGGGATCACCTTACATCATACTTATGGTACAAGTATATTGGTAACCAATTACTTCTTCATCCTCTCCTTATATAGAAACAAGGACCCACCACAAAGAAAATAATTTCAATTATGACATAGGTCACCATCAAATCACAAATCATTGTGGTCATAAGGGCTAATAAGAAATGTGGAATCATCTAATTCTAGTATAAGTTAGAAGTTAGTATATAGGTCATCAAAAAATAGAAGACTTGAGAGCCACCACAAGAGACATTGTGTACATATTCCTCAATAAAAAAATCTACAACATTGTATTCATGTTTAGGAGATAATCAACCAAACCATAGATTGGTGCAAATACTATCCACCTCACTTGTACAACTATCCCAAGTTTCTACATCAACAATGTCAAAGTTTGATAAAAAATAGCCAACAATAATAATCTCTTAGAAATCCTTAGTAGATCAAAACATTTTGATCTAATCCTATAGAGATAACATCCCATTTATGTATTCATCTATTGGATTTTCAAGGTTGGCAATCCACAAATATTCCTACCACAAACATGTGGGTTCATTTATTGTATCTCCACACTAAGCCAACTCCATAGGCCTAAAAAAATTCAACTCATGTGGATGCATCAAACCTATACTTCCTCTTAATATCATATTGTTCTATAGAAAACCTATAATTGGAGTTACAACCTAACTCTCCATCCCCCCTTTTGGTAAATTCAACAATTATTTGACTAGAGAAATAAGAGTCATCACCATATGAATACTCTTTAAAAATGCATACATAAGATCACGCGAAGAATAAAAATAGTGCAAAGGAAAGCAAGTATAACATCTTTACAAATTCCGACATAAATATCTAACAAAAACCTACATCCACATATATTTATCTTTAAAATGAAAAGCCTTTATAAAATCAAATCATCATCAACATGTAACTCCCCTTCAATGACATTTATCCCATCAAACTTGGGCATATAATTTAAAATTATTTTGATCACTGTATGCATTTCATAGTCAACCCATGATATGTCTAGCTACTTGTAAGTAGTACCAAGGGGAATAATGGGATTTTGAGCAATAGGGTTCATTATGGTAAAAAAGGGACATTAGAATGCATCCTAGACTCAAATATTTTGATTTTGATTTTGATTTCAATTTCTTTTTGTTTCCTATTAATCATATATATACATATATTTTTAATATTTAATTACATAAATATGGGCTATATATTTCAATAATATGCATGGATATCAAAGCAATGAACAAGACGAAAATTCATGGATAACCTATTGCAAGATCTAATTTGTGGGTGGGGTATGTTAGCTCATGGTCTTTGAGATTTTTCAAATTATATACATGATTACTTAATCCTCTTACATAAAAATATTCCCCAAAACCTCCAAAGATGTACATGTGTAAACAAAAAAATAAATACTACTTGAATGGGTGTGCTAGTGATTTGGTGCTTGAGGGTCTCAAAGGCCTTCCCACACTATTCAATGAAAAATATTTTTTCCCTTTCCACTAAAGGGAAGTGCTAGTGAGTGTAACCTTAGGGAAATCATTAAAAAATTATACTAACCTTGTAAACCCATGAAGCTGACAATATATAAAAAAATTAGTGGGTGTTAGGCAATTCATAATGGCTCCAATCTTTGAGGGATCTATTAGCTTAAACCCAATTTTATTACAAAATTTATTGTTTTTATTTTTCATTGTGTCATATTATTCACCAAAGTGTCTTCTATAGGTCACATTTTGTGTGTTTTCTTATTGGAAACTTCGTAAATATATTTATATTTCATTGTGGTACTTCTTGGTAAACCATTTTCCTAGATTTTCTTACATCCATAGTGTTGTGGTATTCCATGATATAAACTATAGTACCTCATATTAGCTGGTAGTGGTTCTATTGCTTGTCCTCACTTATTATTAACACTAAATGTGCATTTGATCCCATTTTTTCAACCCTAAGGAGAGATACTCTATTTTCCTATATTTACTATCCTCCTTGATCTAGACCTACCTTATGTGTGACAAGTTTAGCCCCAATTTTTGTGGATTTAGGTTTCCATGTATGTTGTTACAAGTGGAGCCTATATTGCAATTAATTCCCTTTGTCATACATGGTCACTAATGATGGTGAATTAGTTATATAATTGTAGGTTTATTATGGTGTTGTAGTGGTTGTGTTTTGAGAACTGAAGTGCACCACATCATTATGAACTTACCCCACAATATGCAAGTATGTAGAACCATGTAGCCACTCTTCATTAGGACCATCTCCTGTTTAGGTTTTGTTCCCTTCGATGTTGGCATTTAATTTGTGTAGCACTAATTGAAATTTATATCCTAACTATAGTAAATTTATTTCATGTGTAGTAAGGTTTTCACCCTATATATTTTAGATGTGGTGGAAAAATTACTTCACACTTATAGAGGCCAATATGTATTTGTAATGAAAATATTTTTGTGATATTGGATGTCTATTATTAGTGTGCTCCTTGTATCTAGTTTGTTCATGCACACTTGGGTTATTTTCAAGTCTCTATAGCTTGTGATAGGTTTACTTTATTTGTGATAGAATTTCCCACATGTAGTGGCAACCCCATTAGTGTCTTATAAAAATGTGATTGTTTATGATTTATTCGTTTTGTATATGATTGTTGCAGGTGCTTTTCTTTGGCCACATGTTCTTGTGATGGTTATTTCTAATCTATTAGTGCAAGATTTATGATTGTGGCTTGCAATAATTCTTTAGCATTACCTATTAATCTTTATACTAGTGTTTGACACCATTATCCTTATTTTTGTATGCTCATAGCATGGTGTGGTAGATATAGTTGTGTTCTATATTTATGTGGAATATTTTTTACTGGTTTCCATTTTCAAAATCCAGCATCAAGTTTCAAATGGTAAAACTTGACTTGGTAGGAATATTACCACCCTTTTAAGGGAGATCTCCCTCATCATTAGAGTTTTTATATTTAGAGTCAACTTCAAAAGACCCATTCTTAGTTATATGGACTCCAAACAAGGTCAAATATTTTTTGAACCTATCTATTTTTTATAGATACATTGTGGCATGGTCTTATTCTAAATTGAATTCCCATGGTTTCTAGAAGAAAAAAAATATTTTAAAAAAATGGTATACAATTTTTACTTTGATAATGTCAAGAGGCCATAATTTGGTCATAGTTACTCCTTTCTGGGTTTCACTTGTTGAATTATTTTTTCATTTAATATATAATAAAATTGGTGACCTTCCTTTGTTTCTAGTATGTAGATCACTCACACTAGCATAGTTAAGTGAGCTCAGTTACCTCTAAATTAAATGGTGATATGAGTCGTAGATAGATACCATAGTGGAAGTTGGGAAGCTATATCATTACTATTGATATTATGCCTTCTTAAAATTTGTACTTGATACCCCCATCAACAATACTTATTACTCGTATGGATGATTTAGTAGATTGCAGTATGATTATTTTGGTCACTTGAATTATGACTACTTGTAGCGGCTGAGCTAGTGGGGAATGGTTACAATATTTCCTAAATTCCACTCTCATGATGGATTTTACCATGGTTTTGGTTGGGGAAAACCTTCTAAATATGATTTCAACAAAGGCAAAGCATGGTGTCCACATAGATTCTTGAGTTTTTTTGTAGTGACTTATTAAGACATTTTCTATATGGTGTTTTGGTAAGGCCCAATATCTATTTAACCTTCATAGATGAATTCTCTCTTTGAAATTGGGTCTACTTCCTATATCAAAAGTGTGAGACCTTTCTGAGAACTTGTAGTATTTTAAAGAACTTTCCAAGAAACAATCAACAAATGTCACCATTTTTTTTACATAGATAATAGTGGTGGGTGAACCATCAACTTGAGTAGAATTACACCATAGAGGGTATTGAATTTCAATGTACATATTGATACAACCTCAAGAAAAATGGTGTTTTTTATGGTAATAAAATGTCACTAAAAATATATCCAATTGCATTATCGACTCTAGATCCCTTGCACCCATAATACTAGGAAGAATCCATAAAATATCATAACAACATCCGAAACCACCTATCCCATAAATACTTTAAAGGAATTTTGCTCCTTTTAAATCTTGATGTAGTAAAAACCTATAATGATAATTTTATAGTCTTTGGATCCCCCACTTCGGTGCACATTTGATCAAAGAATTGTGATTCCATAGAAGGTCATAAAGTATGTATTGTAATAGTTGCGGGTTATTTGAATAGTGTTAAGGATTATCAAATTCTAAATTCTATCACACATGATTTATTATTGAGAGGAGTATTTGGTTTGAGGAGATCTCTTTTATTTCTACCTTGGATAATCCCCCCTTTCTTCACTTGTATTGGGTTCCTTGGTATCATTGATAATATTTCTAAGGATTATGATCCTCCCCCTTTAAAGAATGGCTTTAATTCTAAGGATTCTAATTATGCACACTCTCCCCCCTCTACAAAAAATTAGACGAGTGATTCAAAGCATTGACCTGATTCATTGTAGATTCACTATTCTAAGGTGGAAGAATCTCCTCCTACTCTAGTGCCACTTTGGATTTGTTACCTGATTTTTAGCTTTAAGCTAAAATCAGTAACTTAGTGTTTATTCTTTTGTGTTTCATTTAAACATTAAAAGATGCATCATATTCTGCTAAGTTCATTATGTGCATGAGAGAGATTGCCAAAACATATTGCATTTATTCCAGTATTGCAATTACAGACAAATAAGAAAGAGAACCAATATGTGTTGCAAATGTGATCTTTATTGATAATCATGAGCGTATAAATGTCCCTCACAAGCCAAGGGAATAGCTATCCTAATTTTTATAAAGAAGAGATTATACACATATAGATAACATAAAATAAATTGCATATAACATGAAAAGGGATCCGTCATTGCTTGGTGGAATGACGAATCCCATTGGCTTGGCCTAACATCATCTCAATCCTTCTCGTTGCTCTATTTCCATTTGACACCCTCCTCGTTGCTCCTAGGTTTCCTACATTGAATAAAAATAGTGTTGTTAGAGAAATGAAAGGTCCTTGGTCAAAATTATATGCAAAACATCTATAAACATGTAATCTAATGTCTACAAGCATTAAAATAGCAGCATACCATAAGTTTCCTTGAAAACAAGAAAGGAGTAATCAAACACACCTATGATATGCTTTGTTTATCTAACCGTTTGTTCCTTGTGTAGATTTAGGACAAGTCTTGTTACTATTCTGATTCAACAAATTATAGCATGTGGGGTAAATGTGGCTCGAACGAGCGTAGAGCTCAGCATGTTGCCCTCCAATGTTTAAGAGGGATAGGAAATTGAGCAACTAGATCAAATCAATGATAAACATGCTATTAATGCATTAAATCAATATGGAATCACACTAGTTGATCAACTTTCATTATCAGATTCAAAAGATGCAATACATAATGTGAGTGGTCATGAGATTCATGCTTTATCTTTTCATAATGAATCAGTCATATGGTTGCCATCATGTCAAAAGGAGGGTACATTTTGCTAGACTTGTCTTTCAATCTTCTTAAGTGGATCTAAGATCCATTTTATTAAAAGAAGTAAATGATTTCAGAGAAGCATCAAGTTCAATTATGAATCTCTTAAAATAATGAAGGAGAAATCAAGGCATGCCTGAAACCATCATGAGGCATATGGGGCAGCAAGAGGGAACAATTCAAGGTACTATTAGGTTCATCTCACCTCAACCTTATTGGACAAGCACACATCACTTAGGATGGTGAGCTTTCAGGTCACCACCATAAGTGACATATGTCTGCCCAGTATGATAAAAGCAAGAGGATATGGTGTTGTTGTTGCACAAGATCAAAGGAATTAGATGTTTGTGAAGACCAAGTAACAAACCTTATGGGGCAGTAGGCAGCTGTGATGGAAACCATGAAGATTGGGGCAATCCTAAAGGAGAATACATGCTAGAACTCATAGAGGGACAACAACAATGATCTACATTAAAAGGATAACAAGAATCAATGGGAAATAACAATCAAGTGATGCAAGGTAGTGCACCAATGGAGCTAACAAAATTCCAACAACATGATCAACCACTTACCTTCAATGGAGATTAAAGCAAGCATGTTTAAAAAGTATCAAACAAAGAAGATGAGCCATTTACATCAAAATACAGTCATGAGGGGAAACCACATGTCAAGGAATGAATGACTTGAAGCACATAGGGCAGTGTGACATGCCTAATGGAAAAATTTGTGAGCTTTCAGATGACTCTCATGGGGCAGTAATGAAAGGATAGCTAAAAGGAAAACAATACTAATAATAGAGTGCGTCCATATGATAATCAAAAGAAAAAAGAACATCTTTTGATAGTGTAAGTAAGAACATGAACAACCACATTGAACATTGAGATAACTTGATAGTCATAATATTGAAAGGATCAGTCACCAAGCTTTTAATCAGTTACAATCATTTTCAATCAAATGACAAGTCATCAAGGGGCAGTAAAGAAATTCAGTTATACCTCCAAAGGTATGTTCTTTCATTTATTATTTTTGATACAACAATTATGAATGCTAGTTCCAACATCAAGTGTTTTGAAAGAGACAGTGAGTAGGAACATAAATGTCATTAAATCCCAAAACAAAAAATACTGCAATATATCATGAAGAAGTGCTATCAGAAGTCACCAAGAGAAAATGCAGATACTAGCAATATGACCAACTTATTAAAGGAAATGGAAACTGATAGTCATGATACATAGTGTTGAATATCAAGTGCAGGGACAAGCATTACAATCATGAGTCATGTGAAAAGTAATTAAGGCAATACAATAAAGACCTCAATCCATTTTGGAGAGTGTATTTGAGTGCAACATAGAGTTTTATTTTCAGAATAGATAATGTCAAAGTAAAAGCAATGAGGGCATCCAACTATGTTTCAACCATGCCATGCATCTTAAATACACAAAGGCAGTGATAGAGAAGTCTTGACAGTGTAGCTACAAGGGAAGAATAGATGCGCTAAATCCAATGAAAGAGCAGCGTTCATTCACAAGGCAAATCTTGTAGTATCAATGGACTTGAAGGTCGTCATCAAAGAAAGGAGATACAAGTGTCATGTTGGACATGTTTATTTTAAAAGGAAAAGTGCACACTTCATAAAACAAGGAGAGGACCCTGATCAAGTTTATTGTTCCATCAACTGTCAATATATAGTTGAATGAGTGTTTGCAAGGAATTAAAGGGACAAGCATTATCAAAAGTAGAGGAGAAAGTATTTATTTCATTGACCAAGCATGTTTTCAACAATGCACACAATATCAAAAAAAAAATAGCATTTGCAAGCACAAAAGAGGTAAAAGACAGATTTATGGAGAACATTCTACAAAAAGTGCAAAAACAAGGGTATTTTCAAAACCCTAATGCATTCTTCTAGCCGTCACTTGAAATCAAGTTTTCTTCACAAAAAATCACAAGAACCCATTTGGGTTTGTGATAGACATTGCAAATACAGAGGTGGAAAGGTCTAGTTTTATATTCACATGACAAAACCCATATGGGTTTGAGAAAAGTTGCAAATATAGACATTAAAAGAGAATAGTATTGAGGTTCTTTTCCAAAAAAGAGCAACAAATAATTGGAATACATTTTTAAAAACTCAACTTTTCTCTACAGCCATGGCCAAAGATTTGGTTCTTTCTTCACCAAGTCAAGAAAAAAAAGAACCCACCTGGGGCTTGTGTAGAAACTGCACAAAATTCAAAGATATTGAAACATTTCATGGTATTTATTCTACAGAAATTGCCATTTTGCAAAACCCATTTGGGTTTGTTAAAAAATCTGCAAATGCAAGAGTTTCAATAGAGAGCTTTCTATAGAAAATATCATTTCAAAAGGCTAGGTTCTCTTTCCATAGCTGTGGCCAAGAAGCATGATTTTCCTCAAAGTCAAGAAACCCACTTGGGGTTCGAGTTAAAGATTGTAGATACAGATCCATTTAAAAAGCTATCATGAGGTCTTGAAACAAAAGAAAAATATATGAAAACCATTATCAATTCTTCATGGCCGTAGCCAAAGGAGCAATTTTTCTTCACAAAACAAGAAACCCACTTGGGATTTCTTTATTTCAACTTCAATACAGAGGAAAATAAACATGTTTTTCTTTATTTTCAAGTATGGGGGCTCAAATGAACTTTATTTGCCAAAATACAGAGATATGGGTTGACTGAAGGCTTACCTGAAGGTTTTTCTCTTTTCTTTTGCAATATTCAAAGATTTTTCTTTTTACAGAGAGCTTCTTTTTGAGCTTCACAACTTCAACAATGGCAGCTAAAGCAAATGAAACAACCACAGCAAAAATGACATAATGAAATGATCAGAAATTTGTCATGGCCACAGTTTTTTAGCATGGGATGGCTTCCAAATGAATGGAAAAGTACAAATTTTTGTTCAAAAAATCAATTACATGTTGTTCTATGTGAATTTATTTAGGAATTTGGCTCAAAAACCAATCAGAATCATGCCCTTTGTGCTTTCAATGAAACCCTCTGGCGGTAGAAGGTGAACTCTCTAGAAGCTCAAGTTGAAATGAATGGTTTCTTTTGCTTTTTCCATGTTTTGTTGTTTAGGGTTTGAACCCTATTGGAGGCCGATGGGATTTTTTTCCCATTGTTTTAGAAAGTGCAAACACATTTTAATGTGTTATGTGGGCCGAATGGTGAGTCTTAGGACTTAGGCATTTTTTTCTTATTAAAGCATCATGTGCCTTGTTTTAATCAATTGCTAAGTCCTCCAGGTGGAAACATATGATGCTTTTAAAATGTGATATGCCTTGAAGAACTTCAAAATTTTCCTTCCAAAGATTGTGGAGCTCACATAGGCTGAATTATTGGGGTCTTTTATTTTCCTTTGAAAATCAGGGTGGTTGACTAAGTGATGTCCATGTCACTTTTAGCTTTGAAGTGCAGTATGAAAGAGAGTTGGAATTGATCAAATGCCTTGGAGGATTTGGGTTTATGTTTAATGATTTTACAAGCATTTAAGTATATCATTATTTTACATTTTGCTAATTGCAAAACATTACTCAAGTGATTTTCAAATCACTATTATTTAATGTTGTTTATTTGATGCAAAATATTGATGTAATCCAAAAGGTGATGGGGCCTCTTTTTGCATACTTTTGAAATGTAAAGTAATTTGTTTAAGTGATGTATGATAAATCACTTAAGTAGATTATTATGGTTATTATTATGCAAATTAGAGTCTTGTATTATGAAAAGGCACTAAAGGTGTGGGTCAATACTTGTGTGAGGACCAATGATGACTTACAACCATGAGGAATGTGTGTGAGGCTGTTTTGACTATTTTTGGAGGAAAGGGGGCTGTTTGGAGCCATTTTTGTCACATTTTTAGTGTGACTATTGACTTGGATTGACTTTGCATCATGTGGAAGGTAGTTTGGAGAGTTTCTAGAAGGTTCTTTTTGGCCTTTTCTACTGTATCTAACTAGAATCTTTTAGAGGGACATGCGTGAGAGGAGTTAGTTGTTTTTTGCTTAAGTAACTTCAATCTTTGTATTTTGGAGTTAGTTCTTTCTTTCCAGTAGAATGATAGCTTGTTTTTGGAGTTATTTTTTAGTAGGAGCAGTATTGACATAACTTAGATGGACTTGTGATATAGTGAGTACTTTGAATCAATAAAATAGAACATTTACCTTCTCATTTCATGTTTTATTGTGTGTTGTTAGTGATTGATTAGATTATTTGTGAAATTTACCTTTCCTTGTAATCTTGTGTCATGTTTAAGTGCCTATTTAGTAGAAAATGCATTGTTATAGGTTATAAGCTGTGTTAGTTAATCCAAGTGTTGTTAGTTGTGAAGTTCTTGTCTTCATTCTAAGAGTCTTGTTTTAAACCTTCTTATAAATTACTTATGCAAGAATGCATGCAAAATGAGTTGTGTGAACAAGCCTTTATGGCATTGTTTTGAATGTGAATAGGTTATTATCAGGTCTTAGTAAGTTTTGGTGTATCACCCTTAGTATTTTAAGTTAATGTTCATTTTTATGCATCTTTTACCCTTTTCCTCAAAAATCATTAGTTAGGTGACATCAAAAGGGGATCCAACCCATAATCTGGAGGTCTGCTTTCAAATAGGACACCCACAACTTGAAATCAGTCCCATGTTACATCCAAACCTGTTGAATTCTTTCATAGCTTGGTAGACTAAGGGGTGCAAATTTGGATCACTAACAGTTTTGGCACCCCGGTGGAACCCTTCTAATTGGTTTAGATTAGAGAAATACATCAGTTTGCTGGTTTTGATATGTAGCCAACAATTTTTTTCAGCGTTTAAGAGGTCACATAAGCATATTTGGAAACTATGAATGCAGAATTTAGCAGCAAATCAATGTTTTAGTAGCATATGAAAAAGGTTTAGACAAGGGGAAACTCTGTCCCATTTGATTATTTGTAGCTGTCACCACCCTAAAGGAGAGGCAGACTAACAAAGAAAGTTGTTTAATCAAGAAAGACAGTTTCAACTCCACCTTGAGTGAGAGTTTCAAGCCCTATGAGGCAACAAATCTTGGTGCCAATATGGTTGTTCCAAGGAATCAAGTTTTTGTCACTTTTAATGGAGGCAACCCACTGCAATTGGCTCAACATGATGAAATTCCCATGGCTTCCATTAAAAGTGTGCCATAATTTTTAGGTGAAGATTAGACCACACCAATTGAACACATCAAGAATATATTAAATCTGTGTTTGGTGCATCATATAACTCAATAAAACATTGCTTTGAGGTTGCTAGCAACATCATTTAGAGGGAAAGCACTCCAATGGTTTAGGAGTTTAGCAGTCAATTCTATCAGAACATGGGATGAGCTAGGAGAAGTGTTATGCAAACAATTCAAGCACCAATATGACAACTTTTCATTAGTACAGCAGTTGACTCATATACAAAGAGCTCCTCATGAACATATGATAGGCTTCAATTTCCATTTTCAACAAACATGGGACAAAATTCTAGAAACTACAAGGCCTCCAACTAAATATACATTTCTTTCTTTTTTGAGGGCTTTAAATAGTGAAGTAGCTCTTTTGATTCAGTCAATGGGTGGAACCACATTACCAGTAGCTTATGATATCATTGTAAGGGTTGAAAATAACCTTATACAAGCTGGTAGAATTGATCCTAGGCCTCCTATGCCATTTTCCCCTAATATATAGCCTCCTACAACTTTTCCAACACCTCAAATAGCCCCTTTACCAGCTGTTGTTAGCCAAGAAGTTGTTGTTCAAGGACCATCTCAAGAGTTACAAGAGATAAAAACAACCAACAAAAGATTGAGAATCCACTTCAGACTTTTGGAAACAAGCTTGTGAGCATTAAAAAATAGTAGTTACAAGGTTTTAAGCCTTGGCAGCCTCAAAATCAAGGTCAAAGTCAACCATTTCAAGCTAACAAGCAGCCATATCAAGGAAAATTTCAAGGTGCAAGGCAAAATCAGAATTAGAGGCCATTTCAACCATATAATCCAGTTCCAATTAGTGTAGCAAGGGATATGGTACCTGTTGAAAATAACCTTGTAGTAGAATTTGAGTGGTGATATCCTTGTAACCAAGCCCATAATTAGACTACATGTTCAAATGTCATCATTAATCAAGCATTGATGGTTCAAAATGCCACAGTTGTGAAGAATGTGCCTAATGGTGAATCATCACAACAACAAGATCTTCTTGCAAGTGACACAACCCTCCTAAATTGGCAAGAAGAAGAATTTTGTGGAGTAAACAGTGATGGTTCTCCAATAGCAACCAACACCCGAGCCAAAAAGAGAGCTTTCAAGGTTGGACAAGCGAAAAATAAAGACGAGGTTGCTTGCCATTCAAATCCTCAAGTAACACACATCTTACAAAGAAATTCACAAGGCATTGGTGGTGGAAAGCTTGGGAACCAACCCCAACCAACCTACTTGCAGATAGACCATACTATTGCAAGGACCCATCAAAAGGTAAACGCTACCACACCCTTCAACATCATTAAATCCATGAAAAAGATGAATGTGAATATGTAAATGTGGGATTCTTTATCTATCCCAAGTCAAAAGGACTTGTTGCAATTTGCCTTAGCTGATTTATGTGTTTCGAGTGATGTTCTAGTAAGTCAAGGCAAGGCTGTCCTTACAAATGCACCTCAAGACAACAATAAACAACCAAGTAAGGATGTCAAACCACCCCCATTTTATGTGTCCTTGATAATAGGAGATAAGTTAGTGCACAATTGCATGGTAGATTCAGGGGCAAGTAGTTCTATCATGCCCAAACAAGTTGATAAGTTAGGACTAAAATATTAGCCTCTTGAGAAGGGAGTTGTCCAACTTGATGGGAAAACCATTAACATTTTACGTGTCATCAAAGGTTTAGGCCTTACCTTGCATGCTTTCCCCAATGTTTCCATCCCCCAAGACATTTTAGTCACTGACTTACTACCTCATTTTGCCTTATGTCTATCAAGAGACTTCACTAGTACCAAGATTTGAGGTTATTTGTCATCAGATTGGTCCCATATGGTATTCAGAACAAGGTATGGGATGAAGGTGGTCATTAAGTTTGATTTACTTTCCAAAGAGCATATTGAACCATATATCCCAAGTGTTATTAATTCTAATTGTGTTGTTTTTGATGATAATGAACTTGCTGCTACTCAAGAATTGCAAGAAAAAAGCATACCAGACATACTTTTAAATGAGTGGGCAGCAGAAAATATCAATGAAAACCCAAATTATAACATTGAGGAGACTGGTTTGGGTGTCTATGTGTTGCATGAACCTAATTCAATGATCCCAAACCTTGAAAAGTAGGTGGAACAATAGTTAAAATAGCAAGGTGAAGTATGGAAAATGTTCTTTGATAGTTCTAGAAGCAGGAACGGTGCTGGTGGGGGTGCAATGCTTGTATCCCCACAAGGTGACAAATACTGCTTTGCTTTCATATTTTCTTTCTCATATACTAACAACACTACTGAGTATGAAGGTTTAGTTCAAGGCTTGGAGTGGGAAAGGAAAAGAGGGATTGGATGCTTGCAAGTTTATGGTGATAGTGAACTGATTGTAAATCAGATGAGATGTATGCATGTTACTAAAAATGATGTCTTAAAATCCTACAAACACAGGGTGTGGGACATGACATAAGAGTTTGATGCTTTCAATCTGGTTTCTATTCCTAGGGATCAGAATAAACATGCTGATAGATTGGTTGCAATAGGTTCTCAAGTCGATATTCCAAGTGAAATTAGGAAATAAAAGTTGCAGCCATATGTTAAGATAGTCATTAGACCCTCCATTCCATATACAAACATTCATTGACATTTTTTTGAGAGTGATGAACAGGTATTGAGCTTTATGCTGCAAGAGGATGAATTTGTAGTAGTGAACCAAGACAAAATCTAGCAGCAATATGATGATCAAATCATCCAGTTGAGGTCTAACAAGCTACCCAAGGGTCTAATAAACTTGGAATCCATTTTCACCAGTGATGACCAGCCGAAAAAGAGTAAGACCAACATGCAGGTCAAAGAAGAACATTATGAGGAGCTTAAAATTTTCAAAGGTAAGCTCCTTAAAGTTCGTAAAATCTATTCACATGCAGATAGGCAAGCTTTTATTGCTCTTTTTCAAGAATTTCAAGATGTGTTTGCATGGGAATATTTTGATTTAAAGGGTTTTGATCCCAAAATTTCCGAACATACCATAGAGCTTGAGCCAAATGCAAAACCAATTAGGCAAAAACAAAGGCCTTTAAACCTCAAACTTGAGCCTCTTATGGTCAAAGAGTTGACCAAGCTAGTTGAGGGAGACATCATTTTTCCAATTAAACATACCTCATGGGTCTCTAACCTTGTCTCAGATAGAAAGAAAAATGGTGAGATTAGGCTTTGTGTTGATTTTAGGGACCTCAATAGAGCCTCGTTAAATGATCATTATCTGCTGCCCTCAATGGAGCATATTTTGTAAATTACAGCTGGTTCAGAAAGATTCTCATTACTTGACGATTATTGAGTTTATAACCAAGTCTTAGTTAAAGAGGAATACTAGTACAAGAGTGCCTTCAGCATAAAATGGGGCACCATGGCTTATAAAGGATGCCATTTGGCTTGTCCAATGCTGGTGCCACCTTTCAGAGGGCAATGGACATGGCATTTCAAGGTTTGATTCATAAACTTCTGCTCATTTACCTTGATGATGTAACTGTGTTTTCAAAGAAGGCTGATGAACATCTTGCACATCTGAAGCAAGTATTTGAGAGCTGTAGGGAGTTTGGTGCTAGAGTAATAAGTTATTTCACTTAATTAATTTAATCATATTGGTTAATTAATTAAGTCACTTATTACTTTAGTTTTACTTAAGCTAAACTTAGGAACATTAATAATTAATTATTTATTTATTAATTATTAAATGTGCACACTAGGGTTTCCCTTTTTAGGTTTTCTTTAGGGTTTATTGATCTCCTTCATAAGGATTGATCTCATTGTAATTATTAATTCTCTTAATGCATTTTTCTTGAGGTTTTACAAAACATCTTCTTTGGTTATGAATATCTTTTGTACGTGATAGCTTATTGCATGTGGGCGATTCTTGAGGTTTGTGAGGTTGGCCTTCTCAACTTCTTCATCATATCAGAGCTCCAGACCTATAGCTGCATGTTCATCTTTTGAAGATATTTCCTCACAGTGATTTTTTTTGTATAAGGGTTTCTTTACAAGCTTCTTTTTCGTGGATCTAGGGGTAGCCTTGTTTTTTGGGCATTTTTGGACAAAACGGACCTTGCCATTGAGTCCGCAGTGCTCAAAAACCCCTATTTTCATATAAACTTGTCCATTTTGGACATAGTCGACTAGAGAAGCAAATTTTTTTTCCCTAAGGCTGTATGATCCTTGGGCACGTAGATCGAGGCTCAAAATTAAAAAATATTAGAAAAAATAAAAACCGGCTTTTGATTTTTGTGCGGCCAATTGAAAAGAACTCCGCCACCCATCCTCCACCAAGTGGCCACCACTTGCACCACCCGCCAGCCGCTGCTCAAGCGGCCCCACTCAACTCCACCCCTAGTCCGTTTCCTCCAGCCCCTAAGGGCTTGCTTCGGCCGAGCTGTGGTCATATTGGCACCCAGGTGCCTGCGCTCAACCCCCCGTCGTACTAAGCCCCTATAGCTGGTCACATCTGTAACTAGGGGATTAACTGAAGGACCCAACCACTAGCCCCTTGGTCCGCCCAGGTGACCAGGGGCTTATTTTTTTTTAGCCCCTGAGTGCTCTAAAGGGCATATTGGACATTTTGAAGCTGTTTTACAAAACCGAGCATATCTTTTGCATTTCAATTCCGTTTTTCACAAACGAATAGGTGTTGGAAAGCTGGTTCTAGGAACTATCTAGTGGTACAAGTTTGATTTTTTGATTTTTTTTTGTTTTGATGCCTTTTTCTCCTGTCAAAGTCTGAAGTTATTGTTTTCACTTCAAGAGGCATAACTTTTGCGTCTGGACTCTGTTTTGCGAAAAAAAATAGGTGTCAGAAAGTTGGTTTAGTTCTATACATAGATCTCAAACCTATTTTTCCAAAATATTTACTAGGTATCTGATATTCTTATTTGGTCTCAACTTTTGCTTCTTGGTCATTTTCTTGGGAAACGTGTAATTAGGAACTTTTTTTGAGATCAAAGAGCATTGTTTTCTTTTCTTTGAGAGTATATTCTATTGTGTTTTGTCATGGATGCACTTAATATTGCACCCCTTACTCCATTCAACTATTTTGGTTGGAAAAAACAAATGAAGATTCATTTGAAGCACAAAGGGTTGTATAGGGTAACCATGGGTATAGAAATTGAACCTACAGGTGCTATTGAAAAGAGAAAATAGTTTAATAGGTGTGATGAAGCTTTTGGTACTTTATGTCCATCTCTTTCTTCTAATATTCTTTTTCATGTTGAGTCTTGCACTACACCTAATGATATATGGACTACTTTAGATTCTTTATTTGGGAAGCAGGATACTATGAGAGGGTTTCAGTTAGAGAATGAGCTTATTGACTTAAATCCTAGGAATTTTGATAGCATCCAGGAATTTTTCACTAAACTCAAGTCTCTTAGATTGCAGTTGTCATAGTGTGGTGTTCAGAAAGAAGACTCTCAGTTGATATTTTCCATTCTTTTGAAGTTTGGACCAAATTATTCAATTTTTGTATCTACCTTTTATGCCACTAGGGATGTACTTGGTACTAGATTTAATATGCCTTCTTTTGATGATATTCCACCTTCTCTCACTCGAGAGCAGGCCAAGTTGGCTAGCATGGGAAAGTTGAAGCCCTCTTCATCAAAGGAACTTATTGCATCACAGGAGCCTAAAGATCAAAAGGCTTCTACAAAAAATGGCAAGAAACATAAACAAAAGGATTCCAAACCTCATGAGCAAAAAAATGAGTCCTCAGATTCATCCTCTTCTTCTAAGTGGAAATCATCTAGGAAGGAGAAGGTTCCATGTGCATATTACAAGAGAGAAGGACATGCAAAACATAGTTGCTATAAGAAGGACATTGATGATCTGAAGCATCTTCTTTAGAAACATCAGATTGATTTTCCTTCTAGGATGTATGCATATTCTCCTTCCCCTCCTTCTTCTTCTTCAGAGCAGCATGACAAGGGCACAACTGGTTTACATAATTCATTAGATATGAAGGGACATGCTCTTTGTGCTTCTTCAAGTCTTGCATCAGGGAGGTTGCTTCTAGATTTAGGAGCATCTCATCATATGGCATCTTCACAATCTATGTTCACTTCCTTTGAGCCTTGCACCGGGTCTCCTATTTTGATGGGAAGACTCCTATGTGCTCTAAATGATGGCTGAGAATGTAGAGATATTCTCAAAGTCTAGTTGATCAAACACCTTTATTTCAGAGAAGAAAGGTTGTAACCTCCCCTTGAATCCATCATTTTCCATCTCCTCGGGAGTTAGCCTTCTGGAGAATAACGCCTCTAGCGTATTGAGGATTCCTTTGTGAATATTTTCCATTGCCCTTCTGATCTTGGTAGATTCCACCCTTGCCATGTCAAAGAAACCTTTGGAAGTGAAAGCGGCGAAATACCACCCCGAAAAGTCATATCTATTCCTAGCCTAGATGACCCTTTCATCAACTAAAGTTTGCATGGGTACGCACATCAAGGCAGTGAGGCAAGGAATGGTCTTATCCTAGAATATATGTGTGTCATTCCAAGGCTGCTCAATATTCTCCAAGTGCGAGAGCATACCAGAAGCATGCTAGAAAGAGGAAACAAGATCAATCATGAATTTATCGGCCTCAGCACGGACACTGCTTACCCACTTATCCCCTTCTTGAATGGCCTTTTTCATCTCCTGAAGCCTATTGATTGAATCTTGTGGAAGCTCAATTGGAAGCTCCACTGTTGGGTTCTCCTAAGCACATGGCTGTGCTAGATGTTGCACATATCCAACCAGTGCCCTATGCTCCTTCTTCAATTTCTTATACTTCTCTTCCTTTTGTACCAACCTATTCCTCAGCACCTGGAAATAATTTTTAGCTTCTTCAACAACTTGTGCTTCAGAGGGACACCCTAATTCAATTGTAGTGACTATGTAGTTTTCATGCATCACGTCACCTAAGTCATATTTCTCCCTTAGAATGGCGACATGGAGAGTGTGCGAACCAACACCATCAGGTTCCATCCTAGAATATTTCCTAGCTCTCTTCTTTTTAGGTGTCTCACTTGTTCTATTCAAGAGCTACTCCATTTCTACCACTGGGTCAGTGTCATCCTCCTGATCTCTCCTTATTGCACGTGAGAGCCAATTTGGAACATTTTGCTAAGCACCATAGATAATAAGGAACTGCCCCTCCATTGCCTCAACTTCACGAAATTCCTCTTGAGCAACACTTGGTCAAGGCTCATCTGTCTCCATATGTTGACTATCCTCCTCATAACCTCCAACCTCAGGTTCTATAACATCTTCCTCTTCAAAAAATTCCTCAAGTGTATGATCAAAATGAAGGTCCATCTCTATTTCTTCTCCTTCTTCTAGCTGATCGGCATCCTCAGGAGCATTGGCACTCTGACTATCCAGTTCTCTTAACAACAACTGGTTTACTTCTCCAATTTTTGGCTCTTCATTCACTCTAGCCCTATGGTCCACAAACATTGAGACTTCATGTACGTTGGAGGATCACTCCAACAACTAAGCAGGTGATGCCTCTTTTGATCTTTGAGGTTTAGGATGAATTGGTTCTTCTTGCTGTTGTCGCTCTACAACCTAGGTGATTTGTTTATTCTTCTTTGTCGACACTGGTGGCCTCTGATCACCCATGAGATTGTACAAGAGGGAAATTGACCTTCTCTTCAGCCTATGAACATGTCCCTCTACCAGCTCCTTGTGAAAGTCAAGATAGGCATAGACAGAGTGTCTAAGTCTATAATCTCTGGCTCAACCCAATTCGATGGTGGGATTGGCGTGTTCTTTATCAATTCATAGTCTGGATGAGTAAGTTTGGTATCCTCATCAACCTGATCTAGAACCTGGACCACTACGCACTCTCTGATTAATTTAAGAGGCAATCTGGAGAACATTCTTCTTCTAATCTCAGCTTCATCTCCTACATTCACCCAAAAAACTTCTAAGTGAGCCCTGTGCCTATATTCTTCACCTTGCACAGTTCCAATTTTCCCTTGAGGATCGAAGTCCTGCCGGCTGGTATGGAGAGTGAACTGGTAGAACTGTAATTCTTCTTCTACCTCCTTGGCTGCCTACAAAGAAGTGCACTCTTCAAGAGAGTTTCCCAAAACAATAGGGAAGTGAAAACCTCCTTTCTTCTTCCTTTTTATAATTTTGTCATAGGAAACAAGTTGCCTAGACAGCTTGAGCATTATCATTCTATTTGTGGGATACCTCAGTAGTCAGTAGGCATATGAATGGTACCCCAACAACCTTAAATAAGTGAACTTTGGGAATTGGAAAAACCAAAACCCGTACTCCTCGATTAGCATTTGCACTTCTTTAGATATTCTTTGTTGCAATCTCCGCTGAAGAGTCCTCATGATGTGCATTGTGAAGGCATTGTTCACTCTTTTGAAATGAGATGTGCTCGTCAAATGTAACTACCTGCAAGTTTCATGAATCTTGAATTGATTGAGACCACATCCGATCGACTCTTGATACGTCATTCCCTTATATTTGTCATCTGATCCAGCATATAAATGACATATGAGCTCATGTAAAATGTCTCTATCCTTCTTAGATTTTTGAACTGCTCATCAATGTTGTCACTAATCATTGTAGCCCAATCAACACATTGTTTTCCTTCAAGTACCATGTTGATATAGAAAAACATCCATGACTCAAATGCATATGCTTGTGAGCTGCCATTAACCCGGCTGAGCAACATGATCAAATCACAATATTCCTGCTTTAGCTCCTCTAAAATAATTTTCTTCAGCAGATTGGCACCAGGAGGCTTTGGCTTTCTCATCCACGTAGTGTTGATCCTCTTAGCACACTTATCAAAAGATGTAGCATACATCTTATTAGCTTTCTCCTTGGATTTGTATAACATTTTTTTCATGGCTAGGATCCCGAATGCTTCACCAATTTAATCAGGTGTGAGGTTGGCCAACAAAATGTCATCTGGAAAAACAATTGTCTGATGGTCCGGATTGTGGAAGTTTATAGACTCCATAATAAGCTCTGGACATCAAACTGCTAGTGGCAAACCGGCTACTACATATAACCCACTTTTCACAATGTTGTGCAAAACCACTGACGGAGGATTACCACCTTGCCAATAATTTCTTCACTTGAAGGTCTCAAGGTTGAAAGAATCGAGGTTGGTGTTAGTCAAATTTTCTAGCTTTGATACAAATTTGGACTCTGGAATAAAAGACTTCTTTAATTGCTTTATAATAGCCTGCCTAGAAGCATTTTCTTTGCCAGCCTCGACATTTCTAGCCTTGGCTCCATCCTTGCTCATTCCAGCAACATCTCCCTTTCTACTTTCAACCATCTGTAAAACAAAAAGCAAGCATTATAATTCCAAAAAAATTATAAATAAAATTTCGTCGGATGATTGGAAAGCAGAGTTGGCCTCAATATAAAAATGTCAGCAGTAAAACTCCAGCTCCAAACCTTGAGAAATTTAAAAACTCTAAAATTTAAAACTTCAAACTCTCAACAACTTGCAACCACAATAATTTCAGCTCCTTGAAGAATCAACTCAGCACTTCAAAAAATCAAATTTCAATTCTTCTCAACACTCACTTTCAACAACTTGGAGAAATAATTTTCTCAACTTCAGCAACTTCTACTTTAGATTTTATTTCTTCTCCGCATTCAGCAAAATAAACTTTAGCACCTTTAGTAGTTTCAACTTCCAGCACTCAGAAAAAATAATCCAACTTCAGAAATTTCTAGCAACTCTCAATAATCACTTTCAGCTCTCCAACACAAATTCCAACTCTGCAATTTTGTGAATAGAAATGAAAAACTTCAAATTTTTTATAATTGAAAGCTGGTGCTTATTTTAGCAAATGCCATAAATTCACTTCATCATGACTTAGAAATTTTCCAAGTTTAGGAGAGAATATTCCCAGTAATCATGCAATCGTCATAGAAATTGGCTATTATTAGAGATTCCTTCCCATTTTGAATTTAAAATTTCCCTCCTCGACTGCTAGTTATTTCTAGTTGATTGAAGTAATTTCAAGAAATTCTTGTAAAAAAATTCACTTCAGTATTAAAATCTCACCCTTTTTAAAATGGCGTATATTTAAAATTTAAAATTTAATTCCAATGCCATTTGATTTCATTTGATAAATTTTATTCGTCTCGACAATGTCTTAGAAAAAATCATCGCGAGTTCCAATATTTTAAATTGGCTAGGCAAAATTATTTTCCGTCCGGAATAAACTCCGAAATAAATATCTCCTGACTTTAAAAAAAATTGTGTCCAAACGAAGGGGGAATTTGATTTTTAAACTTTGGAAAATAATAATTTTAAATTTTAATTTCTCCAACTCAAGCAAAATTTAATTTCATTCATCTAGAGAAAATTTTATTTCCAATGCCTTGGGGAAATTTCATCACTCAATTCCACAAAAATCTCTTAGTTGATTTTTTTAAACATGCCAGGCGCAATTAATGGGGTGAACATTTAATTTTCAAACATTTAATATTTACTCATCCCCCTTCTAACTAAGGTGCAAATCAACCCTTGGGATTTCACTTTTAAACATTTTCCTTAGAAAATTTTAATTTCTCCCCTTTCAAGCTCTGGGCTCACTTGGACCCTTGAGGTTTCAATTTAAAATACCTAGAGATTTTCTTTTATTCTCTCCTCCCTAGCTTGAGGCGCACTTGAGGGTGGTAACTTCAAACTTTGCAACACTTAGTAAAATTCTTAAACTCCTTCATCCCCCTGGGTGCATATTCATGGGCAAGCTTCAAGTTTCACATGTCTTAGTAAAAATTTTAAATTCCTTCTTCCCAAGGCGCATATGAGGGGTTGTAGTTTCATTTTCTTCGTCTTAGAACATTTTTCAAGTCTCATCTTCCTAGGGCGCATTTGAGATATCAAGCTTCAAACTTTCAATACCTAAAGAATTTCCATGCCAGTCCTCTCTTTAGGCACAAATCATAGGGTCTTCATTCAATTTAAGTTTCACACTTAAATTCTCTTCTAGCTCACCCCTCCAGTCAAAGGCGCTAATGAAGGGTAGAGCTTCCATTTTCACTTAGAATATTTCTCCAAGCTCTCCATGCAAAGCAAGGCACATTTAGGAGGTGATACTTTGAGTTTTCACACTTAGGAAATATCAAAATCTCCCCTCGACTCTTAGGTGCACATGACCCCTTGAACTTCAAATTTCAAGTACTTAGAAAACTCTCTCTTCAAGGGGACATTTAGCTAGGCTAGCTTCCACTTTCAATACTTAAAAAAATTTCCTCTTAATCATTTCTTCCTTGGGTGCATTTTCATGTTGGAGCTTTCAATTTCAAACTGTACTTAGTAGATTTTTACCCTCCAGTCAAGGCTAAGGCGCATAAAGAGGCTTGAGCTTCAACTTTTCAAATCACTTAGAACATTTCTAAGCTCCTTCTCCCTCTCAAGGCACATTTGGATGTGTGAGGTTTGAGTTTCAAACACTTAGAAAAATTTAAACTCAATCTCTCAAGGTAAGGCACAAATTAGCAGTCAAGCTTTTATTTTTAAGCACATAGAAATTTTCAAGTCTTCTATTCTTCCAAGGGTGCATATGGGGGTAGGAGCTTTGAGTCTTCTATACTTAGAAAATTTCAAACTCTATCTTCTCCAGCTTAAGGCGTATTTAAGAGTGGCTCCTTCAAACTTCAAGTCCTAGTCAATTTTCCTACCTTCTCCCAACTTCTTGGGCACATTTGGGGTGGTCTACCTCCATTTTCATGCTTTAGAGAAATTTTGAAGTCTCCTCCAAAGTTGGGCACATTTCACCCCTTGACTTCAAATTTTGATGACTTAGAAAAAATTTAAACTCCAAGCTTGGGCACATTTCCCTAGGAAAGCTTTCATTTTTCATGCCTTCAAAAAATTCTCATCCATCTTCAGCCTCTTAAGGTGAATTTTGATGCTAGACTTGAAAATTTATCAAACTTGGCAAATTTCATGTCTCTTGCCCTATTTAGAATAATTTTTTCATTCCGACACTGGCTTGCCTTGACTTTCTACTTTTAGAAAGTTCTTCAAATTTTGCATTTTAAGCTGATTTTGTCTTCGAAAGGCCTGATTTTTCTTCGCTTCAAATCTTGGGATGTGATTAAGCTACTGGTACCTGATATTCGCCTGTACCTGCTATTTTTAGCAACTTACTAAAAATAGCAGTTTCTCATAATGTCTTCAAATTTCACATGTCGAATGCCTGAAGTGTGGTGGTCATGACTAGATGTTGCCTTTGCAAGACTATCGTGTCCTATCCTTGAATTTGGGAAACCCTAATTCCTCTGCACCAGCCTGCTAAAACTAGTACATGTCTGATTTTCCATCCTCCACGACTCCGTTTGATTTGAAATTCGCACCATGGGGTCCTCATCACTTGCTTGACTTGTTCATACTAATGCTTCATGCTGACCTACTATTTCTGGCATGTCTTTGAAGTGGTTTACTATTTATAGTAGCTGCCTGATTTTTAGACTTCTATAACTCCATATGAATTGAAATTTGAATGTTGTGCTCATCATTGGTAAACTTTCCTATTCACACTAGCGCCTGATGCTGACTTTCTATTTATAGATTGTTTTAGGAATGCCTTACTATAAATAGTAAGTGCTATGTGTTCCTTCAAATTTTACCATTAGACTCCTTGGAAGATGTTGATCATGGTGGGATAATTCAGTTTTTGAAATATTGACGTCTGATCCCCTCACTTTGAGTCCCAAAGCCTGAAACCCTAATTTTCTTTGCATGTGCCTCAAATGAGCTCTATTCAATTCCATTTCAGTTGCATGTTACCATGTTCATGATTTTGAAGTGTCGGGCAGCTCTTGAAGTGTACCTGCTAAAAATAGTAAGTAGTTGAAAAAGTGACCAACTAGATGCCGAATGATTTTGCATGTCATATTGCTCGAGAGATCTTGAAAAACCCAGAAAAACCCAGAAAAATCATCAACATGCAAGCATTGGCTAAAAATAGTAAGTTCACAAAAAGTGACTAACTCTACTTGCATGTTACCTCGTTGTGAAGCTCTTTGAAAACCCAGAAAGATTATATTGACATGTGTTGCAAAAAGTTACATACAAACCCTAATATCTAATTTTGAAGGCTGAAAACTGAAAACCATCATGTCACTTTGCATGTTACATCGCTGCGTAGGTCTTGAAAAAACCACAAAGAATCCCCAGACATGCATCTAAAAATTTAGCATGCAAACCCTAAAATGTGCCTCCGAAGGAAAAACTACTAAAAAATAGTAAGTTGTCCATTTATGCTCAAATTTTGCAAGTGAGGAATTCAAAGTACTTGGAACGTAGTGCAGCTGTCAGAACATGAAAATATTAGGAAAACAAGTCCCAAATTGACACTTACTAAAAATAGAAAATTGCCAGAATTTAGTCAAAATTCAGAGGGAGCTTGCTAGAAGTATCCTAACAGAAGTGCTAAGCTCAGAGATTAATTAGCCAACCCAATTTGACCTCAAATTTTTCTGAAGAATGTAAACCCTAATTCATTAAAAATCCCTCCAAACTTAGCCAAAATTCAAACCTAGGTCAAATGGTAAGTACATCACTAGACAAAAAGAATTGATAGAGAGAGAGAGAGAGACCGAAAGACCCAAGCCAAAAGACCCGAATGAAGCAAAAATTAGGGGTTCCCCATTTTGAATGGGGCTATGTGTGAGAAGGTCACAACAGGACTAATTAACCACCCATGGCAAATGGGTCCCACCTTAGGCATGTAAGTGGGTGTCGGGAATTAAGTTGCATTTGATGTTGTTTGTTAGGTTTACATTCAAAAATACACTTAATTAAGTCTTATGAGTGCATAAAGGGGTCATATAAAACATAAGAAAGGTGTAAATAGTGATAACAAGCCTAGAAAAATATGAAATCTTGTTACAAGACTTTACAACACTTTAGAATAGGACTTGAAAAGTAATGAAAAGGTGAATTTTAGGTGAATTTTAATGAGAAGATTCTAGAAAAGTGTAGAAATTTGTTAGAACACCTTCACAAGATGTCATAATTTGAATATTTAGGACCTAATGTGAATGCATAAGTTACATTGCAACATTAAATCAAAGCAAGATAAGTCAAACATCACAAGAGAAAGACCTAAATAACCATGAAAATGTCAATGATCCATTTTTCCATGGTATAGGGGGAAACGGTTGAGGGAAAACATGGAAAAAAAGGATGGATGCAATGTGGGGATCTGCCTATGCAAGAGTGGCAGTGAATTTTTTCTAGGAATAGAGAATTGTAACATTAAGGAGAAACATTGAAATGTTGCGTGTGATCTAAGAGAAACGTTGGAAATTTGGAGTGTGTGCAAAGTAATTACCAAAGGAGGTTGAAATGAGGATTTTGGGAAAACTTGGAAGTTTTTGTTTGTGGTGTGGAAGTTTGTTAATCGATTTCTTGTAGAATCGAGTGTTTGGGTTTCTTTGTCTTGTTCCTCATCGTGGAAGGATTTTTATTCCTATGAGATGCAAGTGTGCTAAAAAGTATTAGAATGCGTTGAATTCAGCTGAGTTCAATTACAATACCTCCTTCCTAACTTTAGTATTTCCTTGAATTCTTGTATAAGGATGCACTTTAGAATCAACTCTTTCCATAATCAAGTACACTGAAATGTGTCTTGAAACTTCTTACCTCTTCAAAATGTAGTGTTTCTATTGTTTTAGACCATATGCATTTTCCTATAGTTGAGGTGTTGGCTAGAATGTGTATGAACCATCCTTCTTTTTTTTTTTTTCTTTCTACATAGTCGTGTAATGGATGTTTGCAATCATGAATGAACAATGAAGAGGTCTTTTTGCAGTGATATAATACCTATACAATAATCATGTATTTCATCATGTGAAGGGTTAGTTTTTAAATAAGCTTGTCATTATTCTACCACTCCATGCCTCTTGTGGTGTTATTTTCATAATTACATTAGTAGGTGTTCTATTCAAAATATAAACTACAGTATGAATTACTTCAACCCAAGATTTAGCTTCTATATTTCTAGAGTGTAACATGCATCTAACCATTTCTATTATATCAATGTAATTAGATTTCTATATAGTTTTATTTTTTCTTTCTGCAACTCTATTTTGTTGGTGTGAGTAGGAGATAGTTGATTCCTACTTTATACCATGTTTACAAAATTCTAAGAAAGATTTATTTATATATTTAGTACCTCTATTTTTTCTTATTATCTTTAGATATCTTCCACTTTAGTTTTCAATCAACACATTAAACTCTCTAAATTTATCAAACACTCTATCCTTCTTTTATAGAAATATACCCAAATCCTTCTAGTATAGTCATCAATAAAGGTGAGGGCATACCTTGATCCTCCAAGTGATGTTCTAAAAGGATCCATTACATCACTATGAACTAAATGCCAAGGAGTTTTTTCTCTCCATGATTTAGCTTGTGGGAAACTTTCCACGTGTTGATTTCCCATAACACATCCTTCACACACCTTCTAACTTGGTAAGATTTTTGGAAGCCCATGCACCATATATAGTTTCTCCATAAGCTAGAGACTTTTTTAGTTGACATGTCCCATACGCTCATGTAATATTCTGCTCATACCATCATATATTTGGCAATAGCACACATATTCTTATTTTCACATTTAGAAGTAAATTCTTGGAATTTATATAATACATTCTCTATTTTTCCAATTGTAGTCACTTTGTAATTATTACTCACGTCCTTGATTAAACATTTGTCATTGTAGAACTCTATTTTATACCCTTGATTAACAATTTAAGATACAAAAATAAGATTTGTCTTCAATTCCAAAACTAATTTCACATTTTTGAACACATTATTATCAACTTGAACATTTCCAATTCCTTTAACTTCCAAAGCACTATTATTTTCTAAATATATTTTCTCTATATTGCTATCATTTCTTAGTGATTCAAATTGTTCCTTATTGTAACACATGTTGTGTAGCACCAAAATCAATAACCCAATCCTCCTTATAAGAATTATTTTCTTTAAGTGCAATACAAAGAGAATTACTTTTAGAATCAAAAGTTTTTGTAAACTTATTTGTCTTCCTTTTTGTATCTTTAATCCTATTATAATATTCATTTGCTTTGTTACCCAACTTACCACAATAATTACATTTCCATTTATTTTTATTATAATCCTTGGATTGAGTGTATCTATTTTCATACTTCCAATTTTTCTCTCTTGAATGAGTTACTTGTGTATTTTTATAATTTTGTTTCCCTTTCATTGTGAAAGCTTCATCACTAAATGACTCCCATTCTTTGATTTGACATTTTTTCTCCTAGTGCTCTATGCTTTCATCTTGATGATGGATAACGAAGTGTGATCCGAAACATTGATGCAAAAAATTCGCACACAATCGAATCCAGAAATCACTTGGAATAAACATTATGGATTGTGGAAACTTGATATCATTAATATCTATCCCTCTTATAAATGATTGATAGGATCTTGGAAGACTTAGTAAAATTATTTACATGAAATCTTTATCATCTATATCCTTTCCAAGAGAAGCAAGTTCATTTTTCTTTTTCTTTAATTTGCTTAGATGAGGGACTAGCTCTTGTGAATTTGATAATTGTATGTTGTATAATTCTGTGGTGAGAGTTAAAATCCATACATCACTTGAATTTTCATATGTACTTCTCAAAATATCCCATACTTTGATTCCACTTCTCTCATTGCAAAATTCTAGAAAAACTTTTCCTAAAGGTGTAAGCTTGATCAATGTTGCCACCTTTTTATCTCTTTTATCCCAATCTTCTTGATCTTTTCTAGTGCTTGCTAGTCTTTGTTCACTACCATTAACAATTTCATTGCAATTTTGAAGTGTTAGAAAAATCTCCATATGAGACACACAACCATAATATTTTTTCTATTTTAATTTAATTGTAGGTAAAAGAATACCAATGAAATCCATTATGTTAAATTCTTTTTTTTGAGATGATAATTAAAATTAGAAATCTCTCACCAATTTTTTATTGATTTGGTTTTCTTGTTTGCTGCAATATTGCTTGCTTCCTTTGCCACAAAAAGGTGTTGCTCAAACTCAAATCACAACTTGCATAGTTCACAATCAACACTACAAAACCCACGTATTACAGCCCAAGATTTAATAATGCTCTGATACCATATTGAATAAACAAAATATTCAAAATAGAATAGAAAAAAATTCAACAAATAAAAAAACTTGAATATTATATTATCTCAAATATCATATATTACATCACACTTTGTTGATTTCTTGATAAATGCACAGAAATAGAGTTGCTACTGTATTTATAAATACATAGACGCTAATAAAATCTTTAGAAAGAAAAAATCTAAAAAGAAATGGAAGTTTCCATATTTTGAAACATTCCAAAAAAAACTGAATATTTTGAATAGATATTTCCACACAGACTTTTTTTATATATACATTCCATAATAAACATTATCTCCAACATAAGGACAAAACGTGAAGACACATTGAAGGATGCACAACTGACATACAAACCAGAGCTAGTAGTATCAACGCTGATATAGTAGGAGCCTTTCTCTAACATTTCTGGGACTGCACTGAAAATTTTACCGTCCCATGTTCTGCACTCCCAATACTGTATAGTATTGTTCCATCGTTAGTACATTTTTTTTGGCCCCAGATGGATCCACGTAGGAGAAAAGCCCAAGAGCAGGATCTAATGAGTTTTTCCAAGAGACTGCTTTTGCCTGTCCACCGAACCTCATCCCTGGCAACCAGGTGTCTACTGGATAGTCAAAACTGTGCAAAACCATCTTAGATTTATTCTCATCGCTGGTCTTTAAAAAGTTGCCAGAATCCAATATCGCTGATAGTTGAAACCGAAGAGGGAGAATGACGGGATTTAAGTCGTGGAGAAGAGGAAGCGTTAAAATACAGACTTTTGGCGCGGGTATATCTAGTTCGCACTAAGATATACTTCACGTTCTACCACTCTTAAGCAATCACACATCTGTCTAAATTGATTACATAATAAAGATTAGACTTTTTAGATTTATATTACTACTTAAACAATTTACAAAAGAAACTTTGTATATTTTTAATATATATAATAATTAAAATTTTAAGCACAATGTATGGTCATGAATATTTTTATATGATTACTTTTCTATATATTTAACTTAATATAGATTTTTTTAAATAAGATATGTTTTTTTGTATACTCTAAGGGGAAACTTGATGGCCATATGTCCGTATTTTCGTATTTTTAATATATATAATAATTGAAATTTTAAGCACAATGTATGGTCATGAATATTTTTTATATGATTGTTTTTCTATATATTTAACTTGATATAGATTTTTTTAAATAAGATATGTTTTAATATTTTAGGGACAATTTTAAATAAATAATTTAAAAAAAAAAAATCTTTGATAAATAATATTGATTGTCAAATTTAAACTTTACATTGTAGACTTGGAAGAACAACTATAATAACATGTTCAATCTTAATTCTACTTATGTATGTATATCAACTACCAATCATAGGAATGACCTCCATTAGCAATAAGGTGGCACTAAGGTCAATGTGTCATGGAATGTGTGGGTGCTTCTTCAAGGATGAATTTGATAGGGACAGATTAATTGGTTTTTCTCTTTTACATTCCTAACCATAATGCTTCCAAGGCCCAATACACATTGTAACATGTTCTTTCATTGTCACATGCTTTGGGAAGTTAGTGTAAACCTTAAATAATAAGGCTAAAAGTTATGATATTTATTATGCCTAATAAAAGATAAAAAAAATTAATATATTCTTTTGAGGTTATCATGATATTTGGATATGTTATAGGATCCATGATGAATATATGTCTTCAATCATGAGGTGAAATGTGTACTTACAATGAAATATAGTAGAATATTTGGTGATTAATTGAATGGAAAGTAAGTGAGGACTTGTAAAATAAATAAATCATTAAAATAAAACATTTTTGCTTGATGCAAGATTGATCTTGCACCATGGCATCATCCTACACCAATGTTACATAATATTCATTTTAGCTTCAATCATGAGGTGAAATGTGTACTTACTATTCATTTTAGCTTTATGTAGCTTGAGAGTGATGTGTGAGAGAAGAAAATGTTGACCAGACGAAAGTACACACCTTTGTGGTTGGATAATCTTTGGGAGCAGGTGGTACATGGTGAGCTATATCATGAGGTGAGTCATTTCTGGTATGGTATAGGCCAACAAATATTTTTATAAATGTTATTGATGAGTACCAGTTTGATGTCAATCCTAACTATGAGGACCAGGATGGAGGAGAGGATGAGGAGGAGGAGATTATGAGGAGGAGGATTAATACAAGGAGGATCCACCCCTGAGCAAGGGTGATGAGGTAGCTATTAAGGATTGGTACGAGCATGGATATTCCTCACATACTTATAGGACTAGATCTCATGCAGTAGCTATAGTAGACATTGGTAGCTAGAGTCAGAGAGAGGCTAGCACATCCTCAATGCCCCCTAGAGAGGATGAGGTTGACATTCCTCATGCATCTAGAGACATAGGTGATATTTAATTTTATGCATGTCCTTTAGTATTATATATATATATCATGATGATGTGTTATTGATTGTGTACATTGTCTATCTTGTAGGAGTGGTGAGAGACTAGTGAAAGTTTTATCGTTAGGCTGCAGGCCACAGAGATAGTGTCTGCATCCATTGACAAGGAGGAGATGGATCCTGACTACATGCCCCCACTAATCATGGAGGAGGAGCCAGAGTCATTGATACCTTTTGTAAGGTTACGGGAAGCATATGAGAGTGTGAGGAGATGACTCCATCAAGCTAAGAATGCACTACAGTTAGTACAGACCTCAACAGAGGTGGAGAGGCCACATGCAGAGATGGCACAGACACAGGTAGAGAGGGATCATATGGCAGAGGAGTGGCTTGTGGTTGTTGGTTGAGTACAGGGTCTGAAGTATGCACTTAAACTCATCAGTTCATAATCATGGTCACACATGACTATCTCATGACGTCCAGGGATTAGATCACAAGCACCATATCCTGGGGGGTCTAGCTCTCACATACCTTTATGACTTTGTATATGATATTGAGATGTATATAAAAATTTGATATGTATATAGACATGTGTAGTTGATGTTATTATGATGTGTTTCTTTGTGCAGATGCTAAATGCAATGTGATTAATTAAATGACTTATGGTTAAAGTATTTAATTAATGTCTACATTATTTAAGAAAAGGTTGATGTGATTTAATATAAAACATAGTGCAATGTCACTTGAGATACAACATTGTTAATTAGAAAAGAATATGTTAAATTAAATACACCTATAACTAACATAAGGATTTAACTTAACAAAACACAAAGGTGAATAGTATGATAATTATAAAATGAATTTAAATAATTACCTTAGTGTTTAAGACAAACACAAAATAAGTTGTCAAGAATGAAGCAATATGAAAGCTATTTAGAATAACATCAAATAAATTTAAACAACACTGCTTTATCAATCATACTATTCAAAGAGGTTAGAGATAATACCGATGAAAATGTGTGGCATTAATAAGTTCCTTAAGGGGTGTTCTGTCAAGCTGCATTAAGAGATAAGCACCAGACCTGTAATTGGTATCAACTATGTAAGGTCCTAACCAGTTAGGGTTGAATTTATCTTTATCTGCATTGTCATCACTAGTATCGCATTGATTTTCAATAAGAACAAAATCTCCCTTACAAAATGACCGCGGGATGACATGAATGTTGTGTTTGCATTGTAATTTTTTGATGTGAGCTTAGAGATGTTTGAGATAATTAATGTGCTGCTCATCAAGCATCTCAAGTTGATGTAATTATTGATCTTTATTAGTGTCATCATCAATAATATCTTGGAAAGAAATTCACAATGTAGGAATTTCTAACTCCAAGGGAATGATTGTGTTGGTTCCATAGACAAGGTGATAAGGGGTATTTCCCATGGATGACCTAACATTTTTTCTATAAGCCCAAAGCGCATAAGATAGTTGTGTATGCCAATCTTTATGATGCTTCGTAACAATTTTCTTAATGATTTGTTTGAGAATCTTATTAGTATTTTAGCTTTTCCATTGGATTGTAGATAGTACGGTGTGGAAAAGTTATGTTGAATGTTTCAAACAAAAAATTGAAATTTGTTATTCTTAAATGGAGTTTCGTTGTTTGAAACGATTGCGGAAGGGAGCCCAAAACAAGCAATTATGTGGTCCAAGATGAAACAACAAATTGCTTCAACATTTGTAGAACGGAGAGGAATAGCTTCCACCCATTTCATGAAATAGTTCATTGTGGTTATGATAAACGTATGTCCAGCAAAAGAAGGTAGTGAAATTTTTCCAATATGATTGAACCCCCATACTAAAAACGTCCAAATGGGAACATGGGCACAAATTTTAGCAGCAGGAGCATGGATCAAATTGCTATGTTCTCAGCATTGGCAACATCATTTAATGTACGTGAAGCAATCCTTCTCCATATGTCTCTAATAATAACCCATCCGAATAAGTTTTTACACTAATGAACGACCTCCAAAATGACCTCCACAGGCAGCAACATGAGCCTGTTCAAGCGCTAAAGGGATTTCAAAATTTTTAAGACATCGTAAGAGGAGACTATTAAAAGATCTTCTATATAATATGTTTGCAAGAATCACATATCTAGTCATGAGTTTACATAATTTTTTTTGATTATTTGTTGTGATAGGTTCGGGAATGGTACCATTGTTCAAGTAGTAGTATATTGTATCATACCATTCGCATGAGTCATCTTGCGTTATTGCCAAAATGTCGTCCAACGGAGTATTGATGGAAGGTTTCATGATGGGATGGATAACAAAGGTGAAATCCATGGAAGGATTGTGTGGGGATATCAGAGAAGTTGTGCTCTCCATTGCATCTACATGCCTATTATCTTTTCGTGGGATGTTATCAATGGTGAATAATTCAAATTTTTCTAATAGTTTCATTATAAGATCCTTGTATTTTGATAATTTTTCATGTTTAGTTTGATATGTACCAGTGATTTGTTTGATGACCAATTGTGAATCACCAAAGATCTTGATATGTTTAGCATTCATTTCTAAAGTAGCTCGCAAGCCTATGATCAATGCCTCATACTTAGTTGTATTATTTGTGCATGGAAAATTTAATCGGTAGGACAAGGGAATAGGTTTTCTATTAGGTGGAATTAGTACCACTCTAGTACTAGAACCTATTCTACACTTAGATCCATCAAAAAATAATTCCCAAGGTTTAATGTCAATGGTTAAGACCTGATCATCAGGAAAGGAGTCATGAGTAGTATTGTGCCCTTAGCACACACGCCCCGTTCGGAATGGGGACCCTCTTTTCTTTCGCCTCGTCGGGTCTTTTGGGGCTACCTAATTTTTCATGCCCCTCTTTTTTGATGTTTCACAAGGTCGATGTTGCTCCAAAGTTCCATCATAAATTGATCATGCCTCCGCTTTTGGTTTTCTGCTACCTTCCGGGGCCTCGGGGAATCCCTATGGCATTTTGGCCCTAAAACAACCCTGGGCCCCTTCGAGCCCGGGTGTCTGGGGTTCCCTTTTCGGGTTTCCCCTTTGAAATTTCCATCCTTCGCGGCGTTCACCAGGCGTCTGCCTGCCCCTCGGGGTCCGCCCTGCTGCCTGCTGTCTAAAACTTGTGTAGATTTACAGGGCGGCACCTGCCCCTTCGCACCCCAGGACCCGGAAGTCCGCTTTCCGACATCTGTCCCAATCTCGCCATCCACGACAGTGAGCCTCTGGTGGCCTCCCGCTCCTCGGGCCCTGCCTGGGTTTTTTTCGCTAATGTTTTGTTTTCTGCTGACTGCCGCGGGACCTTTCGGGCCCGACCGTTCGGAGTTCTGTTCCTAGAATTCCATGATGGTTCGGCCATCCTCGATGGCAGATCCCTGCTGGCTTCCCACGCTCCGAAACCTAAACCACTTGCCACTGCCGTCACCCGAACAACGTGAAAAATGTAAGGCGGCCGTCACCTCGCGTCTTCCCGGCTGCCGGGCCTAGGCTTTCCCACTGCCGCCACCAACCTAATTTTGAATTTACCAACTTTTTCCATGGTCGTACATGCATTAATTGTAGTCATTCATGGCGGTTGGGGTATAAAATGCCTAATCCGCCGAAGTCATTTTCACAAACAAGATTGGAGCGAATTGAAGAAGCTATCACCTGGAGCCCACCGCCTTCGACAACGTCATGATCATCGCCATCAACACCATCCCGTTGACTGTGTGTGGATCCCACATCTCCTCGCTCCGCATGTTCGAGGTAGGCCATCCGTCTACCCTCTCGACCATCATTTTCATGATTTTGAAGCATTTGAATAAATGAACGAATCTTTAGGAGGGTATTAAGCGATAGAAAATCAAGTTGCATGCCAAACCCATGAGTTAGAAAATCACCAAAACCCTTAGAAATGCCCTCACTGTCAATTAGGGAATTTTTCCCGGCACGGCTGTTCTTTGCGCAGGGTAGGCACGTACCTCAGGCCCGGGACCCTCCTTCGCCATCCAAACACCCAACTTTGATCGCCTGTTGGCTGCGAGTCATCCCTCTTGGTTCGGTCTTTCGGACTTCCCTGTTCGGATTTTTGTTGCCATTTTTTCATGCTTAAATCGTAAACCTCATGTTGCCTCCCGGCCTCTGAGTCCCGATGCACGCCTTGCCATTAAAATTGAAACCAAGCATCCCTCCTTTCATGCGCTCGGACCTCGGGCCCTGGAGCTCCGTCTCAGGGGTTCCGCGGGTGATTTGCTTTCCTCAACGGATTTCATCCCCTGACTTCCCGTGATCTGGGCTCCGCCCTAGCTCTCGTTGATAAGCCTTTGGCAAAGCGATAATGTGACGTCATTGACGCCTTCAGGTCCCTAATGTCGGACCTCTGTGCCTGATTTTTCGCTGTTCTAGACAATGAAACCGTTCGGCGAAGTCCCCAGCTATCACCCGACCCCCGAGCCTCGCCTCCTGGACTTCTGTCCTAGGGAGTCCGTGGATTTCCTTCCGTCAAAATTTTTGCCTTGGCCATCCACTTCCCAAGTCCTGACTCCCAAACTTCCATCTTCGGAAGTCCAGCGCTCTCTTGCCGTCGAAGCTCTTACCCCTCCTTTTGCCCCCCTGGTGCCCCAGCCTCTGGGCGCCAATGTCCAGACTTTCGTTCTCGAAAGTCCGCCTCTCGCGCGCCGCGGCTAGCGAAAGGTGCCAACCGGCGCCCCAGCCACCGGGCCCCGCCGCGCCAAATGCAGCTAAGATTTAAATGATGAACTTATAACGCCGGCTTCTCGCCTCTGGGCTTCCCTTGTCAAACTTCCGTGCGAGGATTACTGTTCCAAACACCGAAGTCCACCCACCTTCCCAGTGTCACCGGCCCGTGCCTTCGAAAAAAGTTGATTTCTTTTGTCGGTCGTCCTTTGGCCGCCCGGATCCCAGCCCTCGGACTTCCACCGCCGAATTCCCGCCTGCTGTCCACCATCACCAATGACCATCCCTTGACAGCTTCCTGACTTGAAACCTTTGGTGCCCCTTTAATCCATCCAAACGATCCTAAAATTAGAATCCGACTTCGACCCACATCCCAAATTTTTCTCTTCTCCATCATGGGCCTGCTAAAACATTAAAATTTGGCCGAGGAGGGTCTCTGAGAGTTTTCCATTGTGTTTTCCCTTCCAGACAGCATTCCTGCCAGGGAAGTCCAGCCCTTTAGGCCCAGATTGTCCAAATTCCCTGAAACGAAGATCAATAATGTCTAGAAATAAGATTTTTCATGTACTTGATTGATTATTTAGATGTTATTCTCGAAATATGGACTAACATGAACGCTAGTGATATTTTATTATGCTAACTTTGCCCTTGCTTACAGAATATATGGAATCGGGAGCAGGAACTTCAGGGGCACCCACCGAGAAGGATAAGGGTAAGAAATTAGGAAGGACCCCTCGGAGGAAGGAGGACAAAGATCAAATGAAGTACCAGTTTCAGGGTAAGCTACTCCATTCAAAGGTCACCACCAACTGGAAGGAAATTTTAGATACTAACATCGGCCAAGTTGATATAGATGAGTTCACTCAGAGGGTCAGGGTCAACCCGACAACAAAGAAAGCCAGATTAATAGGGTAGAGCAGAATCACCAAGGCCGCTGATTTCCCTCCCTCGCTCATAGTGCCCGAATTAGTGATGGCTTGCTGAGAAGCCTATCAAACAGACACCAGAACGATTGTGGATAAAGAGGGAAACATCCTTCCAGACATGTCGCTAGAAGGAATCACCAAAACATTCCACATTCCCACGTTCCAACAGATGGAGGTCCCCACATTGGAAGAATGCCAGGCTGCGTGGGATGCCAACCAGACAGGATGCAAAAAGTCAATCAACCTCTATTGGCTTAAGGAAAAATAGGGTAGCACTACGAAGGTTCCCTAAGAACTCTTCCGTAGCGATTTCCATGAGGATTACCACAACTTGGTAACCTTGTTGAGCAGGGTCAGAGGTCTCTCAATAGCGGCCTACTTCCAGGAATGGATGGCCTATTTTATTGAGCAGATCCTGCGGGGAAATGAGCACATCACAACAAAGGTCTCATTCTACTGGGGAGGCATCATTAGTGACTACTTCCACGAGCAGTTTGTAAACGTGAAGAAGAGTTCTAAATTCTACATGACTTCCTACCTCATCTACTCCCTCGCGGATCAAAGACAATACAGCGAGTTATTTGTGGCGCCTGATCAGGGGCACAAGCGAGGGCTCAAACCGTTTGACAAGTACCCTCAACTCCAATACTGCAACTTCAAGAAGGAGTATTGCCAAGTCAACAATGCCTTCATTGGCCATATCATCAGATTAATCACTGAAGACTTCAAGAGGAGAGTCTCCCACAGCGCTAGGGTGCTCTTAAAGGAATATGCTTTTCTGTTCATCCAGTTCCCAAAGTTTGCATACATCTGGGCCCAAGGTTTCACAGAACGGCCAAATAGATTACCACGGTACCCAAATGACAGGATCATCCTCCTGGAGCTTTCTCGACAGCTCCAACACATCTAGGAAATCTTTAGCAATAAACACATAGTGGGGATCTCCTACCCCATGACCCTCGGCCAGGGCTTGTAGCAATTGCAGACTTCGTAGTGTGCCAATAATTCTGAGAAGGAGCTCAAGGACTATCATTTCGACTAGTACATCGCTCACCCAAGGATGGACCCACATGGCCACATCAGGAAAGCACTTGGGCCGGCGTATGCACATCAATACCACATTGAAGATTTCTGGGCTAACTACAAGGATGAAAAGGAGGTCCACGCAAGGCATTACATGCGCATGATGGTGCAGTTCCTGAGGAGAGTGCAGCCATTCCTATTACCGAACCAGGTTAAGGAGGATGAGTCCACCATTATGCATCTGAGGTACCTTGCAGTCGCCAACCTACCAATACCATTAATCGACTGGGAAGAACAGGAGGTCGATGACCTAGACACCATAACCCAGTTGATTCTCACTCACACCAGGGAGTGGGTCGATGGGAAGGTGGCATATCTGAAGCAACAAGGGGTGGTCCTGACATATGAAGGGCTCAAAAGTGAGCCAAGTGCCATGGAGGATGTTGCCGCCATAACATCAACTGGTGAGACCTCCAAATCTCCTCCAATCACCAAGTCCTAGAAGAGAAAGGGAAAAGAGACCGCAAAGTTTATAGATCCCAAGGAGCAAGCGAAGAAAGAAACAGGAGGCTCATCTCCCAAAAGGCTCAAGCAGAAAGTGGCTACAATAGAATTGCAACCTCCCTTGCTTCTCCGTGCCCCTCTTAGTGCAATGCTCGCCTCCCTGGCTGCAGTCGCCTCATCTCCACCAGCAGTGGACATTTCTGTCCATCTTGTTCCTTCAACCCTAGTCGAGTCGATAATTAATGTTGACTCCTCTTCTGGCATGACCACTCCCCCTTCCTCTTCTGCTGCTATGTCACCGTTCACATCGCTCCCTCTTATAACAATAACATCACCTGTTCTCCTTGCCACCATGCCCGAGGATTTTACAAAGCACATGCAAAACCTCCCCCTGAGCTCTCACAGATCTTAATGGATCTAACTCTCTAGGCGGCACTTGCCCAAGTCCTTGCAACAACTCAGCCTTCACAACTGCCAATAGGGCCGCTAGCCATGGAAGCCACGATGCAGATCTCAAAAGAGTTGGAAGAGCGAGAGCAGGAAGCCTCGAAGTCTATAGAGGAGGAGGCCGATGAGTACTATGAGCACCCCGAGTATGAGCATCGAACCATCGACAGGGTGGTCTATGAAGGTGAGAAAATGGGCTCTTCTGAGGGTGGAGACGAGGAGGGTGGCTCATATGCTAAAGAAATCATCCAGATGTACAATGAGGACTTTGAGGAGGAGTTGGCACATCAACTAAAGGATGTTGGGGAGGAGGCAAAAAGTCACCACATGGTGAAGAGGGGCAGCCACCAGAAGAGCAACAGACAAAGGACCCAACCGAGGCTGAAGCCCATGTTATCATAGGCCCCGAAGCTGAGGCTACTAAGGAGAAGAAGGAAGAAGAGGCAGCAAAAGAAGAAAGCCCAATCGAGCAGCCATCCACCAGCCTACCTGTGAAACGCCTCATATTCATTCATGACTTAGATGAAGAGGAGGATGCTACCCAAAAGAAAGAAGAAACCCAAAGTGAAAACGAGGCAGAAGTCTTGCCTTTGACTGAGAAGGCTGAGGGTAGCCATGATTCACCCAAGGACAAGTCTACCATGCCCGAATGGTTGGAGAGGCAACTTGAGAAGATGACCCCTATACTGAAGAACCCAAGGGCGAGATTGGAGGCTATCTTAGCTCGATCCCAGATCACAACGAAGAAGGAGAAGAAGCCCAAGGTCCGATCCAAGATAATAATGGATGCTTCCGGCTCTCGAGCAGCATAAATTGCAATGCCTACTATTGGCTAGGCAGGGGTGAGTTACAACATCTCCACCATTGACTTGGGGACAGCAACTAGAGAGCAAAAGGTCGAACACCTCAAGGATTCGGTGGCCATAGTGGTGCACTTGATAAAATAGGACAAGGTCTCCAAGGATGAGCTAAAGGTGCAGGTTGTGTCATTAATAGACTACATACAACAATGGTCATTAGTGGACGACCTGCCCACCATCTCCACAGTTGCACTACAGTTGCTCTCCAAAGAACAGATAGACAAAATGGAAAGGAGGAAGAACTTGGAGAAAACCACCAAGGATTGGTTTCAATAGGTTGCATACATCGGAAATATATGAATCAACAGGGCTGTACAGACAGCCAACAAGTTATTGGACCTGATCCAATCGCTAGAGAGCACAAAGAGGCTCTGCACCAATTTTTTTGCCACCTATGACTCCACCTTCCCAAGAATTGAAGCCATCCTTCGGATGCCTGAGGCCACGTGGGAGGAGAAACTAGAACTGAAGAAAGATCACTGGCTAGTGGATGTGTGGCGCAAAGACCTCGACAATCAGAAGGAGAGGTTGGAGCAAATCTTAAGCAAGGTTAATCCTGATATTGAATGGATCAAAGAAATTCGGGCGGAATGCGTTGAATATCTTAAGCTGATGACGGGCTATGATATGCCCACGGTACAAATGGATCCAGAGAAGAACAAGCCATACTTCCAGGAGAAGATGAAGGACGGGACAGCCGGAGAAAGCACAACGGAGTTCCTGAGTTTTGCTGCCTGTGCCTTCGATCAATTAGAGCTGTTCAGGGACCAAGGCTCGAAGTATGACGAAGATTGGAAAAGGCTAGAAGAGAATGCTAACGAATGGAGCTATCAGGCATTGTGACATGAAATTCTCGAGATAGATAAGCTCCAAGCCGTCATCCTCAAGTACATAGAACACGCAACTTCCAAGGAGTAGGAAGGCAGCCCAGCTAAAGAAGAAGATCTCCCTAAAGAGTAGCTACAGCCAGGAAAACAACAATCCACTAAAGGACGAAAAAGCTACAGTGCCATTCATAAGAAGACGAAACAGGGAAAAGACAAAAATGTATTTTAAATTGTGATCTATTTGGGGGTAGGTGAAACCCTATTTTGTAATGAATCTTGGCCACACAATGAGAATGAATCTTGGCCATTCATTTAACTTTTTGGAAACTATAAATAGAGCACTCCCCTCATTTGCAAAAGTGAGAGTTGAGTTGTTGTAAACACATGCTGCTGAAATTTATAAGAAAAAATATTGACTTGGTGTATTTTCTTGGTTTCTCTCATATTATTTGATTCATTCTCCAATTTTAGATGTTTAGCTTAGATCTTACTGCTGTTTAGTTAGTTGTCTCATTTCTTTGGATAAATCTTAGGAATGTTGTTGGTGATTGTGAAAATTCTTGCCTTGTTGATGATTCCTCAGTCCATACTTTTTGTTGTTCGCTGATGGTAGATAGCTGTGCAAAGTTAGCCTGGACTTGATTTGAAGTTGTTCCAAACATTCATTTTTGATTCATGCATATATGTGGTGGATGAAGGATGAAATATCTGTAGCCCTTAGAAGATAGCACAATTTCCATGATACTGTGAAATCCTTGGTTAAGTGGGATATTGTTTTGAGGAATTGTCCATTGCAGGAACTCCATTGTCACTATTCATAGCAAGCTTCAAACTTAGGAACTTTTCCCCTCCTTCGCCCTTTTTTTTTTAAAGTAACTGACCTATACTAAGGTTCATTGCACATTGTAAAGCCAAATCCAACAATTAAATGGATTTCAAGATTGTTGTTTGAACCTATAGCTGGTGCATAACTTCCCATCCTCAGGACTCCATTTTAAGATCCAACTTCATGCTTTGTGTCCACACTTTGTATTCTCTGTAAGACTGCCTTGTGATTCCAGCAAATCACATTAAACTACTAAGGTATCTAAGCACGGTCATGACCTAACACCCGAAAGACCTTGGGATAGTGTTTTGTAATCCGATTGTGGAAGATTGTCTTTCAAGAGAGGTAGTGCACCTACGCACTGCCTGTGTTGAAAAATGCATAAAAAACACATCAACAGAACTGGCACTAGAAGGAGGGCAGACGATGAGAATACCAAGTTGAAGGATAAAGTAAAGCTTGATGAAATCAGATCATTCTCCCCAGAGAGATTTCAGCGGACTCTACGGTCAACACCAAACAACGGAGAATTTGAAGAACTGCAGCCTCCCATGAGGACAAAGCAAGCACAAGGAAGTAGCACCGCCTCTTCCTCTTCCTCCATTCCATATGCCCCCATTTCACCCTCACCTTCATTTGGCTGGCCATTATCTTCCACCCAACCATCGCAAACAGCATTTGCACCTGATATCTCCGGTATCCAGGGGATTGCCCCTCTCCCGGCCCTTCCGGCCCAAGGCACAGTCCAGGCAGCCATAGCTCAAAGGCAACCCCATATTGTTGTTATATTGTCAATACAACCCCAAATCTCTATTTTTCAACAGCAAGCGCCACCTCCGCCTCCCCCCATGGCCTAGTTAGTGCATAACCCTTCGCGCGATACATTTTGTTGTCTACAATGATATGCCCAAGAATCTAGAAGGCTTTTGCTCGAAGTTCCATCCGCGAGATCTACAAAGAATAGTTGAGGAGCATATTAAAATATTCAAGACAACGATCACCGAAATGCAAGTAGACCACGAGGACATTGCATGTCACCTTTTTCCACATTGATTAAGAGAAGAAGCCTTCTATTGGTATATCAACTTGCCGAGGGGGTCCATCACCTCATGGAACCTGATGAAGAATGCCTTCCTGTAGAAATATAAGATCCCCATTAACCCCTTGGAGCTTTACCAAAAGTTCATATCTATTAGAAGGGAGGTTAACGAACCTATTGGCTCCTTCAATGACCACTTCCATCGGGCTCACACGATGCTTCACGATATGTACCTCCATAATGATGCGGCAGCTCTCCTAGTCTACTATGCGACGTTGGACAACCTCACGTCGGCCTTGGTGAAAAGGATGCACCCACCGCCTACTACCCTAGTGGCCACCTATGCGGAAACCATCATTGCCAATGCAGACTTGGGGTAGAATATCTCCAGCCCACTGCCTTCTTTGGGGCCGGTAGCACACCCAATGCAGGTTTAGGGGCTTAATCAGGCATTTTCCAACCAAACCCTTCTTATGAACCAAGTGCTCCAATTGCCTATGGTTCCCCATCCGGGGCAGCCACTGAATTATGCACCTCCCACGCCTTCCTATTTGTAGCCCCAGTAGTAGTACCACTATTCCCAGGTTGCTCCACAACAATAGGTGTACTCCCAACAACCCCAGGCACTGTTATACCTTTCAAGACCATAGTTTCCTCCAGCCTATCAGAATCAGCTGACGGCCCTACTCGCTTTCCTCCAAAATTTGGCGCCGTCGCCTGGGGGCAACAGAGAAAGATAAGTTGGAAGAACTTACAGAAATGATCAAGAAAATGTCCATAGAAACGACGCACCTGAAGAATTAGAATAACCAGTTGCAAACCTCCTAGCATAATTTCTGGGCCAATCTCAACCGGGACAACCAAGATAATAGGGACAGCAGGGACAATCGTGAGGTAGGCACTTCCTCCAGGCAGAATTATGAGAGGGGGAAAAATGCCAATAAAAATACAGAAAGGAGACCTTCTCAGAGGTAGAATTGCACATGGAACACCAGGCCCAATAATGGTGGGGTCCCCACACCTTTTGATCAACCGGCAAGCAACGACAAGACATCTAGCAGTGTATATCTAGCCGAAGCAGCCTTGTCCGGATGGTGTCGACTTCACAAAACCAACAGGCATTTTGAGCTGGATTGTCCTGAGTTCCAGACCACTACTGAAATCTTTCAAATGGAGGTACAAAATACAGTCGACAATGCCAACTACAGGGACATCGTCCCATCTAGGCCCTACGATTCCTCATGTCTGGTAGTCAATCAGGCACTGTTTTCGTGAGGTGATCGCAACGAGCCCGAAGCCGAGCCTACTCCTATTGAGGGTGAAGAAGTGCAAGAGGTAAGTAATGAACAAACCTTGGCTCAGCTCTTTGATTCAGTAGATAATGGTCTAGTAGATAAAGAGGAATCATTTGTAGATGAGGTCCACATGTTCCATCAACAGTCGAGTCCCTACTTCCTTAGGAATAAGCAAGCGGGAAAACTCTTTACAACTTCTACCCCACCAAACAATTTCGCCACCCCGCCTGATCCAAATGCCAGTAACAACCCTGGGCTTACTCATATACCTGCCCAATACCTCAACAAGAGCAGATTTCAAGATCAGTCGCAAAATCAGCTTCAAGGCCAACCTCAAAATCCGTCTGGACAAACGAAAGTACAAACCCCTAGTTCTACCATAGGCCAAGCTTTTAGCTTTGAAATTAAACAAATGGGTGAATATGTGGTAGAAGAGTTCAAGAAGCTAAAAATCAGCTTGTCAGCCTTCAAACTACTCAAAGTTCTTGCCATGAGGCATGCCTTTTTTAGGGTTCTGAAAGGGACTCTGTCTTCTAGTACAGCACAAGAAACCCCAGCTAAGAGGGTCACCTTTGAAGAGCCTAGGAAAGAACCGAAAATACAGGATAATGCCTGGAAAAGGAAGGATGTCCCCACGAGTCAGTCAGCAAGTAAACAAATTGAAAAAGAGTCGGAAAGGGCTACTAGGCAGTTTTCTAAGGATCAGCAATTTAAGCAAACCAGGGATATGGCCAATGATAGGAATAAAGGTCAGGTAGCTCACATGGACACGCCTATGGGCATCCTCCAAGGGAGACCAGAAACTCCCCCTTTCTTGACCACCATTAAGATCTTTAGGAAGAATCTGCACAACTGCCTGCTCGATTCAGGAGCTTCTGTCAATGTTATGCCCTTGGCAGTATCCAAAGCTCTGGGCATCACTCCCATGCTCTCAAAGAGAAAAGTGACCCAACTGGACAAAACAGAGATTAACATTATGGGTGAAATAAACCACATCCTGATGCAAATTACCATAGACCTACGAATACAACAGGTCATTGATATTCAAGTGGTTGACATTTCTGATGCATATGGAATCATTTTGTTAAGGGAATTCACTAAGACACTAAATGGATACACTACCACAGACCTTTCGCACATGTGGCTGCCATGAAAGGGGCTGCCAAATCAGATCCATATCGATCGTGAACCCCGTATGAAGTACATGATCACGAAAGACAATAATCTCAGCGAGGTGTTGTTTGTCGAAACTGATTTAGGGAATTATCACCCTTTTTCCTACCAAAATGAGCTCGAGCTTCAGGAAGAATGAGAAGATGAAGTATTACTTGTGTTGTGTAGCCCTTCGACCGATCCTACACAAATTCCCCCAGACACAGAAATATTGGTAGAAGTCGATGATGAACCGGATAGGGATGACAACTGGGAATTACTCAATGGCTTCCAGGAATTCGTGGAGAAGTGTGCAAGGGATCAACTCAGCCTAGGAGCCCGAATGAATTTTTAGGATCTCTTATTGCCAAACTGGTGTAAGGTTCACAACGCTGCACACTCTAAGTTTGATTGTTGCTTGTGCCAAGCAGTAGTGGCGCATGTTAAAAAAATAGCTGCTCCTCATATGGAAACACCAAAGGAGGCACCACAAGAATCGCTTATTGATCATTGCCTCGAATTAAAAAGTTCCCCTAAGATCACAGGGCCAGCCGTCCAACCAAAAGGAAATGAAAGCTCGATCAAATATGAAGATAAAGGATCCTCCGCTTGCTAGATGCTCTGATTTGATGGATCGAAGTCAACGTAAGGAGCTATAGCTGGATTCAAACTCATCAGCCCAACAGGTAAGACATTTCTCCCTACCCATAGATTGCAGTTTTATTGCACCAATAACGTAGCAGAATATGAGGCTTTAGTCCTTGGCCTTCCTATGGCCTTGAAGAAAAACATAAAAGTGCTGCAAGTTTTTGGGGATTCTGCACTCGTAGTTAAACAAGTCAGGAAGTTGTATTCCTGTCATGATCGGAGGCTCACAAACTATAGGCATAGGGCCTGGGATCTCTTAGAGGGCTTAGATGTATTCAACATACAATTGATCCCTCATGCTCAGAATTGCACGGCTGATGCCTTGGCTCAAGTAGCTAATACTCTACAACCCCTCTTTTTATCTGGGCTCAAAAAATTCACTGTTGAGCTAACATCCATGCCATCGGTCCCAAATAATGTTACCCATTTACAAATCTTCAATGACGACAAGCATATCCTTTAGTTCATCATAAGCTCTGATGTCTTTGCAGCTCAAATAATCAATGAAGCTGATCCACAAGAGGCTGAATTAGACATAGAGGGGGTTATCAACCTCAAAACTAATACAATCCCCAGGGGTATGGTTCAGTTAGAACGCATATTTGACTTAGATCAGATTAGAGATCAGGATCAGCAAATGAAAAAGGAGGCCATAAGCAACCAGTGCAATGCTCATAACCTTGGGACAGCTAAGGAGACCAAGAATGTTTTTATCGGCAAAGTGTGCATGCCTGAAGAAAAGAAGGGAATCACGGATGCATTGTGAAGATACCATGACATAGTGGCATGGAGTTACAAAGATTTAAAAACATACGACACCTCTATCATCACACACACCATCCCTCTCAAGACCGAAGTGAGGCCATTCTGCCAGCGGCAGTGACCTATCAATGCCTTGCTAGAACCTATCGTTTACAAGGAGGTGCAAAAGTTGCTTTCAGCAAGAATCATTTTTTTTAGTCAGGCACTCCACGTGGGTGGCCAACTTGGTCCCGGTTAGAAAAAAGAATGGGGAGATTATATTGTGTGTGGATTTTCGCAACCTAAACTGTGCCTCAGAGAAAGACAACTATCCCATACCCTCGCTGGATGAAGTATTGCAGATTGTCAATGGCTCCCAGATGATGTCTTTCCTTGACGGGTACTCTGGATACAATCAGGTAATGGTACAATATGAGGATCATCACAAGACAGCGTTCACCACTAAGTGGGGGATGTTCGCATACAGAAGAATGCCTTTCGGGCTCATCATTGCCAGCGCCACGTTCCAACGCGCCATGGATATCGCCTTCGAAGACCTGATTAGCAAGTGCATAATCATCTACATGGATGATTTGACCGTATTTTCTAATAAGCGGGGCAATCACGTCTCTGACTTATAGAAAGTATTTTAGAGATGTAGAGAGTTTGGGGTTTCCCTCAACCCCAAGAAGTGCATTTTCAGAGTGACCGAAGAAAGGTTGCTCAGGCACATCATTTCAGAACAAGGAATCTCCATAGACCTTAAGCGTATTGAGTCCTTACTCAAAATTCAGCCTCCGGGCAGTAAGAAGGAATTAAATTTTTATTTGGAAAGATCAATTTTGTCTAAAAATTCATCACAGGTTTCGCAGAGATTCTCAAACCTCAACACCATACTCAAACAAGATGCCAAAGTCGAATGGACACCTGATGCCAAACAATCCTTCAAAAAAATCAAACGAGTCATTACTGAGGCCCCTGTGTTAGTTAGCCCGGACTATCTGAAGCCATTCTACATCTACTCATTTGCTTCAGAGTATTCTTGTGCTAGCATGTTGACCCAAAAGGACGACGAAGGAAACGAGCATCCGATCACCTTCATGAGTGCTACCCTCAAAGATGTCGAATTGCGTTACCACAACATTAAAAAATAGGTGTACACTCTCATCAAGGGAGTGAAAAAATTTAGACACTACATCCTACGCAACAAGGTGTTTTCCATTGTCTCAGACTTAGTGGTAAAAATGTTGCTCATGCAAAATGAATTGGGCAAACGAAGGGCTAAGTGGGTCACCCTGCTCCAGAAATATGATATGGAGATCCAACCGATGAAACTGGTACGAGGGCAGGCACTCACCCACACCATTGTTAAAACAGCAGTAGAGGCTGGACCTAAACTCACGGTGCAGCAGTACCAGCTTGAGGATGTCTCCCCGAGAGATTGGTACCAGAATGTCGTCTACTATCTGCTAAATCATAGGTACCCGCCGCCCCTGCAAGGAGTCCAAAAGCGGGCCTTAAGATTGAAAAGTAATGGCTACATGCTACAGGGTTCCATCCTCTACAAGAAGAATCATGAAGGCATTTATCTGAGATGCCTTGGCAAGGAAGAAGCAGAATGCATCCTGAAGGAGTTTCACAATAAATTTGGCACGGGCTATGGTTCGGGTTCTTCTACAGCACATCAAATATTGAGAGCAAGGTAATATTGGCCAACTGTCTTCAAAGATGCCAATTGCCATGTTTGTTCATGTCACGCGTGCTAGACTGTTGCCATCAGAGAGAGGAATGTTGTTGTCTCACTGCAGCCTATGCTAGAGGTAAGGCCTTTTGCGTAATGGGGTCTCGACTTCATTGGTCCGGTAAGCCCTTCATCATCCGTGGGACATAGGTACATTCTTACCACTACTGATTACTGTACTAGATGGATGGAAGAAATTGTATGTAAGCAATGCACAACTGAAGTAGTTACTAATTTTCTAGAAAGTTTCATTTTAAATCACTTTGGTTGTCCGTATGCTCTGGTATGTGATAACGGACCTACATTTGCTTCATTAAAATTTGCTAGTTGGGCATTTGACTATGGAATAACCCTTAAATTCTCATCCAATTACTACCCTCAGGGCAATGGCCTTGCCGAGTTGACAAATAAAAATCTGATTACGGTGATCAAGAAGTTGTTAGATAGGAATCCCAAAGATTGGCATACTCAGCTCCATTTTTCCCTTTGGGCCGATCGCACTAGCCACAAGGCTACCCTTGGCAATTCCCCATTCCACCTTGTCTATGGCCTGGAACCTATCTTCCCTATCCACTTGAAGATCCCTACTCTCCAGTTCATCAATAATTTTTATGAGGGAGATCATAGGGAAGCTTGATTCGCTGAGCTCTTACATTTAGAGGAAGTCTGAAACCATGCAATAGAAAATTTTTCCAAACATCAGAGCGCAGTTAAGAGATGGTTCAACCGCCGAGCCAAGATCAAGGCCTTTAGAATTGTAGATTTTGTCCTGTATTGGGATAAGGCCCATGAAAAGAAAGGGGGACACAACAAATTCGACAAGCTTTGGCTTGGCCCCTTTCAAATAGCCAAAATCTTGGAAGATAATGCCTTTCACCTAAAGACCTTAAATAGTGAGAACATCCCGTTGCCAGTCAACGAGAAACACCCGAAGTATTACTTTCAGGCTTGAGCTCCTTCGGGCTCTTCGTTGTAAATACTTGTACATAGGTTAGAGTAGTTGTTTTCTTGCTTGTTTGCGTTTTGTTGGCGTCCCTTTTTGTTTTCTCTCTCCTGACAGTTTTGTTTCGAAAGATGTTTCCCACTCCTTTGCAGTGGTCGTGCTCGCTTGATAAGCGGTTAACTTTGCTGTCCATTCTTTGTGTCCTTTGGCTAAACATTCACTCTAGATTATCGATATTTGAAAGCTGTCCACGAATGATTTCCTTGTTTGAACTCTGCTCAAAACTTGACCCTTAGCTAGATCTTCTTACCCACATCTCAGATCTCACACAAATTACATAATAATGATTTTCGAAGGACCGTACTATGGTTGTTATGACATCCTAGTGAGTGAAAATCTTAAGTCTACTCTAGTGACCACTGCAGTCTCAAACCCATTGTAGGCTTCGATGCTTACCCAGTCGAATTAAATGGTAAAAGAGAAGTGGAATATAAATGTAAAAAGAAAAAAAGAATTCTGAAAAAAGGAAATAAATGACCATATAGGTGTTCAGATAACTCTACCGGGGCTATGGATGCCTGACTAGCAGTAGAGCAATATCCATGAGATTGCAGCGACAACTCCGTCAGGGCTATGGACACCTGACTGGCAGCGGAGAAATTTCCAGGTTACTTTTGGTGTTAGACGATTTATGTAGCTCACTCGATTGGCTTGGTAACCCTGGTCACCATCTCTAGGAAAGGAATAAACTCACTTCACACACACTTTCAAGATGTTCTGTAAGCTAACCCAATTAAGGATCTCATTCTCCCAGATTCATCTTTGGAAGCCACTCCTAGTCTGCGAAACTAGAGATTCTAGGTCCTGAATGAATATTTATCCCCAAAACACTCCGGAGTGTTCTCCAGCGGAGTCACCATTTGTTGTGCCCTTAGCACACACGCCCCGTTCGGAATGGGGACCCTCTTTTCTTTCACTTCATCGGGTCTTTTGGGGCCACCTCATTTTACGTGCCCCTCTTTTTTGATGTTTCGCATGGTCGTTGTTGCTCCAAAGTTCCATCATAAATCGATCATGCCTCCGCTTTTGGTTTCTGCTGCCTTCTAGGGCCTCAGGGAATCCCTCTGGCATTTTGGCCCTAAAACGACCCTGGGTCCCTTCAGGCCCGGATGTCTGGGGTTCCCTTTTTGGGTTTCCCCTTTTAAATTGTTGTCCTTCGTGGCGTTCACCAGGCGTTTGCCTGCCCCTCAGGGTCAGCCCTGCCGCCCGCTGTCTGAAACTTGCACAAATTTATGGGGCAGCGCTTGCCCCTTTGCACCCCGGGACCCAGAAGTCCACTTCCGGACTTCTGTCTTGGTCTCACCGTCCGTGACGACGAGTTTCTAGCGGCCTCCCACTCCTTGGGCCCCGCCTAGGTTTTTCCCGCCGATGTTTTGTTTTCTGCTAACTACCGCGGGACCTTCCGGGCCCGACCGTCTGGAGTTTTGTTCCTGGAATTCCATGACGGTTCTGCCATCCTCAACGGTAGATCCTTGCCAGCTTCCCGTGCTTTGGGACCTGAACTGCTCGCCACCACCATCGCCCGAACAACGTGAAAATCGTAAGGCGGCCGTCACCTCGCGTCTTCCCAGCTATCGGGCCCCGGCTTTCCCGCCACCGCCACCGACCTAATTTTGAATTCACCAACTTTTTACGTGTCTGTATGTGCATTAATTGCAGTCATTCATGGCAGTTGGGGTATAAAATTCTTAATCCACTGAAGTCATTTTCACAAACAGGATTGGAGCAAATTGAAGAAGCTATCACCTAGAGCCCACCACCTTTGACAACATCATGATCATCGCCATCAACACCATCCCGTCGACCGTGTGTGGATCCCACATCTCCCCGCTCCGCGTGTTTGAGGTAGGCCATCTGTTTACCCTCCCAAACGTCATTTTCATGATTTTGAAGCATTTGAATAAATGAACGAACCTTTAGGAGGGTATTAAGCAATAGAAAATCAAGTTGCATGCCAAACCTGTGAGTTAGAAAATCGTCAAAACCCTTAGAAATGCCCTCGTCGTCGGTTCGGGACTTTTGCCCACCACGGCTGTTCTTTGCACAGGGTAGGCATGCGCCTCGGGCCCGGGACCCTCCTTCACCATCCAAACACCCAACTTTGAACGCCTGCTAGTTGCAAGTCATCCCTCTGGGTCTGGTCTTTCGGACTTCCCTGTCTAGATTTTTGTTGCCATTTTGTCGTGCTTAAATCGCAAACCTCACGTTGCTTCCTGGCCTCTGGGTCCTAGCGGATGCCTTGCCGTTAAAATTGAAACCAAGCATCCCTCCTTTCGTGCGGTCGGACCCCGGGCCCCGGAGCTCCATCTCCGGGGTTCCATGGGTGATTTGCTTTCCTCAACGGATTTTATCCCCCGACTTCTCGTGATCCGGGCTCCGCCCTGGCTCTCACTGACAAGCCTTTGGCAAAGCGATAATGTAGCGTTGTTGATGCCTTTGGGTCCCGGATGTTGGGCCTCCGTGCCTGATTTTCTACCATTCCAGACGACAAAACCATTCGATGAAGTCCCCAGCTGCCACCCGACCCCCGGGCCCCGCCTCCCGGACTTTCGTCCTGGGGAGTCTATGGATTTCCTTCCGTCAGAATTTTTGCCTCGGCCATCCGCTTCCCGGGTCCGGCTCTCGGACTTCCATCTTCGGAAGTCTGGCGCTCTCTTGCCGTCGAAGCTCCTGCCCCTCCTTTTGCCCCCCGGTGCCCCAGCCTCTGGGCGCCGGTGTCCAGACTTCCGTCCTTGGAAGTTTTCCTCTCGCGTGCCATGGCTGGTGGAAGGTGTAGACCGGTGCCCCTGCCACTAGGCCCCGTCGTGCCAAATGCAGCTAAGATTTAAATGATGAACTTATAATGTCGGCTTCTCGCCTCTAAGCTTCCCTTGCCAGACTTCTATGCAAGGATTACCATTCCAAACACTGAAGTCCACTTGCCTTCCTAGTGTCGCCGGCTCGTGCCTTCAAAAACAAGTTGATTTTTTTTGCCAACCATCCTTTGGCCCCCCGGATCCTGGCCCTCAGACTTCCGCCGCCGAATTTCCACCTACTATCTGTCGTTTCCAATGGCCATCCCTCGACAACTTCCTAGCTTGAAACCTCTGGTGCCCCTTTAATCCATCCAAACGATCCTAAAATTAGAATCCGACTTCGACCCACGTCCCAAATTTTGCTCTTCTCCATCATGGGCCTACTAAAATATTAAAATTTGGCCGAGAAGGGTCTCCGAGAGTTTTCTATTGTGTTTTCCCTTCCAGACAGCATTCCTGCTAGGGAAGTCCGGTCCTCCGGGCCTAGATTGTCCAAATGCCCTAAAACAAAGATCAATAATGTCTAGAAATAAGATTTATGATGTACTTGATTGATTATTTAGATGTTATTCTCGAAATATGGACTAACATGAATGCTGGTGATATTTTATTATGCTGACTTTGCCCTTGCTTACAAAATATATGGAATCGGGAGCAGGAACTTCAGGGGCACCCACTGAGAAGGATAAGGGCAAAAAATCAGGAAGGACCCCTCGAGGGAAGGAGGACAAAGATCAAATGAAGTACCAGTTTCAAGATGAGCCGCTCCACTCAAAGGTCACCACCGAATGAAAGGAAATTTTAGATACTAACATCGGCCAAGTTGATATAGATGAGTTCACTCAGAGGGTCAAGGTTAACCTGAAAACAAAGAACGCTAGATTAATATGGCAGAGCGGAATCGCCAAGGCCGCTGGTTTCCCTCCCTCACTCATAGTGCCTGAATTAGTGATGACTTGCCGAGAAGCCTATCAAACAGACACCAGAACGATTGTAGATAAAGAGGGAAACACCCTTGCAGACATGTCACTAGAGAGAATCACCAAAACATTCCACATTCCCACGTTCCAACAGATGGAGGTCGCCACATTGGAAGAATGCCAGGTTGCGTGGGATGCCAACCCAACAGGATGCAAAAAGTCAATCAACCTCTATTGGCTTAAGGAAAAATGGGGCAGCGCTACGAAGGTTCCCTAGGAACTCTTCCATAGCGATTTCCATGAGGATTACCATGACTTGGTAACCTTGTTGAGCAGGGTCAGAGGTCTCCCAACAGTCGCCTACTTCCAGGAATGGATGGCCTATTTTATTGAGCAGATTCTGCGGGGAAATGAGGACGTCACGACCAAGGTCTCATTCTACTGGGGAGGCATCATTAGCAACTACTTCCATGAGCAGTTTGTAAACGTGAAGAAGAGTTCTAAATTCTACATGACTTCCTACGTCGTCTACTCCCTCGCGGATCAAAGACAATACAGTGGGTTATTTGTGGCACCCGATCAGGGGCACAAGCGAGGGCTCAAACCATTTGACAAGTACCCTCAACTCCAATACCACAACTTCAAGGAGTATTGTTGGGTCAACGATGCCTTTATTGGCCATATCATCAAATTAATCACTAGAGACTTCGAGAGGAGAGTCTCCCATAGCGCCAGGGCGCTCTTAAAGGAATATGTTTTTCTGTTCATCCAATTCCCAAAGTTTACCTACATCCAGGCCCAGGGTTTCACGGAACGGCCAAATAGATTGCCACGGTACCCAAATGATAGGATCATCCTCCTAGACCTTTCTCGACAGCTCCAACACATCCAGACAATCTTCAACAATAAACACATAGCGGGGATTTCCTACCCCATGACCCTCGGCCAGGGCCTATACCAATTGCAGACTTTGCAGTGTGTCAGTAATTCTGAGAAGGAGCTCAAGGACTATCATTTCGACTGGTACACCACTCACCCAAGGATGGACCCGCTTGGCCATGTCAGGAAAGCACTAGGGCTGACGTATGCACATCAATACCACATTGAAGATTTCTGGGCTGACTGTAAGGATGACAAGGCGGTCCGCACGAGGCATTACATGTGCATGACGGTACAATTCCTGAGGAGAGTGCAGCCATTCCTAGTACCAGACTAGGTCGAGGAGGATGAGTCCACCATTATGCACCCGAGGTACCCTGCAGTCACCAGCCTGCCAATACCATTAATCGACTGGGATGAACATAAGGTTGATGACCTAGACACCATAACCCAGCCGATTCTCACTCGCACCAGGGAGTGGGTCGATGAGCAGATGGCATATCTGAAGCAACAAGGGGTGGTCCTAATATATGAAGGGCTCAAAAGTGAGCCAAGTTCCATGGAGGATGTCACCACCACAACATCAACTGGTGAGACCTCCAAGTCTCCTCTAGTCACTAGATCCCAGAAGAGAAAGGGAACAGAGACCACACAGTCTGCAGATCCTAAGGAGTAAGCGAAGAAAGAAACAAGAGGCTCATCTCCCAAAAGGCTTAAGCAGACAGTGGCTATGACAGAATTGCACCTCCCTTGCTTCTCCCTGCCCCTCCTGGTGCACCGCTTGCCTCCCTGGCTGCAGTCGCTTCATCTCCGCCGGTGGTGGACATTTCTGTCCATCTTGCTCCTTCACCCCTAGCTGAGTCGATAATTAACGTTGACTCCTCTTCTGGCATGACCACTCCCCCTTCCTCTTCTGCTGCTATGTCGCCGCTTACATTGCTCCCTCTTATAACAATATCATCACCTATTCCCCTTGCCACCATGCCCGAGGCTTTTACAAAGCACATGCAGAACTTCCCCCCTGAGCTCTCACAGATCTTAATGGATCCAACTCTCCAGGCGGCCCTTGCCCAAGTCCTTGCAATAGCTCAGCCTTCATAATCACCAATAGGGCTGCCAGCCATGGAAGCCATGATGCAAATCTCAAAAGAGTTGGAGGAGCGAGAGCAGGAAGCCTTGAATTCTATAGAGGAGGAGGTTGATGAGTATTATGAGCACCCCAAGTACGAGCACCGAACTATCGAAAGGGTGGTCTATGAAGGTGAGGAAAAGGGCTCTTCCGAGGGTAGAGACGACTAGGGTGGCTCAGATGCTAAAGAAATCATCCAGACGTTCGATGAGGACCTTGAGGAGGAGTTGGCACAACAACTAAAGGATGTTGGGGAGGAGGCAGGAAAGTCACCCCATGGTGAAGAGGGGCAGCCACTAGAAGAGCAACAGACAAAGGACCCAACCGAGGCTGAAGCCCATGTTACCATAGGCCCTGAGGTCGAGGCTACTGAGGAGAAGAAGGAAGAAGAGGCAGCAAAAGAAGAAAGCCCAATCCGGCAGCTGTCCACCAGCCTACCTGTGAAACGCCTCATATTCATTCATGACTCCGATGAAGAGGAGGAGGATGCTGCCCAAAAGAAAGAAGAAACCCAAAGTGAAAAGGAGGCAGAGGTCTTGCCTTTGACTGAGAAGGGTGAGGGTAGCTGTGATTCACCCAAGAACAAGTCTGCCATGCCCGAATGGTTGGAGAGGCAACTTGAGAAGATGACCCCTGTACTAAAAAACCCAAGGGTGAGATTGGAGGCCATCTTGGCTCGATCCCAGATCACCGCGAAGAAGGAGAAGAATCCCAAGGTCTGATCCAAGATAACAATGGATGCTTCCGGCTCCCGAGCAGTGCAAATTGCAATGCCTACTGTTGGCCAGGCAGGGGTGAGTTACAACATCTTCACCATTGACTTGGGGACAACAACTAGAGAGCAAAAGGTCGAACACCTAGAGGAGTTGGTGGCCATACTGGTGCACCTGATAAAGTAGGACAACGTCTCCAAGGATGAGCTAAAGGCGTAGGTTGCGGCATTAACAGACTACATATAGCAATGGTCATCAGTGGACGACCTGCCCACTACCTCCAGGACCGCACCACAGTTGCTCTCCAAAGAACAGATTGACAAAATGGGAAGGAGGAAGAACTTGGAGAAAACCACCGAGGATTGGTTTTGATAGGTTGCATACGTCAGAAACATGGGAATCAACAGGGCTGTGCAGACAACCAATAAGTTCTTGGACCTGATCTAATCCCTAGAGAGCACAAAGAGGATATGCACTAATTTCCCCGCCACCTATGACTCCACCTTCCCAAGAATTGAAGCCATCCTTCGGATGCCTGAGGCCATGTGGGAGGAGAAATTAGAACTGAAGAAAGAAGATCACTGGCTAGTGGATGTGTGGCGCAGAGACCTCGACAATCGGAAGGAGAGGTTGGAGAAAATCCTAAGCAAGGTTGATCCTGATATTGAATGGATCAAAGAAATTCGGGTGGAATGTGCCGAATATCTTAAGCTGATGACAGGCTATGATATGCCCACGGTACAAATGGATCCAGAGAAGATCAAGCCATACTTCCAGGAGAATATGAAGGACGGGATAGCCAGAGAAATCACAACGGAGTTCCTGAGTTTTGCTGCCCGCGCCTTCGATCGATCAGAGTTGTCCAAGGACCAAGGCTCGAAGTATGACGAAGATTGGAAAAGGCTAGAAGAGAACACTAAGGAATGGAGCTATCAGGCATTGCGATGTGAAATCCTCGAGATAGACAAGCTCCAAGCCGTCATGCTCAAGTACATAGAACATGCAGCTTCTGAGGAGCAGGAGGATAGCCCAGCCAAAGAAGAAGATCTCCCTAAAGAGTAGCTACAGCCAGGAAAACAATAATCCACTAAAGGACGAAAAAGCTATAGTGCCATCCACAAGAAGATGAAATAGGGAAGAGATAAAAATGTATTTTAAATTGTGATCTATTTGGGGGTAGGTGAAACACTATTTTGTAATGAATATTGGCCACACAATGAGAATGAATCTTGGCCATTCATTTAACTTTTTGGAAACTATAAATAGAGCACTCCCCTCATTTGCAAAAGTGAGAGTTGAGTTGTTGTAAAGATATGCTGCTGAAATTTATAAGAAAAGACATTGACTTGGTGTATTTTTTTGGTTTCTCTCATGTTATTTGATTCATTCTCCAATTTCAAATGTTTAGCTTAGATCTGATTGCTGTTTAGTTAGCTGTCTCATTTCTTTGGATAAATCTTAGGAATGTTGTTGGTGATTGTGAAAATTCCTGCCTTGTTGATGATTCCTTAGTCCATACTTTTTGTTGTTTGTTGATGGTAGATAGCTGTGCAAAGTTAGCCTGGACTTGATTTGAAGCTGTTCCAAACATTCATTTTTGATTCATGCATGTATGTGGTGGATGAAGGATGAAATATCTGCAACCCTTAGAAGATAGCACAATTTCCATGATACTGTGAAATCCCTGGTTAAGTGGGATATTGTTTTGAGGAATTGTCCATTGCAGGAACTCCATTGTCACTATTCATAGCAAGCTTCATACTTAGGAACTTTTTCCCTCCTTTTCCCTTTTTTGTTTTTAAGTAACTGACCTATACTAAGGTTCATTGCACATTTTAAAGCCAAATCCAAAAACTAAATGGAGTTTAAGATTGTTGTTTGAACCTATAGCTGGTGCATAACAACTTCCCATCCTAAGGACTCCATTTTAAGATCCAATTTCATGCTTTGTGTCCACACTTTGTATTCTCTATAAGACCGCCTTGTGATTCTAGAAAATCACATCAAACTACTGAGGTATCTAAGCACGGTCATGACCTGACACTAGAGAGACCTTGGGATAGTGTTCTGCAATCCGATTGTGGAAAATTGTCTTTCAAGAGAGGTAGTGCACCTACGCACTGCCTATGTTGAAAAGTGCATAAAAAACACATCAACAAGTAGGTAAAGTGAAAGGAGAAGGAGTGTTAACTAAGTGATCGGTTAAGGTTTGGCCTTTGATTGCTTTTTGTGAAACAAATTTAAGTTCAAACTCAGTTAACAACATTACCCACTTAGCTAAGCATCCTGAAAGATCTTTTTTTTTTAAAAGATGTTTAAGAGGATCAAATTTTGTGATGACTTGAATTTCAGCATTTAGTAGATAATGTCACAACTTACTAGTAGCGAATACAAGAGCCAAACATTGTTTTTCAATTAGGGAATATCTAGTTTCATAATCAATTAAAGTCTAACTTATGTAATAAACAAGATTACCACATGATTGTCGTGTTGAGACAATAATGTGGCAAGAGCAATGGACAGATGTGATCGGCTAAAGATGCAACAAAATGACAGATAGTTTGAATTCAACCTTGTAATGTGTGCAACTGAGAAATATACCTAGGAGATGGCATGTTAATGATAACATCAATTTTCTTCATGTCTACCTTAATGCCTCTATGAGATATGACAAAACCCAAAATTTTGCCATTGTCTACACCAAAGATAGTTTTTTGGATTCAATCACATATTGTATTTATGTATTCATTCAAAAAATTTGTGAAGGAAATTTACATTGTTGTGTCGTGTTAAAAATTTAGCAAGGATATCATCAACATAATCTTCCAAAAAAAATTGAATGTAATCATGAAAGATTAATGTCTTGCACATTGGTAAGTTACATCGGCATTCTTTAGACCGAAGGGCATCACAACCCAACAAAATTTTCCCCAAATAGTTGTAAAGGCAGTTTTGTATTGATCTTGAGGGTTAATAAGGATTTTATTATAGCTAGAAAATCCATCCATGAATGACAACAAAGCATGTCCAGCAGTTGAATCCATGATCATGTCTATATTAGGAAGCCGAAAATCATCTTTTAAGGAAGCTTTATTCAAGTCATGAAAATTTGTACATATTCTAATACAATTATCGAGTTTTGCAACTACGACAATGTTTGAGATCCAAGGAGAATAATAAATAGGTCTAATAAATCCTGCATCAAGGAGTTTTTCAAGCTCTGCTTTAACGCATAAGACTATGTTAGGATGCATTTTTTCATATCTTTTGACGAACACGTTTAGCATTTTCAGCAAGGACAATGTTATGTGTCAGAATTTTTGGGTCAATTCCTAGCATATCGAAATATTTCCAAGAATTTTTTTTAGGAAAATCATGAAGTAAAGCGGTAGTTTCTTCTTGTTCTTCATCGTCAAGGCACTTCCCAATCTTGATAACTTTGTCTTTATCATTAATGTCCATGGGAACATTAATTGTATCTCCTAAAGGAAGCATATTAGATTTAGGACCCTCAGATTTATAAAATTCTTTAGTGATATCACTTGCTTCTTGCTTGGTAATGGTCATGGCACGAGGAATTTTTGTCATGGAAGTAAGTGAAGATGTGTTATCATAAACTCCTAACATTGGCTTTAAAGTTTCATTGCTATCGACATATTTGCATGAAGATGGTAATTTTATATCAAGAAACTCAGGATGTTTGATTGTGAGTTTGTGTTTTGGTTGACATATTATAGTGTTAATGTGCAAAGAGGTTCATTGAGTAGCTTTTTTTGTTTTAGAAAAAGAATATCCCAATCCAATTTTTGTCTCTTGTGTATTAGGTTCAATAGGGACATGAATACCTTGCTCATGCTTTCTACACCCTTTTCCAGTATCCTAATTTTTTTAGAAGTTCATATCCTTTTCCATAATTTTTTTCCATTTCTTGTAAATTAGGTGGGGATTGATAATCTATCTCATCAAAATTTGTTGTGTACATTACATTTTCATCTAGATTATAGGAGATAGATGTTTGAGAAGATTGTTCATAATTTTGAGTGGACATGATTGTTGGTTGGTTTTGTTTATCATTTTTCAGTTTTGTGAGTATGTATTCGCCCATAAATGAGGGTGTGAATTCTAAGGATCCCTAATCATCACCAAATAATTTAGATACGAATTCCTCATTGTTTTGTTCAATTTCAACAGGATCGATGTTGGATGTTGGAATCAATGTTTTCAAAGGACTTGTAGCTCATTTTTTAAGGTGCAAGCAACTTTCAGGCTCGGGGCCTATTTCAACTTGATAAATATTATTGGTATAGACATATTTCATGATATGATGAAGGTTCGAAGGCACTACATTCATCTCATGAATCCATGGTCGGCCTAAAAGAAGATTATACAAAAGATCATAAGGCATGACATGGATAGGAGTTTGCAAAGTAGCCATCCCAACCATAATAAGAAAAGTAATTATCCCAAGCAATTACTTTGTTGTATTTTCAAATCCTTGAATGGAGACAAAATCAAGTATAATTTGTGACTTGACAACATCTAATCAATCAAGGAGATTCACACTACACATATTAAGAGAAGAACCATTATCAATGAGAGTTCGTTTGATACCTATACGATTGAATTGAGCAATTATCATAAAGGCTTCATTTTGTTTACGCAACTCTAAAGGAGGGAGCTCATGTTGATGGAAAGTAATGTCAAGATTCATTTTTTGGACAAGATTTGCAACATCATTCAGAGTGGTACCAAGAGGAACTGTGAGTTATTTTAAGGCTGTTTGAAGAATGTTGTGATAATTTGGTGAGTTTTGAAATAAATCCCAAAGGGAAATCTTGGTAGGAGTATTCTTCAATTTTTCAACAAGATCATACTCCTTGGTGTGTGGGATATAGTGAGGAGCACTAGGTGGATTAGGTAAGGGTAAGGAGGGTGGGGTTGGTTGTGGCGGTTGTGAGTTTTTTTGGGTGTTATATGTATGAGCAATAATATCATTACTAGATTGTTGCAACACATTGGTTTTAGGGGGTAGAGGGTGTACTAGGGTCAGTTAGAGGGATGAAGTTTATGTGAGGGTGGATAAAGAATAAGTTGATCTTGAATTACATTAACATCCTTAGTTTTAGATTTCTCACAACAAACCAAAGTAGATGATTTGGGTGACATGTGGTCCTGAAGAGATGCATTAGCCAATGCAAATCATCATGACGAAAATGTTTGAGGGGTAAATTATCATCAATTGGTTTAAGGTGTGCAAGAGAAGCATTAGAGGTGTTGACATTTGATATCATGAGTGGATCACGACAAACCTTGGTGGATGGCTTATGCAAGATGAAGTTTTGGAGGGCTTCATCTAAAAAATCAAAGTCATCACAAGAAAAAGGTTTATCATTAAGGGGTTTAGGTTTCTCATTGCAAGCATTAGAGGATGAAGTCAGTGAGAGGAATTCCTAAATAATTTCATCTAACTTGTCAACATCATCACTACTAAGAGGCTTGGATGAGATGTTTCGAATTTGAATCATTTGTTTGAAGGGATGATGTGATGTTTCAGTTTTTATGTCTTTATGTGTTGATGAATCTAATCTAAAAGAGCTAGGAACGAATATGGAAAATGAAATTTTTGAAGATCTAAAACTATCCATGAATGCCATGAGAAGAAAGAAAATTTATGCTAAGAAAATAGAAACATCTAAACTGTGACAGAAAGATAATTATAGAAAATTGAAAGATGCAATGCAAGAAACTAAAATCTAGAAATGTTGATGCAAAAATTATGGTTGGACTGATTTGCCCAAGGTGGTGAATGAGTCCCAAGGGATAATTTTTTTTAGTTTTTTCTTTTTTTTTTGTGTTTTTTGGAGATTTTTTAGGTCTATACAATGCAAAGACAGAATGCAAACGCATGATTTTGGAATGATTAAATGAAACAAGATGCAATAATGAACTCTAAATTATGCTTTAACTAATGTAATGCTTTGGAAAATTCAAAAACACAATAATACCCTAATGGAATGTTGATGCAAATGAAGTCTAATATGCAAGATGCAATTGGAATCAGAAAACTAATATGTTCAAAATGCATGTTCACCAAATTGAATCATAAATTTTGGGCATCAATGCACTTCTCTAGCTCTTTTAGGATTTTTCACCTAAAAGGAGAGAGGTAGGACAAAAAATTCTAAAGGGTTCATTCAAATTATGTTAAGTATGATGTTATCATTATGAATGCAAAACTGAGATTTAAGCTATGTTTGAAAACAAAATGTTGTTTGCAAAAGGCTAAAAGGATGAGCAAAAATGCCAACTAAACCAAACAGAAGGTTATTTTTCATAATGTGTGCACCTAGGAAACTAAAGAAGACTGTAAAACAATCTAAAAAATTGATGATGTCTCATTTTGAGCTAATTGGGACTCATTTTCCACCCTAGGTGAATCAATCCCGGGTCAAGACTTTTTTTGCACATAACTTGTTTTCTATCAACCGAGAACCAAGATCTGTATCTAAATCAAATCTACACCTCAAGAGGGACTCATTCACCATGCATGGAAAATCAGTCCAGTTTTAAATTTTTGCAACTTCAAATCTTTGTTCTACACCTTGACACCTATGCAATAATTTTTGATAGAAATCTGACTTAGGATCTCAAAAAAATTCTACAAAACAACTTAAAATTGTTTTTCTAATGGGGGGTTTTCCTTGTTCAAACCCCTAGTTGGGTAATTAAAATATGAATGGAGACAAATTTGCATAAAACCCTAGCATTATATGTGTTAAAGACTAGGAAAGTCTGAATCATAACAAAAACCCTATTCTATTGTTCTAGAATAAGAGATGCAAAGAAGATTTGTGTGATGAAAGATCTCAAACCCTAGAAACCCTACAACACATGAAAAATGGAAATGAAATGACATGCAAATGACAAACAAACAAAATGAAAACATTAATCTGAAGATAGAGTGAAAATGGAAGATGGAATCAATATGAAACCAAGTCCTTAGGTGTGATTTGGTGGCTAGTTGTACCTCCTCAACCTAGATTTCTCCATGATTCACCATAGGCATCCATCAAAAACCCTTTGTAATGTTGAATCTTGAAAAAAAAAGTGAGCTTCAAGACCTACAAAAACCCTAGTTTGCTGCCCTAAAACTTCAACTTTTGCAAATGAGACTTGTGGTAGAAGACTTGACCTTTGAAATTGCCTTTTTTTTAAATGATTAAGAGATGTGTAAAATGACTTAAAATGAATATTTATAAGCAACAACACCTTATTTTCCCATTATTTAGACCTAAGAGGCTGGCATTCACCAAAAATTTAAGTTAAATTAATCAAATTCCCACTCAAAATTGAATTTTCCCTCAAAAGGGACTCATTCGCCACCCTTGACGAATGGGTTCCACTAGAGGGGACTTATTTGCCTAGGGTGGGATCCCACTACTAAATTTTGAAGGTGGGTTTTTGGGGTATGAAAGAATTATGTGTTATTTGTCGGGTTTTAGGTGATTTCTCAAGTGAAATGGGCCTCTATATCAAAAATAATGGGTCTTAGGGGCCTATAAATGTTTTTTTGAAGGATAAATGATGTGAGGGAACTCAAAAGTGGGTCTAATTATGCGTGAAATTGTCTCTTTTCTCAAGAGGGTCCAATTTTCTACAGCACAATAGTGTGTGTGCTTAGAGGTACATGTATTTAGGTATAAGAACAACAATGATAAAGTAAATGGATCTATAAGCATTAATCTATGGTCTACTAGGAGAAATACCCTACTATATATTCAAGGAAATAGAAAGTAATAATTCCAAGAGTAACAAGAGGAAATAATCAAATAGAAAATAAATAGAGAGCAATAAATCAATCTATGTGGAGACAAGAAAGGATGGTCATGAGATCAAGGAGATGTAAGAAAGCATTGGAAGGTTGCAACATGTTATATAGTATTCAAATATTTTGCAGGTTACATAGAAGAGTTCAAGATAACATAAGGAATGAGGATCCAATCTTGGAAGAATATGAGGGAAGATCACTAGACATTCAAACATACAAAGGTGACTATTGGGCTTCCAAAAAATAGGTGGATAATGGTTACACAAATAATTTTGTAAGCTAAATGGAGACTAGAAAGTAAAAAATTGATGTTATATGACTATGAAATTAGAGGAAATTAGCACATAATGTGGATGTACACACATAATGCTAGTGTCCAAGTATAATGCATTCATAAAATTCACAAGATGGAAAAAAATATAAACAAGCATAGGGGAACACATGTCACTACACAAATCAATACTAAAAATACAAAAAACATAGTACAAAACTAGCATTAGAAGTAGATAAAAGGATAATATTGGGCCAAAATGATCTTAGAACATGCTGTGAGAGATGAACAGTAAATAAATCTAAAAACATGAGTCTTTGGAAGAACATCTACCTCTAATTTGGAAAAAAATTAGAAAATCAAGTTCAAAACTAAGGTGCATTGGGACAACATGATGGTCATAATGAAGATGTTATAATTATTTCTTCTAATGTTTAAATTCATATTCCTATTCTTAATCCTTTCTCTTCTTAATAACCACATTAACATACACCAATAGATACTAATTATATATCTAGTAGGATACTCTAAAGTAATCACAACATTATCCTTAGGTTCTTATTGATTAAATAAATCTCAAGGAGCCTTCTCAACAAGGAGATATAATTTTTAAGAGGATCTAGATATGAAGAATATTATTATAGAAAAAATAATTTTGAAAAGAATATTATTCTCGAAGGGAATCCTTCTTCTAAAGAGACTCCTACATAATTGAAGATTCATTCACCACTTGGTCCCCTTCTTCTCACATGTATATACTTTCTCAATGTTATTTACCTTAGCACACTCTTCTTCCAATACCCTCACCTTAGAATATAGAGAATGTGGCTACCTAAGGAGATTCATTTGTAAACAAGTAGGTGCACTAGAGATAGGAATGCCTATATGGTTTGATAGAACCTTGAAGAAGAGAAAAAGATAAATTGTGCCTATTTTTGATAATTTTCTAGTTGTTGTGGCATTATTTAAAGCACCTCTCAAATCTTAAAAGTAAAATTTTCTCTCTTCCATTTCTATGGATGCTCAAGGATCAAGGATAGAAGAGATATCCATGTTTATTTGTGATAAGAAAGAGATATATGCAAGCAGTAGATCATTAGATTATAAGGGTTAATGCCAACTAGCAAACAAGTGAGATGGAGAAAAAGAATGTGTAAATAGTTGTAAAACAACCATTTGATTAGAATGAATAAATATGAATAAACCGAAGAGAAATTGAAAACTCAAGTGGGAGAGTTAACTTCTAACATTGAATGCCTTGTTAGATCAATTGACTCATTGTTTCCTACATTGATTATCTTTTTTGCCTTGAACAAAAATTAACCAAGTGCAAGTTCAATTGGAAATATCATTAAAGAAACTATGACATGATGTGCATCAATACTAACAAAGGGTTCATATATTATCAAATGATCCATTAAGTTATATCATAAGATTAAGGATAATATAAGTTCCCACAATGAATTGTTTTTATGAAGAAATATTATTAGTGGAGGATAATTTATCACAACTATAGAAAATTTAAAACATGGATTTCTTCATCTTAATGTTAGGTTTTATACTAAAATACAATAATCCTTAACAACCCTAAATGTTTGAAATCAACTAAGTGGAGAATCAAATTTTTGAAAGAAGAAATTTTTTAAGGTGAGAAACCATAGTAATGCTACAACCAGAATCATCAAATTTAATCAAGCGGAGAAGGACTAAAGAAACTAGTCATGAACATGTTAAAATTTAGACTTTGTTTGACACTTTCCAAGGATAGATTCGAATACACAATAAAATCCCCATAAATATTTTAGATATGACCATTTCAAGGGATATTCATTTTTGATAATCACATGAGCCCAATTTCAATAAAAGAAAGTCCAATATTTGGAAAATTTATAGGATTACTTACAAGGTGATCATCATGATAAAGAAGAAGAAAATATCCAAATTGACAATGGTAGTGGAGAAAAATAAGCATAAGAAAAAATTATAGCTAGGATGTAATGATTTAATATTTGACATAAAAACAATGTTTTGTAAAGTTTAATTTTTTTATGCCAAAATGACACATTAAATTTGGGAAAATATTTCAAGAACTTACAAATTATTCTATTTGTAAATTTATTTTAAATTCTTATATGAAGTTATGCAAGAGGATGTTATACATTGTAAACTATTGTTTGAGGAAAGGATAATGAACCATGGGCCACTTTTGTAAGATTATACAAGTGAAAAACTTTGATCTTTCTCAATTTTAGGAGTATCAATAAAGTGGAGACCCAAACTTTGTGTCTATGTTTCCTTTTGATTACTTTCATTCTTATGATGAATGTTGTCATTAATTTTTCATGATTATTCTTTGTAATATACAATTATAGAAAATAGATTTAGTTTAAAATTATTTTAAAACCATCTTTGTCGATTTAATTGGAATGTTGTTATTGTGGGAGTAAATGGTGACTCCCCAATACCCCCAGGAATAGTTGCTAGACCAAAACAACTTCCACAAAAGAGAGAATGGTAAGAAAGCTTGCTTCAACAATGCAAGATTGAATAATGGTTGAATATATGCTTCAATAAGCTTGAATGCACTTGAATGTAAATGTACATGAATAAATTGCTTATAAAGGCAAAGTAGAGATGTAGGATTAGACAAGATCATGAAAAGTGTATTTCCTATTATATGAGACAACTAACAAATAACTACTTAGGAATCGGGCAATACTAGCTAGATACGATAAGTTCTAGAAAAGCCAACTAAGACTTCTAGAAAGAATCTTATATCATAAGTAAACTTAACATGTGAATATGTACCCTAATTACCTAGTGAATGAATTAGCTAGGTATAAGACATTTATCACACCAACACCCCCCTTTAAGTGCAACTTAGCCCGAGAAGATTATTATGCAAACTATGCAAAGACTATGACTATGGGTCCCTTCTATTAGGCCATGTTAGGTACCCATTTACAATGCAAATGTAAATGAAATCAATCTCTCACAAGCAGAGAAAGGGAGAAAACCCAATGGGACAAAACTCCTCTCAAAAAGAGAGAAAACAAAACAAGCATGATGTATGGAGGACTCAATGATACTCACAAGGACTACATCCATCATGTATATAATATCAATGACCCCCCATAAGAGGGAAATACAGAGATAAGATATCCCCCCCACAATGTGAAACCTCCTGCAAACATGGGCAATGTCTGAAGAAATAACATAATCCAATGCCTACAAACAATGTTTCTTCCCATAGGAAGAAGATACACCAAGTACAAATGCAGAAATGTTTCCCATTCTAGATAGGAATTAGGAGGAATCCATATGTATGAATATTGTGTCTCTAAGATCTGCTCATGTGTTTCTGATTTTTTCTAATTGAAGTCAGATCATGTATTTTGGCCTCTAATCTCGTATCCTTTTGATCTGATCTCTGATTTTCATGATTCTTGCGACATTGGAAAGGTATTGAGAGCTCTATCCAGCCATCCATGTAGTTTTCCCATTTTTTGTCCTAGGTATATTATGCATTTAGATTTTTCCTTATGGGTCTACTGAAGGATACATGGATATTTTGGTAGTTGGGAAAGTGTTATTTTGATCATTGTACTTCATTTCAACTCTATTATATATGTTGATCTCATATTGTATCATTTGAGAAGTGTATCATCATTGTAATCATGGGTTATTCAACTCATCCTTCTACATATTTATGCACTCATTCTTGAACCAGAAACAACATATAGGAAATTAGTTTGGGGTAATAAGAATGATCATATCATAAGATTGATTGGTTCTACTTTCAATGCAAGCATATTTAGTGAGACCTATCATAAGGTATTCTCATACATTTCATGCCCACACACAATTTAGACCAAGGTTTGGAAAATATTTGGAGATCCACACAAGCCTCCATTACCAGATGATCTTGCTTCAAATTGCCTCATTCCACTTGATGATGTTGACAACATGGCCTATGATGATAAGACCTTAGAGGAGTTTGAATATGATGCAAAACTTGAGCATCTTGATGATCTAGAGACTTCTCCTGCAACTGCTACTTCTCCAATTGAGATCACATTTTCATCTTCTACTGATGATTCATTGAGTACTACCAATGATTCATTATAACAAGTATCTGATATTCTTCCTGATTGGGATTCCTATTTGACAAACATTTCTTCTTTGTTTGTGGAGTCTCACATTTCAGATTTGGAGGATCAATTTGAGGGTCTATCTCTCCTATTTTGTGATAGTCATGGATCCATTATTGTCACTTCATGTTTTTATTTGGATCTTGTTCAAGATCAGTTTTCATTGGTTCTTGGTTTGTCACAATTTGATGTGATTAGGTAGATGTAACTAATTGGATTGTGGCATCATCTTCATCATCCAAGAAATTCGCAACACATGAGCAGATCTTAGAGACACAATATTCATACATATGGATTCCTCCTAGTTCCTATCCAAAAGGGGAAGCATTCCTACATTTGTACTCGGTCTATCTTCTTCCTAAGGGGAGAAACATTGTTTGTAGGCATTGGATTATGTTCTATCTTCATAAATTACCCATGTTTACAGGAGATTTCACATTGTGGGGGGGGATATTGTATCTCTCTATTTCCTTCTTATGGGGGGACATTGATTGTATATACATGATGGATGTAGTCCTTGGGGGTATCATTGAGTCCTCCATACATCATGCATGTTTTGTTGCATGTTGTGTATGGTTAAATCTTTGCCCCTCTCTAAATTTGATCTCATTATTCTCTCAAATACATTTGTAAAATCCTTCAAACAAAAAATACCAAATACAAAGAACATGGTGTGCAACTATTAAAAGTTATTTTAAATTCAATATTTCAATAAGGAAGCTTCACCATCTTGAGGAAGGGTTTTGAACCTAACAATTGTTGTTTCTTTAAAAAGTTTAATTGATTCAACAATAATTCTCACCATGAGCTGAATTACTACACATTTCACATAATTATCCTTTGTAGTGGTGTTTAGTGGCATTTAGCATGCATTCATTTATCATGCAATGATAGTTGCACTTTATTCAATTATTATTTACATATCATTCTAAGGAAAATCCACTTAGAGTACTAAAAGGAATCTAAATTTGCATTATAATTCTTTTAAAAAAATGATTGAAGAGTATTGTCTTCAATCATTTGCATAACCATAAAAATGACTCAATCAAACAAATTAACCTAGAAGAACGTAACCGTTAAAATTTAACAATCTCACTAAGGCATTTTTAAATATCTCATACCCTTGATAGTTAGCATAGATGGAGTTTGATGAATAAAAAACAAAAGTACTATACAATTAGTGTAGATCTAAGCACATGGAAGTGAGCCACAATCATGAATTCAACTCTCCACAAAGTTTGCAAACAATTATAATCAGAAGATAGAATACAAATAGAGAAGTTCCATTATTAATCAATTTCAATGCCACATTCAATGTTCTTATAGAGATCCAAACTTTGGATCTCTACAATAACAATCAAATGCTTCAATCTAATCGTTAACCTTCAATGCATGTGAATTTGAGGAATGGTGATCAGGACAAAGACTGGCCAGTGTAGGTATTCCCAAACACCCAATCATGGGGAGCAGAATTAATTGATGTAACAGTCCTACCATCACTGGTGGTGACTCTAAAGGAAAGAGCTTGATCTTGCAGACGGACTTGAGTGAACTCCCAATTGAGGCCCCAATTTCTCCTCATCTGAAACCAGGGAGTGTTGGAGCCCTTAACGCTCACCGCCACCACCTGCCCATCTCCGCCAACATTCCAGACCAGAACCAGAATAAAGAAGGGATTTCCACGAATGGTAAAGCGAATTCCTCCTTGGAAATGGCATTTGATTCTCCTAAAGACAATAGGCACAATGCCCGCCTCGTATACGGCAATCTTTTCAAAAGCAGGGATGGACATATCGAGGTGCTTGCGAGGAGGATTGCACCACCCTCCATTGTCACTGGGCAGAGCATAATTGGGTGGGCAGAAATCTGTTACTGTTACTTGGATAGTCCGGTAGCCCGTCAAGCACCACTTGCTCGCAACGCATCTTACTTCCAAGCATGCCCCGCATTTGCCCCCATTATCAAACAGAGCGGTGCTCAGTGCGGTTGTATATGTCGACGCGTACAAACCGCGGCTCTGCTCGTCTGAATATCCGCAGGCGCCGCCGGGGGCTTCTTTGTAGAACGTTCCGTGAGCAAATATCCATTCTCCCCTCACCCTCTTCACTGCTCTGCATGCCATCACCATCAACAACATGCTCACTACCAATCTCCACTTGCTTGCCATTTCTGTTATTCTTTCTGTCAACAAAAGAAGTTTTGTTCTTTTTTTCTGTCAAGAAAAGAAGTTTGATCAGTTTGTTTAAAAGTAGTACATAAAAAAATTACTAAAATTCAGTTTGTGTCTGGATTTGATTGCCTGAACTTTTTATCCATCAAAATACAATATATTATATTTTACCTGTGAATAAGTTTCGCACAGTAGAATTTTTCTCCAATGCATAAGATCAACTGTTCGCTAATACAATTAGAAATTCTTATTTTGCCGTTTTAAGTTTTTGGGATGTTTTAAACACACAGAAAACGGTTTTACAATTGCAAGAATCATGGAAAAGATAAACATAAATATTCAAAATATGAACACTCCTAAAATAACACTCATTTTAAATTAGCATATATATATAATTTTAATAATATATATAAAATACACGGAGAGATATCCTTTGCTTATTTTTTAATCAAAATTTTAAAAATTGAATAGGTGCCTCGAGAAGATATCTCTAAAATAAATAAATTATTTTTTATATTTATTAAATATTTAATTATAAAATTAATATAACAATTAATATATTATAATATGATAGTTAATATGATTAGGGTTAGAGTTAGCATTAGGATTAGGGTTAGGGTTTAATTAGGTTAGGATTAAGATGAGGGTTAGGGTTAGGGTTAGAGTTAGGATTCTAGGATTAGGGTTAGGCTTAGGCTTAGGATTAGGGTTAGGGCTTAATTAGGTTAGGGTTAGGATTAGGATTAGGGTTAGGGTTAGGGTTAGGATTAGGATTAGGGTTAGGGTTAGGATAGGATTATGTTTAGGGTTAGGATTATGATTAGGGTTCAGGCCACGCCTCTGTGACCAGGCCAGGACAAAGCCAGGCCAGGCCCGGGCTCAGGCCAGACCAGGGCCAATCTCTTTAATCTTGCCTAGGCCAGATCAAATAGGGCCAGGGCCAGGACTGACCAGGCCAGAGCCAGGGCCTAACCAGGCCAGGCCAGGCCAGGCCAGGCCTGTACCCACCAGGCCAGGACCAGGACAGAGGTCAGGGCCAACGCCAGTGCCAGGCCCAACCAGTCATGACCTGGGCCAGGCCAGGACTGAGCCGACTACTCTTTCTTACACACAGGACTGGGGCCCAAGCCAGGCCAGGACTGGGACTGGAAGTTGCCAGGGTCCAGGCCAGGCCAGGCCTGGGGCTCTGGCCAGAGCCAAGTGAGCCAGGACCAGGCCAGGCCAATGACAGGCTACCTAACCAGGCTGTGACCAGGACGGGGCCAGCCAGGCTGGGCCTGGCCTGGGCCAGGGTCAGACTGTGCTACTAGGCTGCAGACTGCCAGGCTTCACACCTTTGTCCTGCCAGGGCCAGGGCCAGACAGGGCCTAACTCAGGCCAGGATCCCAGATCAGGCTTAGGCCTACCAGAACAGTTTGAATTTAATTAGGATTTCAGGGTTGTGTTTCAATTGTGGCCAGCCAGGGCTCAGGGCTGTTATTAGGGCTAGTTTACCACTTTAACAGGTTGCTATAGGCTAAATAAAGGCCTGGTCTCCAAATTCAGGGTGAAATGCCTAATCATAGCAAGGATCCACTGCCATGATCTTTATAAATGAGACAAAAATCTTGCCAGGGCCAGGATGTTCCGTTCAGCACTGAGCCATCATCACGAATACGGATTAGGTTGTGGCTGCCAGGCTTCATCATCACGAATAGGTTTATCATCATGAATATGATTAGGGTTAGGGTTAGGGTAACAATTATTGTTAAGGTTAGGGTTAGGTTTATCATCACAAATAGGGATTAGGGTTAAGGTTAATATTAATGTTAGGGTTAGAGTCATGGTTAGGGTTAGAATTATGATTAGGGTTAAGATTAGGTTTAGGGTTAGGTTTATGGTTATGGTTAAGTCCTAATCCTAACATTAATCTTAATTCTAACCCTAACGCTAATCCCAACCCCAACACTAACCCTAATCATAACCCTAACCTTAACCCTAACCATAACCCTAACCCTAAAACTAACCCTAACCCTAATCCCTATTCATGATTATAACCCTAGCCCTAACCCCTAAACCCTAACCCTAACCCTAAAGCCTAAAGCCTAACAATAACCCTAACCCTAATCACTATTCTTGATGATTAACCTATTTGAGATGATAAACCTAACCCTACTCCTAACCCTAACACTAACTCTAACCCTAATCATATTCGTGATGATAACTCTAACCCTAACCATAACCCTAACCATAATCCATATTCATTATGATAAACCTATTTGTGATGATAACCCTAACCCTAACCATAACCATAACTATAACTGTAACCCTAATCCCAATCCTAACTCTAATCCTATTTTTGATGATAAACCTAACCCTAATATTAACCCTAACACTAACCCTAACCCTAACCCTAATCATATTCATGATGATAAGCCTATTTGTAATGATAACCCTAACCCTAACCATAAACCTTACCCTAACCCTAACCCTAACCTTAACCATAAACATAACCATAGCCCTAACCCTAACACTAACCCTAACACTAACCCTAAACCTAACCCTAATCCTAACTCTAACCTTAACCCTAACCTAAATCACTATTCATGATAAACCTATTTGTGATGATAATCCCAACCCTAATCCCAATTTTAACACTAACTCTAACCAAATTACTATATTTTATCACTTACAAACCTATCTCTAACCATAACCCTAACCCTAACACTAACCCTAACCCTAACCCTAATCCGTATTCATGATGATAAACCTATTTGTGATGATAACCCTAACACTAACCCTAATCCTAACCCTAACCCTAACCCTAATCCATATTCATGATGATAAACCTATTCATGATGATAAACCTAATCCTATTTGTGATGATAGACCTAACCCTAATCTTAACACTAACACTAACCCTAACCCTAACCATAACCATAACCATAACCTTAATTGTAATCCCTATTCATGATAATAAACCTATTCATGATGATAACCTTAAGCCTAACCATAACCCTAATCCTATTTGTGATGATAAACCTATTTGTGATGATAAACCTAACCCTAAGCCTAACCCTAACACTAACCCTAACTCTAATCCTAACCCTAATCCTATTCTTGATGATAATCCTATTTGTGATCATCAACCTATTCACAATGATAACCCTAACCATAACCATAACCCTAACCCTAACCCTAACCCTAATCCTAACGCTAATCCTAACCCTAATACTAACCCCAACCCTAACCCTAACCCGAATCCCTATTCATGATGATAACCCCAACCCCAATCCTAATTATAACTCTAACCCTAACCAAATAACTATAGTTTATCATTTATAAACCTATCCCTAACCATAACCATAACCATAACCCTAATCCCTATTTGTGATGATAACCCTAACCCTAGTACTACCCTAACCCTAACCTAACCCTAATCACTATTTGTGATGATAACCCTATTCGTGATGATAATCCCAACCCTAACCCTAACCATAACCATAACCCTAATCCCAACCGTAACCATAACCATAACCCTAATCCTAACCCTAACCTTAACCATAACCCTAACCCTAATCCCAAATTTAATTCTAACACTAACCAAATTACTATATTTTATCATTTATAAACTTATCCCTGTACATAACCATAACCCTAACCTTAACCCCTATTCATGATGATAACTCCAACCCTAATACTAACCCTAACCCTAATCACTATTTGTGATGATAAACCTATTATTGATAATAACCCTAACCCTAACCATAACCATAACCCTAACCCTAACCTTAATCCTAACCCTAACCCTAATCCTATTTGTGATGATAAACCTAACCCTAACGCTAACCCTAACCCTCATCCTATTCATGATGATAATCCTATTCATGATGATAACCCTAACCCTAACCATAACCATAACAATAACCATAGCGCTAACCCTAACCCTAACCCTAACCCTAACCCTAACCCTAACCGTAATCCATATTCATGATGATAACCATAACCATAACCCTCACCCTAACCCTAACCCTAACCCTAATCCTAATCCTATTCATGATGATAAACCTAACCCTAATCATAACCTTAACCATAACCCTAACCCCAATCCTAACCCTAATCCTATTCGTGATGATAATCTTATTTGACTTTGAACCTATTCGTGATGATAACCATAACCCAAACCATAACCATAACCCTAACCCTAACCCTAACCTTAACCATAACCATAACCATAGCCCTAACCCTAACATAACCATAACCAACCCTAACCCTAATCCTAACCCTAAACCTAACCTGAATTCCTATTCATGATGATAAAGCTATTTGTAATTATAACCCCAACCCTAACCAAATTACTATATTTTATCATTTATAAACCTATCCCTAACCCTAATCCTAACCCTGACCCTAACCTAAATTCATATTCATAATCATAAACCTATTTGTGATGATAACCCCAACCCTAATCCCAATTTTAACTCTAACCCTAACCAAATTACTATAATCTATCATTTATAAACCTATCCCTAACCATAAGCATAACCCTAACCCTAATCCCTATTCATGATGATAAACCTGTTCATGATCATAACCCCAACCTTAATCCTTATTTTAACTCTAACTCTAACCAAATTACTATATTTTATCATTTACAAACCTATCCCTAACCATAACCATAACCTTAACCCTAACCCTAACCCTAACCCTAATCCCTATTTGTGATGATAACCCCAACCCTAACCTAACCCTAAGCATAACCAAAGATTTGTTTTAGATTTGTAATTAAACCCTATTAAAAAGACAATTGTTTTTCATCATTTTATGATTTTATTTCTATTCTATTATTTAAAAATATTTTACAATGATATGGAAGATACTTTTCTTTTTTAAAGATTATGTGTAATAGTAAATTTGGAATATTTCCTTTTTTATTTAATTTTCTATTTTTCAATTTTAAACACATTAATTTAAATTTTTTTTTAAAGAAAATTGTTTTTCATCTTTTTATTATTCTATTTCTATTATAATAATAAAAAAATATTTTGCAATAACATCAAAGATAATTTTCTGTTTTAAAGATTTGTCAACTATTTATTTTAAGTATATTAATTTAGAAACTTACTTTTATATTAAATAGTAAATTTAGAATATTTAGTTTTTAAAATTAAGCAACTCTATCTAATATTAATTTAGAAACTTACTTTTTTATATGCAATAGTAAATTTAGAATATTTCTTTTATACTTAATCTTAATATTTAGAAGTTGGATTGTGTAATTTGAGAATATGCATTTAATGGAAATAAATATTGTTGAATGGTAGTTTACTTGCATTGTATGATTTTGCAAATAAATTAAGTTTTGATCTTTTATTAATAATTTACATAGTTTTAAAATATTTTAATTTTAAAATAAAAATAAAAATTGACTACTTTCAAGATGAATAATAATTAATTCACGATATCAATTTTGAAAACTATAAATAATCTACTTATGGCTCACTAAAAAAATACACTTTAAATAATCACAACATTTTAAAATTTGACATCTTATCAAACTCTATTTAATTAAGATGAAAGACAATTAAGTAATAAAGAACCATGATTCATTAATTCACTCAAATTTATCATCATTGCAATTTTTATAAATATTTCATTATTTGATGAATTGGTTGTATTAAATTTATAATTAAAATACATGCCCATCTTTAGAAAATTGGTAAATGGAAAAACAGAGCATGATTACCCTCTTATAGCTTCCATGAAATATGTATTCATGAAAAATTTAGAAAAGATTGTATATTACAACATAAAAAATTATTAGACCGTATCATTTGATTTGCTATATTTTTATATAATTGTAAATATGACACTTCAAACCGTAAAAATTTATTGTAGACATATATATAATAATGTTTATGATAAAAATATAAATTAGTTTATAATTGGAAATTGGAATAATTCTTTATAATTTCACTTTATATTAATATATATGATTTATTATAAATATATTTATCAATTCAAAATTTGTTGAGAATAGAATCATTTCAAGATTAAATATAGTTCTTTCTAATTTTTTAAAGATTTTGACTTTTTTTACTAATAATTATCATTGCTTTATATTAATATATATGATTTATAATATTTATTATAAAAATATATATTAATTCAAAATCTTTTCAAAATAGAATATAATTGATTTTTAACTTTTTGAATATTTTAACAAGATTTATTTTCTACATAATTTAGAAACTTCTTGTTACAATTAACAATAAATTTAAGATTTAAGATTTATTTCTAATTATCAATATTTTCTAATTTTACAATTTTTTAATATATATATATATATATGAATAACAACATAGCACAAATTTTCATTGTATCTTCAAAGCATTTATTTTATAGCATTGTTTTTTCAACAAGATTTATTTTATAGCATTGTGTGTACAGTGATTCTTAGCTTTGATTTTCTTCAATAGAGCATTTGGTTTTATTGGTGAGATGTTGAAATTTTGTTTTCCTTTTACAAATAATTTATGTGTTTAGATAAATGAATTTAAGATTAAACTATAAAAAAAATTTTAAATAATAAAGCAGCCAATTCCCACTTCATAAAGCACTGTTTTTTTCCACAAATAATGAGTTGAATAAGGATTAAACTATTTTTAATTTTATACAATTATTTCTGGATAGGTTTAAAATTGATATTTAAATATGATTTTAGATAGATCAATTTGCCGATTGAACTATTTTTAATTTTATATAATTATTTTTTGCTAGATTTGATTTGAAATTGATATTTAAATGTGTTTTTATTATTTACACATATGAAATCAATAAATTAATTTATAGTCAAAATACTAATACAATTTTACAAATTAGAGAATAAATATATGGAAAAAACAATCATATTGTGCAATATAATTATTCTTAATCTAATACTATATTCATTGTCAAAATGTAAATTACATATATATAATTATTTAATTATCAATAAAATTTATAATATGCAATTGGATTTATTAATTGAGTGCATGCATAGTTTCTAAAATTTGTAAATTTTCTAACATAATTATTTTATAAAATAATATTTCATAGATTACTAATATATTGATTTTTTTAGGTACTTCACATATATTTTTGACAGTTAAATTTTTTCATAAAACGTAAAATGACGGGTATTTAAATAAACAAACCGTCACAAAATTTTCATATGACAGACAAGGGTGGCCGTCAAATTCCAGGAGTGATCGAACCCCCTAAAGCATCTCCAATTTACTCAATATAATTAAAGTTATGAATCCACAATTTCTAAATCAAGATTCAATTTAAATATTTTCTAATTACGTAAGTGAAAAGAAAAAGTTAAAAAAAACACAAAGCATTGTTTTGTTTGTAGATTAAACAAAAAAATTAAAAATAATTAAAAATTAAAAAAATAAAGAAATCAACTCTCAATCTTACCGTTTTCCTTAAATTACTTGTTAGTTTCTTTTATCATCTTTTGAGATGCATACCCATTGAAATGAGAATGTAATTATAATTCCTCCTTAGATTTTTAGATTTTTATGGCTTTCAGGCTGAATGTATAGTCTTGTTGATACAATCAAATTGCAGATGGAGATTATTGTTTGCAGGAATTGAAAGAAGATATTGAATAGAGGTCTCACATTTTTTAATAGAGATTGAAGGATTGCAACCGTTATTTACAGTTAATGGGCAGACTGAAAGATTGATTATGCAGATTTTTATACATTTATAAATGTGTATTTATTGATGTATCTATGGTTTCAAAATCATTCATGCAGATACGCTCCAAAAAAAATAGGTTTCCTGGGAAGGTTTATGCAATTTTCTGAAGCCATTTAAAATTGAGAAGCAGTTTGAATAGGAATAAAGAACAGAATAGCAACCGATTCAACAAGAACGCAGTATAGAGAAAACAACCAGATCCTTGCAATACAAATCTAGTAACAAAAAGAAATTTCGAAATGAGAAATGTTAATTAATATCATCCCTAAAATAATTGACAACTAATGATAAAGGAAGAGAAAGCTCAATGTAACAGCAGCGTCACAGAGGGATCGCTTCTATAACCTGCAATGCTTAAAAATATAGCTTCCCCAATTATATTGGACTAAATTTCCTCTCTCACCAGATCTGCCAAGCGGGACTTGTACTCTCTAAAGTATTGCACTTGTTTCCAGATTGGTATCACACTCTGTACAAATATAGTCCAATGTTATGAGCTTCAATCCGAAAAAGCAGAAGAACTTTGATTTGAATGGATATTGGAAAATCAAGGTAGAAAACCACTTACGGCTACCGCGGTTGTAAGGTTGTTGAATCCAGTTCCAACGGACGCAAAGCTCACGCCTCTGAGAAGATCTTGTGTACTCAGCCCAGGGTCTAAAAATGGCGGCACCGTCTCCTTAAGTCCGAGCTCTTCAGCTGCAGGCCATAACAATGGTGAAATTGAAGAATATTTGATTTAAAGTTGTTGAATACATTTAATACGTACAGATGAAATCCGTGGAGAGTTTGCTCGGCTTCTTATGGTGTCTCTTGCCTTTCTATTTGAAAGCGGTGACTGTTCATATTCTGGTGATTGGTGCGACTGTCAGCTGTCATATCGGATTTTTGACAGCACAAACCACTCTTTTCATAACGTAACTGCCATTTCTTTTTTATGTACTCAGGTCTTTTGCACCCCTGCTGTGACTGTAGAATGCCTCTCGGCGTAACCAGAGCTAGTAGTATCAACGCTGATATAGTAGGAGCCTTTCTCTAACATTTCTGGGACTGCACTGAAAATTTTACCGTCCCATGTTCTGCACTCCCAATACTGTATAGTATTGTTCCATCGTTAGTACATTTTTTTTGGCCCCAGATGGATCCACGTAGGAGAAAAGCCCAAGAGCAGGATCTAATGAGTTTTTCCAAGAGACTGCTTTTGCCTGTCCACCGAACCTCATCCCTGGCAACCAGGTGTCTACTGGATAGTCAAAACTGTGCAAAACCATCTTAGATTTATTCTCATCGCTGGTCTTTAAAAAGTTGCCAGAATCCAATATCGCTGATAGTTGAAACCGAAGAGGGAGAATGACGGGATTTAAGTCGTGGAGAAGAGGAAGCGTTAAAATACAGACTTTTGGCGCGGGTATATCTAGTTCGCACTAAGATATACTTCACGTTCTACCACTCTTAAGCAATCACACATCTGTCTAAATTGATTACATAATAAAGATTAGACTTTTTAGATTTATATTATTACTTAAACAATTTACAAAAGAAACTTTGTATATTTTTAATATATATAATAATTAAAATTTTAAGCACAATGTATGGTCATGAATATTTTTATATGATTACTTTTCTATATATTTAACTTAATATAGATTTTTTTAAATAAGATATGTTTTTTTGTATACTCTAAGGGGAAACTTGATGGCCATATGTCCGTATTTTCGTATTTTTAATATATATAATAATTGAAAATTTAAGCACAATGTATGGTCATGAATATTTTTTATATGATTGTTTTTCTATATATTTAACTTGATATAGATTTTTTTAAATAAGATATGTTTTAATATTTTAGGGACAATTTTAAATAAATAATTTAAAAAAAAAAAATCTTTGATAAATAATATTGATTGTCAAATTTAAACTTTACATTGTAGACTTGGAAGAACAACTATAATAACATGTTCAATCTTAATTCTACTTATGTATGTATATCAACTACCAATCATAGGAATGACCTCCATTAGCAATAAGGTGGCACTAAGGTCAATGTGTCATGGAATGTGTGGGTGCTTCTTCAAGGATGAATTTGATAGGGACAGATTAATTGGTTTTCTCTTTTACATTCCTAACCATAATGCTTCCAAGGCCCAATACACATTGTAACATGTTCTTTCATTGTCACATGCTTTGGGAAGTTAGTGTAAACCTTAAATAATAAGGCTAAAAGTTATGATATTTATTATGCCTAATAAAAGATAAAAAAAATTAATATATTCTTTTGAGGTTATCATGATATTTGGATATGTTATAGGATCCATGATGAATATATGTCTTCAATCATGAGGTGAAATGTGTACTTACAATGAAATATAGTAGAATATTTGGTGATTAATTGAATGGAAAGTAAGTGAGGACTTGTAAAATAAATAAATCATTAAAATAAAACATTTTTGCTTGATGCAAGATTGATCTTGCACCATGGCATCATCCTACACCAATGTTACATAATATTCATTTTAGCTTCAATCATGAGGTGAAATGTGTACTTACTATTCATTTTAGCTTTATGTAGCTTGAGAGTGATGTGTGAGAGAAGAAAATGTTCAGCAGACGAAAGTACACACCTTTGTGGTTGGATAATCTTTGGGAGCATGTGGTACACGGTGAGCTATATCATGAGGTGAGTCATTTGTGGTATGGTATAGGCCAGTAGATATTTTTATAGATGTTATTGATGAGTACCAGTCTGATGTCGATCCTAACTATGAGGACTAGGATGGAGGAGAGGATGATCAGGAGGAGGATTACGAGGAGGATGATTAATACAAGGAGGATCCACCCCTGAGCAAGGGTGATGAGGTAGCTATTAAGGATTGGTACAAGCATGGATAGTCCTCACATACTTATAGGACTAGATCTCGTGCAATAGCTATAGTAGACACTGGTAGCTAGAGTCAGAGAGAGGCTAGCACATCCTCAATGCCCCCTAGAGAGGATGAGGTTGACATTCCTCATGCATCTAGAGACATAGGTGATACTTAATTTTACGCATGTCCTTTAGTATTATATATATATATATATATATATATATATCATGATGATGTGTTATTTATTGTGTACATTGTCTATCTTGTAGGAGCGGTGAGATCGATGAAAGTTCTCTATCGCTAGGCTGCGTGCCACGTAGATAGTGTCCGCGATCCATCGACAAGGAGGAGATGAACTCCTTAATCCACGCGGCTCCACTCAATCACATGGAGGAGGGAGCCGTGAGTCATTGATACCTTTTGTATAAGCCAGCCGAAGCATATGAGGAGTGAGGGAGATGACTACCGTCGGAGAATCGAACGAACTACGCTTAGTACTGCACTTAAATCGAGGGAGAGGCTCTGCATTTCAAAGATGGCAATGGCATTACGTAGAGGGGATCATACGGCGCAGGAGTGGGCTTCTTGTGGCTGTTGGTTGAGCATACATAATAGCATGCACTTTAAACTCACCAGCCTTGTAATCACGGGTCAGCCATTACGACTATCTCACGACGCCCGTGGATTAATCACAAGCAACTATATCCTCGGTCTAGGCTCTACTACGCCTTTGACTTTGTAAATGATATTGAGGATGTATATAAAAAATTTGATATGTATAGACATGTATGTGAGTTGATGTTATTATGGATGTGTTTCTTTGTATGGATGTTGAACCGTAGTGGACACTAAACGACCATGGTTAAAGTATTTAATTAATATCTACATTATTTAAGAAAGGGTTGATGTGATTTAATATAAAACATAGTGCAATGTCACTTTAGATACAACATTGTTAATTAGAAAAGAATATGTTAAATTAAATACACCTATAACTAATATAAGGATTTAACTTAACAAAACACAAAGGTGAATAGTATGATAATTATAAAATGAATTTAAATTACCTTAGTGTTTAAGACAAACACAAAATAAGTTGTCAAGAATGAAGCAATATGAAAGCTATTTAGAATAACATCAAATAAATTTAAACAACACTGCTTTATCAATCATACTATTCAAAGAGGTTAGAGATAATACCGATGAAAATGTGTGGCATTAATAAGTTCCTTAAGGGGTGTTCTATCAAGCTGCATTAAGAGATAAGCACCAGACCTATAATTGGTATCAACTATGTAAGGTCCTAACCAGTTAGGGTTGAATTTATCTTTATCTGCATTGTCATCACTAGTATTGCATTGATTTTCAATAAGAACAAAATCTCCCTTACAAAATGACTGCGGGATGTCATGAATGTTGTGTTTGCATTATAATTTTTTGATGTGAGCTTGGAGATGTTTGAGATAATTAATGTGCTGCTCATCAAGCATCTCAAGTTGATGTAATAATTGATCTTTATAAGTGTCATTGTCAATAATATCTTGGAAAGAAATTTGCAATGTAGGAATTTCTAACTCCAAGGGAATGATTGTGTTAGTTCCATAGACAAGGTGATAAGGGGTATTTCTCGTGGATGACCTAACATTTGTTCTATAAGCCCAAAGCGCATAAGATAGTTGTGTATGCCAATCTTTATGATGCTTGGTAACAATTTTCTTAATGATTTGTTTGAGAATCTTATTAGTATTTTAGCTTTTCCATTGGATTGTAGATAGTACGGTGTGGAAAAGTTATGTTGAATGTTTCAAACAAAAAATTGAATTTTGTTATTCTTAAATGGAGTTTCGTTGTTTGAAATGATTGTGGAAGGGAGCCCAAAACAAGCAATTATGTGGTCCAAGATGAAACAACAAATTGCTTCAGCATTTGTAGAATGGAGAGGAATAGCTTCCACCCATTTCATGAAATAGTTCATTGTGGTTATGATAAATGTATGTCCAGCAAAAGAAGATAGTGAAATTTTTCCAATAAGATTGAACCCCCATACTAAAAACATCCAAATGGGAACATGGGCACAAATTTTAGTAGCAGGAGCATGGATCAAATTGCTATGTTCTCAGCATTGGTGACATCATTTAATGTACATGAAGCAATCCTTCTCCATATTTCTCTAATAATAACCCATCCGAATAAGTTTTTGCACTAATGAACGACCTCCAAAATGACCTCCACAGGCACCAGCATGAGCCTGTTCAAGCGCTAAAGGGATTTCAGAATTTTTAAGACATCGTAAGAGGAGACTATTAAAAGATCTTCTATATAATATGTTTGCAAGAATCACATATTTAGTCACGAGTTTACATAAATTTTTTTGATTATTTGTTGTGATAGGTTTGGGAATGGTACCGTCATTCAAGTAGTTGTATATTGTATCATACCATTCGCACGAGTCATCTTGAGTTATTGCCAAAATGTCATCCAACGGAGTATTGATCGAAGGTTTCATGATGGGATGGATAACAAAGGTGAAATCCATGGAAGGATTGTGTGGGGATATCAAAGAAGTTGTGCTTTCCATTGCATCTACATGCCTATTATCTTTTTGTGGGATGTTATCAATGGTGAATAATTCAAATTTTTCTAATAGTTTCATTATAAGATCCTTGTATTTTGATAATTTGTCATGTTTAGTTTGATATGTACTAGTGATTTGTTTGATGACCAATTGTGAATCACCAAAGATCTTGATATGTTTAGCATTCATTTCTAAAGTAGCTTGCAAGCCTATGATCAATGCCTCATACTCAGTTGTATTATTTGTGCATAGAAAATTTAATCGGTAGGACAAGGGAATAGTTTTTCTATTAGGTGGAATTAGTACCACTCCAGTACCAGAACCTATTCTACACTTAGATCCATCAAAAAATAATTCCCAAGGTTTAATGTCAATGGTTAAGACATGATCATCAGGAAAGGAGTCATGAGTAGGTAAAGTGAGAGGAGAAGGAGCATCAACTAAGTGATTGATTAAGGCTTTTCCATTGATTGATTTTTGTGAAACAAATTTAAGGTCAAACTTAGTTAACAAAATTACCCACTTAGCTAAGCATCCTAAAAGATCTATTTTGTTGAAAAGATGTTTAAGAGGATCAAATTTTGTGATAACTTGTATTTCAGCATTTAGTAAATAATGTTGCAACTTACTAGTAGAGAATACAAGAGCCAAACATTGTTTTCAATTAGGGAATATCTAGTTTCATAATCAATTAAGGTCTGACTTATGTAATAAATAGCCAGGATGCTCTTTACCATGATTGTCGTGGTTAAATATTTGAAGAAGGGAATTACCCACATAATCTTCCAAAAATTGAATGTAATCATGAAAGATTAATGCCGGCTGTACATTGGTAAGTTGAGTCGATTCTTTTAGACCTATATGGATTGCTAACCTAAATAAAATTTTCCCCAAAAAGTTGTAAAGGCAGTTTTGTATTGATCTTGAGGGTTAATAAGGATTTGATTATAGCTATAAAATCCATCCATGAATGACAACAAAGCATGTACAACAGTTGAATCCATGATCATGTCTATATTAGGAAGCTGAAAATCATCTTTTAAGGAAGATTTATTCAAGTCATGAAAATTTGTACATATCCTAATACGATTATCGGGTTTTACAACTACGACAATCTTTGAGATCCAAGGAGAATAATCAATAGGTCTAATAAAGCCTGCATCAAGGAGTTTTTCAAGCTCTACTTTAACATGCAAGACTATGTTAGGATGCATTTTTTCATATTTTTTGATGAATAGGTTTAGCGTTTTCAGCAAGGACAATGTTATGTGTCACAATTTTTGGATCAATTCCTGGCATATCAGAATATTTCTAAGAAAAAAATTTAGGAAAATCATGAAGTAAAGCGGTAGTGTCTTATTGTTCTTCATCATCAAGGCACTTCCCAATCTTGATAACTTTGTCTTTATCATTAATGTCCATGGGAACATCAATTGTATCTCCTAAAGGAAGCATATTAGATTTAGGACCTTTAGATAATTTATAAAATTCTTCAGTGATATCACTTGCTTCTTGCTTGGTAACGGTCATGGAACGAGGAATGTTTTTCATGGAAGTAAGTGAAGATGTGTTATCATAAACTCCTAACATTCGCTTTAAAGTTTCATTGCTATCGACATATTTGCATGAAGATGGTAAGTTTATATCAAGAAAATTAGGATGTTTGATTGTGAGTTTGTGTTTTGGTTGACATATTATAGTGTTAATGTGCAAAGAGGGTCGTTGAGTAGCTTTTGTTGTTTTAGAAAAAGAATATCCCAATCCATTTTTTGTCTCTTGTGTATTAGGTTCAATAGGGATATGAATACCTTGCTCGTGTTTTCCGCACCCTTTTCCAGTATATCCTAATTGTTTTACAAGTTCATATCCTTTTCCATAAATTTTTTCCATTTCTCACAGATTAGGTGGGGATTAATAATCTATCTCTACTGTAAATTTGTTGTGTATGTTGTACTTTCATCTAGATTATAGAGATAGATGCTCTGAGAAGATTGTCTGCACCTTTGGAGTGACATGACTGCTGGTTGGCTCTTTACTTTATCATCTTGTGCATTCACCCACAAACCAGGTGTGAATTTTATGATCCCCAATCGCCACCAAATAATTTAGATAATAATTCCTCATCGCTTTGTTCACTCAACAGATCGGCGATGTTGAATCAATGTTTCTCTAAAGGACTTTGTAGCTCCTTTTCAAGGCAAGCAACTTCTCGTGCCCAGGTCTATTTCCAACTCTGGATAAATATTATTATAGACATATTTCATGATACGATGAAGGTCAAGGTAATCGATCTATCTCATGAATCCATGGTCAGGCCTAAAATAAGATTATATGAAAGATCATGGCGGCGATTATGGATAGGAGTTTGCAAAAGCAGGCACCAACCGCATTAGAAAAGTAATTATCCCAAGTGGTTTCTTGGTTGTATTATCAAATCCTCGAATAGAGACAGAATCATGTATGATTTGTGACCTATCAACATCTAATTGATCAAGGAGATTTAAACTTCACACATTAAGAGAAGAACATTGTCAATGAGAGTTCGTTTGATACCTATGCGATTGAATTGAGCAATTATCATAAAGGCTTCATTTTGTTTACGCAACTCTAAAGTCGAAGCTCATGTTGATGGAAAGTAATGTCAAGATTCATTTTTTGGATGAGAGCTGCCACATCATTCGGAGTGGTACTAGGAGGAAATGTGAGTTATTTTAAGGTTGTTTGAATTGATAATTTAAGTATTTTGGAAGCAATCCCAAGGGAAATCTTAAGGAGTATTTCACTGTCTTAACAAGATCATACTCCTTTGTGTGTGGGATGCAATGAGGAGCGCTAGGCATATTGGATAAAGGTAAGGAGGGTGGGGTTGGTTGTGGTGGTTGCATATTATTTCAAGTGTTATATGTATGAGAAACAATATCATTACTAGATTGCTACAACACATTGGTTTTAGGGGGGTAGAGGGCATATCGAGTTTCATTAGAGGGGTGAAGTTTATGTGAAGGTGGGTAAAGAATAAGTAGAGGTTTGAATTACATTAACATCCTTAGTTTTAGATTCTCATCAAAACCAGCGATGATTTGGTGATGTGGTCCAAGAGATGCATTTAGCCAATGCAAATCATCATGACAAAGGTTTGAGGGGTAAATTATTCAATTGGTTTAAGGTGTGCAAGAGAAGCATTAGAGGTGTTGGCATTCAGTATCATGAGTTGGTCACAACAAACCTTAGTGGATGTCTTATGCGAGATGAAGTCTTGGAGGGCTTGATCTAACAAATCAAAGTCATCACAAGCCAAAGGTTTATCATTAAGGAGTTTAGGTTTCTCATTGCAAGCATTAGAGGATGAAGTGAGTGAGAGGAAATCCTGAAGAACTTCATCTAACTTGTCAAAATCATCACTACTAAGACGCTTAGATGAGATGTTTCAAATCTGAATCATTTGTTTGAAGGGATGGTGTGATGTTTCAATTTTTGTGTCTCTATGTGTTGATGAATCTGATCTAAAAGAGCTAGGAATGAATATGGAAAAGGAAATTTTCAAAGATCTAAAACTATCCATGAATGCCATGAGAAGAAAGAAAAATTATGCTAAGAAAATAGAAACAACTGAATTGTGACAAAAAGATCATTACAGAAAACAGAAAGATGCAATGCAAGAAACTCAAATATGGAAATGTTGATGCAGAAACTGTGGTGGGACTGATTCACCCAAGGTGGCGAATGAGTCCCAGGGGATGAATTTTTTTTAGTTTTTTCTTATTTTTTTGTGTTTTCTGGAGATTTTTCAGGTCTGCACAATGCAGAGACATAATGCTAATGCAGAATTTTGGAATGATTCAATGAAACAAGATGCAATAATGAACTCTAAATGATGCTTTCACTAATGCAATGCTTTGAAAAATGCAAAAACACAACAATACCCTAATGGAATGTTGATGCAAATGAATTCTAATATGCAAGATGCAATTGGAATCAGAAAGCTAATATGTTCAAAATGCAGGTTCACCAAAATGAACCATAAATTTTGGGCACCAATGCACTTCTCTAGCTCTTCTAGGGTTTTTCACCTAAAAGGAGAGAGGTAGGGCCAAAAATGCTAAAAGGTTCATTCAAATTATGTTATGTATGATGTTATCATTATGAATGCAAAACTAAGATTTAGGCTATGTTTGAAAACACAATGTTGTTTGCAAAAGGCTAAAAAGGATGAACAAAAATGCAAACTAAACCAAATAGAAGGTTATTTTTCAGAATGTGTGCACCTGGGAAACTAAAGAAGACTGCAAAACAATCTAAAAAATTGATGATGTCTCATTTTGAGTTGACTGGGACTCATTTGCCACCCTAGGCGAATCAGTCCCAGGTTAGTACTTTTTCTGCACATAAGTTCTTTTCTATCAATCGAGAACCAAGATCTGTATCTAAATCAAATCTACACCTCAGGAGGGACTCATTTGCCATGCATGGCGAATCAACCCACTTTTAAATTTTTGCAACTTCAAATCTTTGTTATGCACCTTGACACATGTACAGCAATTTCTGACGGAAATCTGACTCAGGATCTCTAAAAATTCCTGCAAAACAGCTTAAAATTGTTTGTCTAATGGGGGGTTTTCCTTGGTCAAACCCCTAGTTGGGTAATTAAATCATGAATGGAGAAAAAATTGCATAAAACCCTAGCCTTATATGTGTTAAAGACTAGGAAAGTCTGAATCATAACAAAAACCCTATTCTATTGTTCTAGAATAAGAGATGCAAAGATTATTTGTGTGATGCAAGATCTCAAACCCTAGAAACCTTACAACACATGAAAAATGGAAATGAAATGACATGCAAATGACAAACAAACAAAATGAAAACCTTAATTTGAAGATAGAGTGAAAGTGGAAGATGGAATCAATATGAAACCAAGTCCTTAGGTGTGATTTGGTGGCTAGTTGCACCTCCTCAACCTAGATTTCTTCATTCATCTGATTAACCATAGGCATCCATCAACAACCCTTTTCAATGTTGAATCTTGACAAAAAGAGTGAGCTTCAAGACCTGCAAAAACCCTAGTTTGCTGCCCTAAAACTTCAACTTTTGCAAATGAGACTTGTGGTAGAAGACTTGACCTTTGAAATTGATTTTTTTTTAAAATGATTAAGAGATGTGTAAAATGACTTAAAATGAATATTTATAAGCAACAACACCTTATTTTCCCATTATTTAGACCTAAGAGGCTGACATTCACCAGAAATTTAAGTTAAATTAATCAAATTCCCACTCAAAATTGAATTTTCCCTCAAAGGGGACTCATTCGCCACCCTTGGCGAATGGGTTCCATAGAGGGGACTTATTCGCCCAAGGTGGAAAATGGGTCCCACTACTGAATTTTGAAGGTGGTTTTTCGGGGTATGAAAGAATTATGTGTTATTTGTCGGGTTTTAGGTGATTTCTCAAGTGAAATGGGCCTCTATATCAAAAATAATTGGTCTTAGGGGCCTATAAATGTTGTTTTGAAGGATAAATGTTGTGAGGGAACTCAAAAGTGGGTCTAATTATGCATGAAATTGTCTCTTTTCTTAAGAGGGTCCAATTTTCTATGGCACAATAGTGTGTACACTTAGAGGTACATGTATTTAGGTCTAAGAACAACAATGATAAAGTAAATGGATCTATGGTCTATTGGGAGAAAAACCCTACTATATATTCAAGGAAATAGAAATTAATAATTCCAAGAGTAACAAGAGGAAATAATCAAATAGAAAATAAATAGAGAACAATAAATCAATCTATGTGGAGACAAGAAAGGATGGTCATGAGATCAAGGAGATGTAAGAAAGCATTAGAAGGTTGCAACATGTTATATAGTATTCAAATATTTTGCAGGTTACATAGAAGAGTTCAAGGTAACATAAGGAATGAGGATCCAATCTTGGAAGAATGTGAGGGAAGATCACTAGACATTCAAACATACAAAGGTGACTATTGGGCTTCCAAAAAATAGGTGGATAATGGTTACACAAATAATTTTGTAAGCTAAATGGAGACCAGAAAGTCAAAAATTGATGTTATATGACTATGAAATTAGAGGACATTAGCACATAATGTGGATGTACACACATAATGCTAGTGTCCAAGTATAATGCATTCATAAAATTCACAAGATGGAAAAAAATATAAACAAGCATAGGGGAACACATGTCACTACACAAATCAATACTAAAAATACAAAAAACATAGTACAAAACTAGCATTAGAAGTAGATAAAAGGATAATATTGGGCCAAAATGATCTTAGAACATGTTGTGAGAGTTGAACAGTAAATAAATCTAAAAACATGAGTCTTTGGAAGAACATCTATCTCTAATTTGGAAAAAAATTAGAAAATCAAGTTCAAAACTAAGGTGCATTGGGACAACATGATGGTCATAATGAGGATGTTATAATTATTTCTTCTAATGTTTAAATTCATATTCCTATTCTTAATCCTTTCTCTTCTTAATAACCACACCAACATACACCAATAGATACTAATTATATATCTAGTAGGATACTCTAAAGTAATCACAACATTATCCTTAGGTTATTATTGATTAAATAAATCTCAAGGAGCCTTCTCAACAAGGAGATATAATTTTTAAGAGGATCTAGATATGAAGAATATTATTATAGAAAAAAATAATTTTGAAAAGAATATTATTCTCAAAGAGAATCCTTCTTCTAAAGAGACTCCTACATAATTGAAGATTCATTCACCACTTGGTCCCCTTCTTCTCACATGTATAAACTTTCTCAATGTTATTTACCTTAGCACACTCTTCTTCCAATACCCTCACCTTAGAATATAGAGAATGTGGCTACCTAAGGAGATTCATTTGTAAACAAGTAGGTGCACTAGAGATAGGAATGCCTATATGGTTTGATAGAACCTTGAAGAAGAGAAAAAGATAAATTGTGCCTATTTTTGATAATTTTCTAGTTGTTGTGGCATTATTTAAAGCACCTCTCAAATCTTAAAAGTAAAATTTTCTCTCTTCCATTTCTATGGATGCTCAAGGATCAAGGATAGAAGAGATATCCATGTTTATTTGTGATAAGAAAGAGATATGTGCAAGCAGTAGATCATTAGATTATAAGGGTTAATGCCAACTAGCAAACAAGTGAGATGGAGAAAAAGAATGTGTAAATAGTTGTAAAACAACCATTTGATTAGAATGAATAAATATGAATAAACCGAAGAGAAATTGAAAACTCAAGTGGGAGAGTTAACTTCTAACATTGAATGCCTTGTTAGATCAATTGACTCATTGTTTCCTACATTGATTATCTTTTTTGCCTTGAACAAAAATTAACCAAGTGCAAGTTCAATTGGAAATATCATTAAAGAAACTATGACATGATGTGCATCAATACTAACAAAGGGTTCATATATTATCAAATGATCCATTAAGTTATATCATAAGATTAAGGATAATATAAGTTCCCACAATGAATTGTTTTTATGAAGAAATATTATTAGTGGAGGATAATTTATCACAACTATAGAAAATTTAAAACATGGATTTCTTCATCTTAATGTTAGGTTTTATACTAAAATACAATAATCCTTAACAACCCTAAATGTTTGAAATCAACTAAGTGGAGAATCAAATTTTTGAAAGAAGAAATTTTTTAAGGTGAGAAACCATAGTAATGCTACAACCAGAATCATCAAATTTAATCAAGCGGAGAAGGACTAAAGAAACTAGTCATGAACATGTTAAAATTTAGACTTTGTTTGACACTTTCCAAGGATAGATTCGAATACACAATAAAATCCCCATAAATATTTTAGATATGACCATTTCAAGGGATATTCATTTTTGATAATCACATGAGCCCAATTTCAATAAAAGAAAGTCCAATATTTGGAAAATTTATAGGATTACTTACAAGGTGATCATCATGATAAAGAAGAAGAAAATATCCAAATTGACAATGGTAGTGGAGAAAAATAAGCATAAGAAAAAATTATAGCTAGGATGTAATGATTTAATATTTGACATAAAAACAATGTTTTGTAAAGTTTAATTTTTTTATGCCAAAATGACACATTAAATTTGGGAAAATATTTCAAGAACTTACAAATTATTCTATTTGTAAATTTATTTTAAATTCTTATATGAAGTTATGCAAGAGGATGTTATACATTGTAAACTATTGTTTGAGGAAAGGATAATGAACCATGGGCCACTTTTGTAAGATTATACAAGTGAAAAACTTTGATCTTTCTCAATTTTAGGAGTAACAATAAAGTGGAGACCCAAACTTTGTGTCTATTTTTACTTGTAATTGATTTCATTCTTATGATGAATGTTGTCGTTAATTTTTCATGATTATTCTTTGTAATATACAATTATAGAAAATAGATTTAGTTTAAAATTATTTTAAAACCGTCTTTGTGGATTTAATTGGAATGTTGTTATTGTGGGAGTAAATGGTGACTCCCCAACACCCCCAGGAATAGTTGCTAGACCAAAAAAACTTCCACAAAAGAGAGAATGGCAAGAAAACTTGCTTCAACAATGCAAGATTGAATAATGGTTGAATATGCTTCAATAAGCTTGAATGCATTTGAATGTAAATGTACATGAGATACCTTGCTTATAAAGGCAAAGTAGAGATGTAGGATTAGACAAGATCATGAAAAGTTTATTTCCTATTATATGAGACAACTAACTAACTAACTACTTAGGAATCAAGCAATACTAGCTAGATAAGATAAGTTCTAGAAAAGCCAACTAAGACTTCTAGAAAGAATCTTATATCATAAGTAAACTTAACATGTGAATATGTACCCTAATTACCTAGTGAATGAATTATCTAGGTATAAGACATTTATTCACACCAACACACCCCTTTAAGTGCAACTTAGGGAGAAGATTATTATGCAAACTATGCAAATACTATGACTATGGGCCCCTTCTATTAGGCCATGTTAGGTACCCATTTACAATGCAAATGTAAATGCAATCAATCTCTCACAAGCGAAGAAAGGGAGAAAACTCAGTGGGACAAAACTCCTCTCAAAAAGAGAGAAGAACAAAAAAAAACAAGCATGATGTATGGAGGACTCAATGATACCCCCAAGGACTACATCCATCATGTATATAAAATCAATGACCCCCCATAAGAGGGAAATACATAGATAATATATCCCCCCCACAATGTGAAATCTCCTACAAACATGGGTAATGTCTGAAGACATAACATAATCCAATGCCTACAAACAATGTTTCTCCCCATAGGAAGAAGATACACCAAGTACAAATGTAGGAATGCTTCCCATTCTAGATAGGAATTAGGAGGAATCCATATGTATGAATATTGTGTCTCTGAGATCTGCTCGTGTTGCTAGTTTTTTTCTAATTGAAGTCAAATCATGTATTTTGGCCTCTGAGCTTGTATCATTTTGATCTAATCTCTGATTTTCACGATTCTTGTGGCATTGGAAAGGTATTGAGGAGCTCTATCTAGCCATCCATGCACTTTTTCCATTTTTTGTCCCAGGTATATTATACATTTAGATTTTTCCCTGTGGGTCTACTGAAGGATACATGGATATTTTGGCAGTTGGGAAAGTGTTATTTTGATCATTTTAATTCATTTCAACTCTATTGTATATGTTGATCTCATATTGTATCATTTGAGAAGTGTATCATCATTGTAATCATGGGTTATTCAACTCATCCTTCTGTAATAGTTCTAACTAGGGATAATTATGAGTCATGGCAAAAAGGCATCATAATGCATTATAAGTGGCTAAAAAATTTTCCACATCTTTATGGACTCATTCCTGAACCAGAAACAACATATAGGAAATTAGTTTGGGGTAATAAGAATGATCATATCATAGGATTGAATGGTTCTACTTTCAGTGCAAGCATATTTAGTGAGACCTATCATAAGGTATTCTCAGACATTTCATGCCCACACACAATTTGGACCAAGGTTTGGGAAATATTTGAAGATCCACACAAGCCTCCATTTCCCAGATGATCTTGCTTCAAATTGCCTCATTCCACTTGATGATGTTGACAACATACCCTATGATGATAAGACCTTAGAGGAGTTTGAATATGATGCAAAACTTGAGCATCTTGATGATCTAGAGGCTTCTCCTGCAACTCCTACTTCTCCAATTGAGATCACATCTTCATCTTCTACTGATGATTCATTGAGTACTACCAATGATTCATTACAACAAGTATTTGATAGTCTTCCTGATTGGGATTCCTATTTGACAGACATTGCTTCTTTGTTTGTGGAGTCTCACATTTCAGATTTGGAGGATCAATTTGAGGGTCTATCTCTCCTATTTTGTGATAGTCATGGATCCACTATTGTCACTTCATGTTTGTCTTTGGAGCTTGTTCAAGATCGGTTTTCATTGGTTCTTGGTTTGTCACAATTTGTTGTGATTAGGTATGTACCTGATTGGATTGTGGCATCATCTTCATCATCCAAGAACTTGGCAACACATGAGAAGATCTTAGAGACACAATATTCATACATATGGATTCCTCCTAGTTCCTATCCAGAATGGGAAGCATTCCTACATTTGTACTTGGTTTATCTTCTTCCTAAGGGGAGGAACATTGTTTGTAGGCATTGGATTATGTTCTATCTTCAGAAATTACCCATGTTTGCAGGAGATTTCAAATTGTGGGGGGGATATTGTATCTCTCTATTTCCCTCTTATGGGGGGTCATTGATTGTATATACATGATGGATGTAGTCCTTGGGGGATATCATTAAGTCCTCCATACATCATGCATGTTTTGTTGCATGTCGTGTATGGTTAAATCTTTGCCCCTCTCTAAATTTGATCTCATTATTCTCTCAAATACATTTGTAAAATCCTTCGAACAAAAAATACCAAATACAAAGAACATGGTGTGCAACTATTAAAAGTTATTTTAAAGTCAATATTTCAATAAGGAAGGTTCACCATCTTGAGGAAGGGTTTTGAACCTACAATTGTTGTTTCTTTAAAAAGTTTAATTGATTCAACAATAATTCTCACCATGAGCTGAATTATTACACATTTCACATAATTATCCTTTGTAGTGGTGTTTAGTGGCATTTAGCATGCATTCATTTATCATCCAATGATAGTTGCACTTTATTCAATTATTATTTACATATCATTCTAAGGAAAATCCACTTAGAGTACTAAAAGGAATCTAAATTTGCATTATAATTCTTTTAAAAAAATGATTGAAGAGTATTGTCTTCAATCATTTGCATAACCATAAAAATGACTCAATCAAACAAATTAACCTAGGAGAACGTAACCATTAAAATTTAACAATCTCACTAAGGCATTTTTAAATATCTCATGCCCTTGATAGTTAGCGTAGATGGAGTTTGATGAATAAAAAAACAAAAGTACTATACAATTAGTGTAGATCTAAGCACATGAAAGTGAGCCACAATCATGAATTCAACTCTCCACAAAGTTTGCAAACAATTATAATCAGAAGATAGAATACAAATAGAGAAGTTCCATTATTAATCAATTTCAATGCCACATTCAATGTTCTTATAGAGATCCAAACTTTGGATCTCTACAATAACAATCAAATGCTTCAATCTAATGGTTAACCTTCAATCCATGTGAATTTGAGGAATGGTGATCAGGACAAAGACTGGCCAGTGTAGGTATTCCCAAACACCCAATCATGGGGAGCAGCATTAATTGATGTAACAGTCCTCCCATCACTGGTGGTGACTCTAAAGGAAAGAGCTTGACCTTGCAGACGGACTTGAGTGAACTCCCAATTGAGGCCCCAATTTCTCCTCATGGGAAACCAGGGAGTGTTGGAGCCCTTAATGCTCACCGCCACCACCTGCCCATCTCCGCCAACATTCCAGACCAGAACCAGAATAAAGAAGGGATTTCCACGAATGGTAAAGCGAATTCCTCCTTGGAAATGGCATTTGATTCTCCTAAAGACAATAGGCACAATGCCCGCCTCGTATACGGCAATCTTTTCAAAAGCAGGGATGGACATATCGAGGTGCTTGCGAGGAGGATTGCACCACCCTTCATTGTCACTGGGCAGAGCATAATTGGGTGGGCAGAAATCTGTTACTGTTACTTGGATAGTTCGGTAGCCCGTCAAGCACCACTTGCTCGCAACGCATCTTACTTCCAAGCATGCCCCGCATTTGCCCCCATTATCAAACAGAGCGGTGCTCAGTGCGGTTGTATATGTCGACGCGTACAAACCGCGGCTCTGCTCGTCTGAATCTCCGCAGGCGCCGCCGGGGGCTTCTTTGTAGAACGTTCCGTGAGCAAATATCCATTCTCCCCTCACCCTCTTCACTGCTCTGCATGCCATCACCATCAACAACATGCTCACTACCAATCTCCACTTGCTTGCCATTTCTGTTATTCTTTTCTGTCAACAAAAGAAGTTTTGTTCTTTTTTTCTGTCGGGAAAAGAAGTTTGATCAGTTTGTTTAAAAGTAGTACATAAAAAAATTACTAAAATTCAGTTTGTGTCTGGATTTGATTGCCTGAACTTTTTATCCATCAAAATACAATATATTATATTTTACCTGTGAATAAGTTCCGCACAGTAGAATTTTTCTCCAATGCATAAGATCAACTGTTCGCTAATACAATTAGAAATTCTTATTTTGCCGTTTTAAGTTTTTGGGATGTTTTAAACACACAGAAAACGGTTTTACAATTGCATGAATCATGGAAAAGATAAACATAAATATTCAAAATATGAACACACCTAAAATAACACTCATTTTAAACCAGATAGTTGATAGCACACTCATTTTAAATCAGGCATTTGATAAAATTATCCCGTTTAATTATCCAACATTTTCATCTTTCATCTGTGTTTCTTCCACACATTCATCCGCTTTATATTCATTTTGTAGCGGTGACCTTAATTTCGCCATTCTGCTCCTTACAGAGTTCTTCGACCGTTTGTAAAAATTTCACCAATGTTTGTTGTACAATCTATATCACTTTTTAGAGGAATAGTACTTATGTTTGCAGATTAATAGAGCATGCTGATTGTATTGTGGTGAAATTTTTAATAACTTATGTTTGATGGATAAATTTAGATTGATTGAATAGTACTTATGTTTGCAGGGTTCAATTGTCTTGAAGTCAATTATGATTATTCATATTAGTAGTAGAAAGAATTAATATTATATCTCGTATATATTCATTTCACATATTAATTAAACCATTATCAAATATGTGACATTATGGGATCAATAGTTGTTCACTTCAGAACTTATAATTCTCAAGTAAAAAAACATAAATACATTCATGAACAAGTGAAATAAATATTTTTTTTGTCTCGAATAAAATATCATAACTATCCACTATAAGTGTGTCATTTATAAAATTACATGTTCATTTAATAAAATAAGACACTATTTAAACAAGAATTGTTATCATAGTGAAAAAATATTGTTCTTATGTGTATAACTATTGGAGTAGCAATGTACAAGCATTGGAGTATTTCATATTAATAGTTTGTCTTATCACAAATATAAAAAGTGATCACAATAAATACCATGTATTTTTTCATCAAATGTGAAGGATTTTCAAAAAGTTTTAGTGTTCAACTATTGGTCCCTTTTTGTTTGATATAAGTTATATTTTAAATAACTAGCACTTGTACTAGAAGGGGTGCAAGGGTTACGCCAATAGAAAAGTATATGTAATTTAATATGCTTAAGAGGCATATTCTTTATTTTTCTTTAAGAAATGAAGTTCAAAATATAAAAGCATATATAGCGAACACCTTTGGCATGTTTTTGCATACTGAGGAGACGGAAACCTAAAGGCTTGTTTAATCTAATTTATATCATTTAAACCCTCATTCTATGAAAAGAATCCACTATATAAACAAAAATGGCAGAATCCCCTAAATATTCCATGTATTTTACATTTTGTTTTTTGATTTGATTCGAGGATCTCAATATTAAATGGAAATCAAAATTTGTTTTTAGCCAAGAAGCAATATGCAATCTATTTATCTTATGATTGTTAGAGGAAAACTAAATAATATAAAAATAAAAAAATAAAAAATAAATTATCATAAATCATATTATCTTATAATTAACATACTATTTTCCCCACTAACCAGTATATTAAAAACAAATTAAAAATGACTCTAAACAAATGAAGAAAAGTGAAGACTATTCATTTTTCGCTACTATAATTTGTCTAAACACTTCATAGATGTAATTATGGGAAGATGGATTGTATCATCTTGCTAACTAATTATTTTGTGTTATTAAAAATATAAATTATGAAAATAATACTCCATTTCAAATAGACATAATATTTTTGATGTTTTAAGAAATATAACTAAATAAAAGAAGATTATATATATTTAAATCACTATAATTTTTAATATTATATATATATATATATATATATATATATCTAATAATTATATCTTCCAAATAATTTATTTTTAAAAAATAAAGAAATTAAATTAAAATCTCTTTTAAACTTGCTTGTATCTATGCTTCTCTCTATTATAAATGTGTTCCACCATCCATTGTCATTTTCCTATTTTAATATTAGAAAGCATCATAGTAAAAAAATGGAGAGAACGAAAGAACGATCGATAAGCATAATAAATAACTGCACATTTTTTAGCATCTAAATGATAATGGAAGTCTAACGACAGTTAACGTGGGCCACACCCTTCGGGAAGTGTGTGGTAAGGAATATGTGCCTCAGCTAACAAGGCAATAGCTCAATCTTGTCTGTTCTATATTCTAGGCAGTTTCTAAATAGCAAACAACCTCAAAAAATCGTTTGGTGGGAGCGATTATCAGCGTGAGACAGGTTTCAACTCAAATTGCATTCACAATATATAAAGCCTATCCACTAATTATGTGTTGTTTTTATAACAACAAATAGTTTTTGTGTTCAACTATTGGTCTATTTGTGTTGAATATAAAAGCTAGAGATAACAAAAATTTATGTTTACCAATAGGTATTTGGTCCTTTTAGATTGCGTATAAGTTTTATTTTAAATAAAAATATGATATTCTATAAGAAATAAATGATATTTTTTTGTTCAACTACTAGGGGTGCCATGATTAAGTTTCATTTGAATCTTTAAAAAGTCAAATTTTGGACACTTCTCACTAGTAGATATTATAATGTAGCAAGTTGCATGATGAGTCACACCTTCAAACCTCAATTATAGATAAATAAGAGGCTAGTCCACATTTCAAAAAAAATGAAGGTCCTCCAATATTCCAGTCAATCGCTACATGTTGACAAAGTTAGCTAGCACAACTAAATTTAAATTTGCAATTTGATAAAATTGTAGTGTAGAAAAAATTATCTTGTTTTCACACTTAATTTGGGAATAATTAATATTAAAATGAGCTTACTTTTTCCTTGATTTAGTGTTGTAATGTGTTTTACACATCCACATTAAGTTTAGGACCCTTCTTAATAAAATAGAATTAATGGTGCCTTATTTAGGTTGTTGTAAAGTGTATCTTTACACTTTCACACTAATCTAGGGCCTTATTAATTAATTGAGGTTAATTAATGGGTACTCACTAGGTCCTAGGACCCTAATTTTACATAACATTTAACATCCCCCCGAAGTGTGTCCTAGC
>VDFB02373365.1:271802995-271863241 GCA_007258455.2 Sequoia sempervirens
CTTAGATCTACACTAATTGTATAGTACTTTTGTTTTTTATTCATCAAACTCCATCTATGCTAACTATCAAGGGTATGAGATATTTAAAAATGCCTTAGTGAGATTGTTAAATTTTAATGGTTATGTTCTTCTAGGTTAATTTGTTTGATTGAGTCATTTTTATGGTTATGCAAATGATTGAAGACAATACTCTTCAATCATTTTTTTAAAAGAATTATAATGCAAATTTAGATTCCTTTTAGTACTCTAAGTGGATTTTCCTTAGAATGATATGTAAATAATAATTGAATAAAGTGCAACTATCATTGCATGATAAATGAATGCATGCTAAATGCCACTAAACACCACTACAAAGGATAATTATGTGAAATGTGTAGTAATTCAGCTCATGGTGAGAATTATTGTTGAATCAATTAAACTTTTTAAAGAAACAACAATTGTTAGGTTCAAAACCCTTCCTCAAGATGGTGAAGCTTCCTTATTGAAATATTGAATTTAAAATAACTTTTAATAGTTGCACACCATGTTCTTTGTATTTGGTATTTTTTGTTTGAAGGATTTTACAAATGTATTTGAGAGAATAATGAGATCAAATTTAGAGAGGGGCAAAGATTTAACCATACACAACATGCAACAAAACATGCATGATGTATGGAGGACTCAATGATACCCCCAAGGACTACATCCATCATGTATATACAATCAATGTCCCCCCATAAGAAGGAAATAGAGAGATACAATATCCCCCCCCACAATGTGAAATCTCCTGTAAACATGGGTAATTTATGAAGATAGAACATAATCCAATGCCTACAAACAATGTTTCTCCCCTTAGGAAGAAGATAGACCGAGTACAAATGTAGGAATGCTTCCCCTTTTGGATAGGAACTAGGAGGAATCCATATGTATGAATATTGTGTCTCTAAGATCTACTCATGTGTTGCGAATTTCTTGGATGATGAAGATGATGCCACAATCCAATTAGTTACATCTACCTAATCACATCAAATTGTGACAAACCAAGAACCAATGAAAACTGATCTTGAACAAGATCCAAATAAAAACATGAAGTGACAATAATGGATCCATGACTATCACAAAATAGGAGAGATAGACCCTCAAATTGATCCTCCAAATCTGAAATGTGAGACTCCACAAACAAAGAAGAAATGTTTGTCAAATAGGAATCCCAATCAGGAAGAATATCAGATACTTGTTATAATGAATCATTGGTAGTACTCAATGAATCATCAGTAGAAGATGAAAATGTGATCTCAATTGGAGAAGTAGCAGTTGCAGGAGAAGTCTCTAGATCATCAAGATGCTCAAGTTTTGCATCATATTCAAACTCCTCTAAGGTCTTATCATCATAGGGCATGTTGTCAACATCATCAAGTGGAATGAGGCAATTTGAAGCAAGATCATCTGGGAATGGAGGCTTGTGTGGATCTCCAAATATTTTCCAAACCTTGGTCTAAATTGTGTGTGGGCATGAAATGTATGAGAATAACTTATGATAGGTCTCACTAAATATGCTTGCATTGAAAGTAGAACCAATCAATCCTATGATATGATCATTCTTATTACCCCAAACTAATTTCCTATATGTTATTTCTGATTAAAGAATGAGTGCATAAAGATGTAGAAGGATGAGTTGAATAACCCATGATTACAATGATTATACACTTCTCAAATGATACAATATGAGATCAACATATATAATAGAGTTGAAATGAAGTACAATGATCAAAATAACACTTTCCCAACTACCAAAATATCCATGTATCCTTCAGTAGACCCATAAGGAAAAATCTAAATGCATAATATACCTAAGACAAAAAATGGGAAAACTACATGGATGGCTAGATAGAGCTCTCAATACCTTTCCAATGTCGCAAGAATCATGAAAATCAGAGATCAGATCAAAAGGATATGAGATTAGAGGCCAAAATACATGATCTGACTTCAATTAAAAAAAATCAGAAACACATGAGCAGATCTTAGAGACACAATATTCATACATATGGATTCCTCCTAATTCCTATCTAGAATGGGAAACATTTTTGCATTTGTACTTGGTGTATCTTCTTCCTATGGGAAGAAACATTATTTGTAGGCATTGGATTATGTTATTTCTTTAGACATTGCCCATGTTTGCAGGAGGTTTCACATTGTGGGGGGGATATCTTATCTCTGTATTTCCCTCTTATGGGGGGTCATTGATATTATATACATGATGGATGTAGTCCTTGTGAGTATCATTGAGTCCTCCATACATCATGCTTGTTTTGTTTTCTCTCTTTTTGAGAGGAGTTTTGTCCCATTGGGTTTTCTCCCTTTCTCTGCTTGTGAGAGATTGATTTCATTTACATTTGCATTGTAAATGGGTACCTAACATGGCCTAATAGAAGGGACCCATAGTCATAGTCTTTGCATAGTTTGCATAATAATCTTCTCGGGCTAAGTTGCACTTAAAGGGGGGTGTTGGTGTGAATAAATGTCTTATACCTAGCTAATTCATTCACTAGGTAATTAGGGTACATATTCACATGTTAAGTTTACTTATGATATAAGATTCTTTCTAGAAGTCTTAGTTGGCTTTTCTAGAACTTATCGTATCTAGCTAGTATTGCCTGATTCCTAAGTAGTTATTGTGTTAGTTGTCTCATATAATAGGAAATACACTTTTCATGATCTTGTCTAATCCTACATCTCTACTTTTCCTTTATAAGCAATTTATTCATGTACATTTACATTCAAGTGCATTCAAGCTTATTGAAGCATATATTCAACCATTATTCAGTCTTGCATTGTTGAAGCAAGCTTTCTTACCATTCTCTCTTTTGTGGAAGTTGTTTTGGTCTAGCAACTATTCTTGGGGGTATTAGGGAGTCACCATTTACTCCCACAATAACAACATTCCAATTAAATCGACAAAGATGGTTTTAAAATAATTTTAAACTAAATCCATTTTCTATAATTGTATATTACAAAGAATAATCATGAAAAATTAATGACAAAATTCATCATAAGAATGAAAGTAATCAAAAGGAAACATAGACACAAAGTTTGGGTCTCCACTTTATTGATACTCCTAAAATTGAGAAAGATCAAAGTTTTTCACTTGTATAATCTTACAAAAGTGGCCCATGGTTCATTATCCTTTCCTCAAACAATAGTTTACAATGTATAACATCCTCTTGCATAACTTCATATAATAATTTAAAATAAATTTACAAATAGAATAATTTGTAAGTTCTTGAAATATTTTCCCAAATTTAATGTGTCATTTTGGCATAAAAAAATTAAACTTTACAAAACATTGTTTTTATGTCAAATGTTAAATCATTACATCCTAGCTATAATTTTTTCTTATGCTTATTTTTCTCCACTACCATTGTCAATTTGGATATTTTCTTCTTCTTTATCATGATGATCACCTTGTAAGCAATCCTATAAATTTTCCAAATATTGGACTTTCTTTTATTGAAATTGGGCTCATGTGATTATCAAAAATGAATATCCCTTGAAATGGTCATATCTAAAATATTTATGGGGATTTTATTGTGTATTGAAATCTATCCTTGGAAAGTGTCGAACAAAGTCTAAATTTTAACATGTTCATGACTAGTTTCTTTAGTCCTTCTCCGCTTGATTAAATTTGATGATTCCGGTTGTAGCATTACTATGGTCTCTCACCTTAAAAAAATTCTTCTTTCAAAAATTTGATTCTCCACTTAGTTGATTTCAAACATTTAGGGTTGTTAAGGATTATTGTATTTTAGTATAATACCTAACATTAATATGAAGAAATCCATGTTTTAAATTTTCTATAGTTGTGATAAATTATCCTCCACTAATAATATTTCTTCATAAAAACAATTCATTGTGGGAACTTATATTATCCTTAATCTTATGATATAACTTAATGGATCATTTGATAATATATGAACCCTTTGTTAGTATTGATGCACATCATGTCATAGTTTCTTTAATGATATTTCCAATTGAACTTGCACTTGGTTAATTTTTGTTCAAGGCAAAAAAGATAATCAATGTAGGAAACAATGAGTCAATTGATCTAACAAGGCATTCAATGTTAGAAGTTAACTCTCCCACTTGAGTTTTCAATTTCTCTTCGGTTTATTCATATTTATTCATTCTAATCAAATGGTTGTTTTACAACTATTTACACATTCTTTTTCTCCATCTCACTTGTTTGCTAGTTGGCATTAACCCTTATAATCTAATGATCTACTGCTTGCACATATCTCTTTCTTATCACAAATAAACATGGATATCTCTTCTATCCTTGATCCTTGAGCATCCATAGAAATGGAAGAGAGAAAATTTTACTTTTAAGATTTGAGAGGTGCTTTAAATAATGCCACAACAACTAGAAAATTATCAAAAATAAGCACAATTTATCTTTTTCTCTTCTTCAAGGTTCTATCAAACCATATAGGCATTCCTATCTCTAGTGCACCTACTTGTTTACAAATGAATATCCTTAGGTAGCCACATTCTCTATATTCTAAGGTGAGGGTATTGGAAGAAGAGTGTGCTAAGGTAAATAACATTGAGAAAGTATATGCATGTGAGAAGAAGGGGACCAAGTGGTGAATGAATCTTCAATTATGTAGGAGTCTCTTTAGAAGAAGGATTCTCTTTGAGAATAATATTCTTTTCAAAATTATTTTTTTCTATAATAATATTCTTCATATCTAGATGCTCTTAAAAATTATATCTCCTTGTTGAGAAGGCTCCTTGAGATTTATTTAATCAATAAGAACCTAAGGATAATGTTGTGATTACTTTAGAGTATCCTACTAGATATATAATTAGTATCTATTGGTGTATGTTAATGTGGTTATTAAGAAGAGAAAGGATTAAGAATAGGAATATGAATTTAAACATTAGAAGAAATAATTATAACATCTTCATTATGACCATCATGTTGTCCCAATGCACCTTAGTTTTGAACTTGATTTTCTAATTTTTTTCCAAATTAGAGGTAGATGTTCTTCCAAAGACTCATGTTTTTAGATTTATTTACTGTTCATCTCTCACAGCATGTTCTAAGATCATTTTGGCCCAATATTATCCTTTTATCTACTTCTAATGCTAGTTTTGTACTATGTTTTTTGTATTTTTAGTATTGATTTGTGTAGTGACATGTGTTCCCCTATGCTTGTTTATATTTTTTTCCATCTTGTGAATTTTATGAATGCATTATACTTGGACACTAGCATTATGTGTGTACATCCACATTATGTGCTAATTTCCTCTAATTTCATAGTCATATAACATCAATTTTTTACTTTCTAGTCTCCATTTAGCTTACAAAATTATTTGTGTAACCATTATCCACCTATTTTTTGGAAGCCCAATAGTCACCTTTGTATGTTTGAATGTCTAGTGATCTTCCCTCATATTCTTCCAAGATTGGATCCTCATTCCTTATGTTATCTTGAACTCTTCTATGTAACCTGCAAAATATTTGAATACTATATAACATGTTGCAACCTTCCAATGCTTTCTTACATCTCCTTGATCTCATGACCATCCTTTCTTGTCTCCACATAGATTGATTTATTGCTCTCTATTTATTTTCTATTTGATTATTTCCTCTTGTTACTCTTGGAATTATTACTTTCTATTTCCTTCAATATATAGTAGGGTATTTCTCCTAGTAGACCATAGATTAATGCTTATAGATCCATTTACTTTATCATTGTTGTTCTTATACCTAAATACATGTACCTCTAAGCACACACACTATTGTGCTGTAGAAAATTGGACCCTCTTGAGAAAAGAGACAATTTCACGCATAATTAGACCCACTTTTGAGTTCCCTCACATCATTTATCCTTCAAAAAAACATTTATAGGCCCCTAAGACCCATTATTTTTGATATAGAGGCCCATTTCACTTGAGAAATCACCTAAAACCCGACAAATAACACATAATTCTTTCATACCCCAAAAACCCACCTTCAAAATTTAGTAGTGGGATCCCACCCTAGGCAAATAAGTCCCCTCTAGTGGAACCCATTCGTCAAGGGTGGCGAATGAGTCCCTTTTGAGGGAAAATTCAATTTTGAGTGGGAATTTGATTAATTTAACTTAAATTTTTGGTGAATGCCAGCCTCTTAGGTCTAAATAATGGGAAAATAAGGTGTTGTTGCTTATAAATATTCATTTTAAGTCATTTTACACATCTCTTAATCATTTAAAAAAAAGGCAATTTCAAAGGTCAAGTCTTCTACCACAAGTCTCATTTGCAAAAGTTGAAGTTTTAGGGCAGCAAACTAGGGTTTTTGTAGGTCTTGAAGCTCACTTTTTTTTTCAAGATTCAACATTACAAAGGGTTTTTGATGGATGCCTATGGTGAATCATGGAGAAATCTAGGTTGAGGAGGTACAACTAGCCACCAAATCACACCTAAGGACTTGGTTTCATATTGATTCCATCTTCCATTTTCACTCTATCTTCAGATTAATGTTTTCATTTTGTTTGTTTGTCATTTGCATGTCATTTCATTTCCATTTTTCATGTGTTGTAGGGTTTCTAGGGTTTGAGATCTTTCATCACACAAATCTTCTTTGCATCTCTTATTCTAGAACAATAGAATAGGGTTTTTGTTATGATTCAGACTTTCCTAGTCTTTAACACATATAATGCTAGGGTTTTATGCAAATTTGTCTCCATTCATATTTTAATTACCCAACTAGGGGTTTGAACAAGGAAAACCCCCCATTAGAAAAACAATTTTAAGTTGTTTTGTAGAATTTTTTTGAGATCCTAAGTCAGATTTCTATCAAAAATTATTGCATAGGTGTCAAGGTGTAGAACAAAGATTTGAAGTTGCAAAAATTTAAAACTGGACTGATTTTCCATGCATGGTGAATGAGTCCCTCTTGAGGTGTAGATTTGATTTAGATACAGATCTTGGTTCTCGGTTGATAGAAAACAAGTTATGTGCAAAAAAAGTCTTGACCCGGGATTGATTCACCTAGGGTGGAAAATGAGTCCCAATTAGCTCAAAATGAGACATCATCAATTTTTTAGATTGTTTTACAGTCTTCTTTAGTTTCCTAGGTGCACACATTATGAAAAATAACCTTCTGTTTGGTTTAGTTGGCATTTTTGCTCATCCTTTTAGCCTTTTGCAAACAACATTTTGTTTTCAAACATAGCTTAAATCTCAGTTTTGCATTCATAATGATAACATCATACTTAACATAATTTGAATGAACCCTTTAGAATTTTTTGTCCTACCTCTCTCCTTTTAGGTGAAAAATCCTAAAAGAGCTAGAGAAGTGCATTGATGCCCAAAATTTATGATTCAATTTGGTGAACATGCATTTTGAACATATTAGTTTTCTGATTCCAATTGCATCTTGCATATTAGACTTCATTTGCATCAACATTCCATTAGGGTATTATTGTGTTTTTGAATTTTCCAAAGCATTACATTAGTTAAAGCATAATTTAGAGTTCATTATTGCATCTTGTTTCATTTAATCATTCCAAAATCATGCGTTTGCATTCTGTCTTTGCATTGTATAGACCTAAAAAATCTCCAAAAAACACAAAAAAAAAAGAAAAAACTAAAAAAAATTATCCCTTGGGACTCATTCACCACCTTGGGCAAATCAGTCCAACCATAATTTTTGCATCAACATTTCTAGATTTTAGTTTCTTGCATTGCATCTTTCAATTTTCTATAATTATCTTTCTGTCACAGTTTAGATGTTTCTATTTTCTTAGCATAAATTTTCTTTCTTCTCATGGCATTCATGGATAGTTTTAGATCTTCAAAAATTTCATTTTCCATATTCGTTCCTAGCTCTTTTAGATTAGATTCATCAACACATAAAGACATAAAAACTGAAACATCACATCATCCCTTCAAACAAATGATTCAAATTCGAAACATCTCATCCAAGCCTCTTAGTAGTGATGATGTTGACAAGTTAGATGAAATTATTTAGGAATTCCTCTCACTGACTTCATCCTCTAATGCTTGCAATGAGAAACCTAAACCCCTTAATGATAAACCTTTTTCTTGTGATGACTTTGATTTTTTAGATGAAGCCCTCCAAAACTTCATCTTGCATAAGCCATCCACCAAGGTTTGTCGTGATCCACTCATGATATCAAATGTCAACACCTCTAATGCTTCTCTTGCACACCTTAAACCAATTGATGATAATTTACCCCTCAAACATTTTCGTCATGATGATTTGCATTGGCTAATGCATCTCTTCAGGACCACATGTCACCCAAATCATCTACTTTGGTTTGTTGTGAGAAATCTAAAACTAAGGATGTTAATGTAATTCAAGATCAACTTATTCTTTATCCACCCTCACATAAACTTCATCCCTCTAACTGACCCTAGTACACCCTCTACCCCCTAAAAACAATGTGTTGCAACAATCTAGTAATGATATTATTTCTCATACATATAACACCCAAAAAAACTCACAACCGCCACAACCAACCCCATCCTCCTTACCCTTACCTAATCCACCTAGTGCTCCTCACTATATCCCACACACCAAGGAGTATGATCTTGTTGAAAAATTGAAGAATACTCCTACCAAGATTTCCCTTTGGGATTTATTTCAAAACTCACCAAATTATCACAACATTCTTCAAACAGCCTTAAAATAACTCACAGTTCCTCTTGGTACCACTCTGAATGATGTTGCAAATCTTGTCCAAAAAATGAATCTTGACATTACTTTCCATCAACATGAGCTCCCTCCTTTAGAGTTGTGTAAACAAAATGAAGCCTTTATGATAATTGCTCAATTCAATCGTATAGGTATCAAACGAACTCTCATTGATAATGGTTCTTCTCTTAATGTGTGTATTGTGAATCTCCTTGATTGATTAGATGTTGTCAAGTCACAAATTATACTTAATTTTGTCTCCATTCGAGGATTTGAAAATACAACAAAGCAATTGCTTGGGATAATTACTTTTCCTATTACGGTTGGGATGGCTACTTTGCAAACTCCTATCCATGTCATGCCTTATGATCTTTTGTATAATCTTCTTTTAGGCCGACCATGGATTCATGAGATGAATGCAGTGCCTTCGAACCTTCATCATATCATGAAATATGTCTATACCAATAATATTTATCAAGTTGAAATAGGCCCCGAGCCTGAAAGTTGCTTGCACCTTGAAAAATGAGCTACAAGTCCTTTGAAAACATTGATTCCAACATCCAACATCGATCCTGTTGAAATTGAACAAAACAATGAGGAATTCGTATCTAAATTATTTGGTGATGATTAGGGATCCTTAGAATTCACACCCTCATTTATGGGCGAATACATACTCACAAAACTGAAAAATGATAAACAAAACCAACCAACAATCATGTCCACTCAAAATTATGAACAATCTTCTCAAACATCTATCTCCTATAATCTAGATGAAAATGTAATGTACACAACAAATTTTGATGAGATAGATTATCAATCCCCACCTAATTTACAAGAAATGGAAAAAAATTATGGAAAAGGATATGAACTTCTAAAAAAATTAGGATACTGGAAAAGGGTGTAGAAAGCATGAGCAAGGTATTCATGTCCCTATTGAACCTAATACACAAGAGACAAAAATTGGATTGGGATATTCTTTTTCTAAAACAAAAAAAGCTACTCAATGAACCTCTTTGCACATTAACACTATAATATGTCAACCAAAACACAAACTCACAATCAAACATCCTGAGTTTCTTGATATAAAATTACCATCTTCATGCAAATATGTCGATAGCAATGAAACTTTAAAGCCAATGTTAGGAGTTTATGATAACACATCTTCACTTACTTCCATGACAAAAATTCCTCGTGCCATGACCATTACCAAGCAAGAAGCAAGTGATATCACTAAAGAATTTTATAAATCTGAGGGTCCTAAATCTAATATGCTTCCTTTAGGAGATACAATTAATGTTCCCATGGACATTAATGATAAAGACAAAGTTATCAAGATTGGGAAGTGCCTTGACGATGAAGAACAAGAAGAAACTACCGCTTTACTTCATGATTTTCCTAAAAAAAATTCTTGGAAATATTTCGATATGCTAGGAATTGACCCAAAAATTCTGACACATAACATTGTCCTTGCTGAAAATGCTAAACGTGTTCGTCAAAAGATATGAAAAAATGCATCCTAACATAGTCTTATGCGTTAAAGCAGAGCTTGAAAAACTCCTTGATGCAGGATTTATTAGACCTATTTATTATTCTCCTTGGATCTCAAACATTGTCGTAGTTGCAAAACTCGATAATTGTATTAGAATATGTACAAATTTTCATGACTTGAATAAAGCTTCCTTAAAAGATGATTTTCGGCTTCCTAATATAGACATGATCATGGATTCAACTGCTGGACATGCTTTGTTGTCATTCATGGATGGATTTTCTAGCTATAATAAAATCCTTATTAACCCTCAAGATCAATACAAAACTGCCTTTACAACTATTTGGGGAAAATTTTGTTGGGTTGTGATGCCCTTCGGTCTAAAGAATGCCGATGTAACTTACCAATGTGCAAGACATTAATCTTTCATGATTACATTCAATTTTTTTTGGAAGATTATGTTGATGATATCCTTGCTAAATTTTTAACACGACACAACAATGTAAATTTCCTTCACAAATTTTTTGAATGAATACATAAATACAATATGTGATTGAATCCAAAAAACTATCTTTGGTGTAGACAATGGCAAAATTTTGGGTTTTGTCATATCTCATAGAGGCATTAAGGTAGACATGAAGAAAATTGATGTTATCATTAACATGCCATCTCCTAGGTATATTTCTCAGTTGCACACATTACAAGGTTGAATTCAAACTATCTGTCATTTTGTTCCATCTTTAGCCGATCACATCTGTCCATTGCTCTTGCCACATTATTGTCTCAACACGACAATCATGTGGTAATCCCATTTATTACATAAGTTAGACTTTAATTGATTATGAAACTAGATATTCCCTAATTGAAAAACAATGTTTGGCTCTTGTATTCGCTACTAGTAAGTTGTGACATTATCTACTAAATGCTCAAATTCAAGTCATCACAAAATTTGATCCTCTTAAACATCTTTTAAAAAAAAAGATCTTTCAGGATGCTTAGCTAAGTGGGTAATGTTGTTAACTGAGTTTGAACTTAAATTTGTTTCACAAAAAGTAATCAAAGGCCAAGCCTTAACCGATCACTTAGTTAACACTCCTTCTCCTTTCACTTTACCTACTTGTTGATGTGTTTTTTATGCGCTTTTCAACATAGGCAGTGCGTAGGTGCACTACCTCTCTTGAAAGACAATCTTCCACAATCGGATTGCAGAACACTATCCCAAGGTATCTCGGGTGTCAGGTCATGACCGTGCTTAGATACCTCAGTAGTTTGATGTGATTTGCTGGAATCACAAGGCGGTCTTACAGAGAATACAAAGTGTGGACACAAAGTATGAAGTTGGATCTTAAAATGGAGTCCTTAGGATGGGAAGTTGTTATGCACCGGCTGTAGGTTCAAACAACAATCTTAAACTCCATTTAGTTTTTGGATTTGGCTTTAAAATGTGCAATGAACCTTAGTATAGGTCAGTTACTTAAAAAAAAAAGGGAAAAGGAGGGAAAAAGTTCCTAAGTATGAAGCTTGCTATGAATAGTGACAATGGAGTTCCTACAATGGACAATTCCTCAAAATAATATCCCACTTAACCAGGGATTTCACAGTATCATGGAAATTGTGCTATCTTCTAAGGGTTGCAGATATTTCATCCTTCATCCACCACATACATGCATGAATCAAAAATGAATGTTTTGAACAGCTTCAAATCAAGTCTAGGCTAACTTTGCACAGCTATCTACCATCAACAAACAACAAAAAGTATGGACTAAGGAATCATCAACAAGGCAAGAATTTTTACAATCACCAACCACATTACTAAGATTTATCCAAAGAAATGAGACAACTAACTAAATAGCAATAAGTTCTAAGCTAAACATCTGAAATTGGAGAATGAATCAAATAACATGAGAGAAACCAAGAAAATACACCAAGTCAATGTCTTTTCTTATAAATTTCAGCAGCATATCTTTACAACAACTCAACTCTCACTTTTGCAAATGAGGGGAGTGCTTTATTTATAGTTTCCAAAAAGTTAAATGAATGGCCAAGATTCATTCTCATTGTGTGGCCAAGATTCATTACAAAATAGTGTTTCACCTACCCCCAAATAGATCACAATTTAAAATACATTTTTGTCTCTTCCCTTTTTCATCTTCTTATGGATGGCACTGTAGCTTTTTCGTCCTTTAGTGGATTGTTGTTTTCCTGGCTGTAGCTACTCTTTAGGGAGATCTTCTTCTTTGGCTGGGCTATCCTCCTGCTCCTCAGAAGCTGCGTGTTCTATGTACTTGAGGATGACGGCTCGGAGCTTGTCTATCTCGAGAATTTCACATCGTAATGCCTGATAGCTCCATTCCTTAGTGTTCTCTTCTAGCCTTTTCCAATCTTCGTCATACTTCGAGCCTTGGTCCCTGGACAACTCTGATCGATCGAAGGCGTGGGCAGTAAAACTCAGGAACTCCGTTGTGATTTCTCTGGCTATCCTGTCCTTCATATTCTCCTGGAAGTATGGCTTGATCTTCTCTGGATCCATTTGTACTGTGGGCATATCATAGCTTGTCATCAGCTTAAGATATTCGGCACATTCCACCTGAATTTCTTTGATCCATTCAATATCAGGATCAACCTTGCTTAGGATTTTCTCCAACCTCTCCTTCCGATTGTCAAGGTCTCTGCGCCACACATCCACTAGCCAGTGATCTTCTTTCTTCAGTTCTAACTTCTCCTCCCACGTGGCCTCAGGCATCTGAAGGATGGCTTCAATTCTTGGAAAGGTGGAGTCATAGGTGGCGGGGAAATTAGTGCAGATCCTCTTTGTGCTCTCCAGGGATTGGATCAGATCCAAGAACTTATTGGCTGTCTGCATAGCCCTGTTGATTCCCATGTTTCTGACGTATGCAACCTATCAAAACCAATCCTCGGTGGTCTTCTCCAAGTTCTTCCTCCTTTCTATTTTTTCAATCTGTTCTTTGGAGAGAAACTGTGGTGCGGTCCTGGAAGTAGTGGGCAGGTCGTCCACTGATGACCATTGTTGTATGTAGTCTGTTAACGCCGCAACCTACGCCTTTAGCTCATCCTTGGAGACCTTGTCCTGCTTTATCAGGTGCACCACTATGGCCACCAACTCCTCCAGGTGTTCGACCTTTTTCTCTCTAGTTGTTGTCCCCAAGTCAATGGTGGAGATGTTGTAACTCACCCCTGCCTGGCCAACAGTAGGTGTTGCAATTTGTGCTGCTCAGGAGCTGGAAGCATCCATTGTTATCTTGGATCAGACCTTGGGCTTCTTCTCCTTCTTCATGGTGATCTGGGATCGAGCCAAGATGGCCTCCAATCTCGCCCTTGGGTTTTTTAGTACAGGGGTCGTCTTCTCAAGTTACCTCTCCAACCATTCGGGCATGGCAGACTTGTTCTTGGGTGAATCACGGCTACCCTCACCCTTCTCAGTCAAAGGCAAGACTTCTGCCTCCTTTTCACTTTGGGTTTCTTCTTTCTTTTGGGCAGCATCCTCCTCCTCTTCATCAGAGTCATGAATGAATATGAGGCGTTTCACAGGCAGGCTAGTGGACGGCTACCGGATTGGGCTTTCTTCTTTTGCTGCCTCTTCTTCCTTCTTCTCCTCACTAGCCTCGGCCTCGGGGCCTGTGGTAACATGGGCTTTAGCCTCGGTTGGGTCCTTTGTCTGTTGCTCTTCTAGTGGCTACTCCTCTTCACCATGGGGTGACTTTTCTGCCTCCTCTCCAACATCCTTTAGTTATTGCGCCAACTCCTCCTCAAGGTCCTCATCGAACGTCTGGATGATTTTTTTAGCATCTGAGCCACCCTCGTCGTCTCCACCCTCGGAAGAGCTCATTTCCTCACCTTCATAGACCACTCTGTCGATGGTTCGGTGCTCATACTCGGGGTGCTCATAATACTCATCAGCCTCCTCCTCTATAGACTTCGAGGCTTCTTTCTCTCGCTCCTCCAACTCTTTTGAGATCTGCATCATGGCTTCCATGGCTGGCGGCCCTATTGGCAGTTATGAAGTCTGAGCTATTGCAAGGACTTGGGCAAGGGCCGCTTGGAGAGTTGGATCCATTAAGATCTATGAGAGCTCAGGGGGGAGGTTCTGCATGTGCTTTGTAAAAGCCTCGGGCATGGTGGCAAGGGGAACAGGTGATGTTATTGTTATAAGAGGGAGCAATGTAAGCGGCGACATAGCAGTAGAAGAAGGGGGAGTGGTCATGCTAGAAGAGGAGTCAACGTTAATTATCGACTCGGCTAGGGGTGAAGGAGCAAGATGGACAGAAATGTCCACCGCCGGCGGAGATGAGGCAACCGCAGCCAGGGAGGAAGGCAGTGCACCAGGAGGGGCAGGGAGAAGCAAGGGAGGCTACAATTCTGTCATAGCCACTGTTTGCTTAAGCCTTTTGGGAGATGAGCTTCATGTTTCTTTTTTTGCTTACTCCTTGGGATCTGTAGACTGTGCGGTCTTTGTTCCCTTTCTCTTCTGGGATCTAGTGACTAGAGGAGACTTGGAGGTCTCACCAGTTGATGTTGTGGTGGTGACATCCTCCATGGCACTTGGCTCACTTTTGAGCCCTTCATATGTCAAGACCACCCCTTGTTGCTTCAGATATGCCACTTGCTCATCGACCCACTCCCTGGTGCGAGTGAGAATCGGCTGGGTTATGGTGTCTAGGTCATCGACCTCCTGTTCATTCCAGTCAATTGATGGTATTGGTAGGCTGGCGACTGTAGGGTACCTCGGGTGCATAATGGTGGACTCATCCTCCTCGACCTAGTCTGGTACTAGGAATGGCTGCACTCTCCTCAGGAATTGCACCGTCATGCACATGTAATGCCTCGCGCGGACCTCCTTGTCATCCTTACAGTCAGCCCAAAAATCTTCAATGTGGTATTGATGTGGATACATTCGACCCAGTGCTTTCCTGACGTGGCCATGTGGGTCCATCCTTGGGTGAGCGGTGTACCAGTCGAAATGATAGTCCTTGAGCTCCTTCTCAGAATTACTGACACACTGCAAAGTCTGCAATCGGTATAGGCCCTGGCCGAGGGTCATGGGGTAGGAGATCCCCGCTATGTGTTTATTATTGAAGATTGTCTGGATGTGTTGGAGCTGTCGAGAAAGGTTTAGGAGGATTATCCTATCATTTGGGTACTGTGGCAATCTATTTGGCCGTTCTGTGAAACCCTGGGCCTGGATGTAGGTAAACTTTGGGAATTGGATAAACAGAAAAACATATTCTTTTAAGAGCGCCCTGGCGCTATGGGAGACTCTCCTCTTGAAGTCTCTAGCGATTAATCTGATGATATGGCCAATGAAGGCATCGTTGACTCAACAATACTCCTTCTTGAAGTTGTGGTATTGGAGTTGAGGGTACTTGTCAAATGGTTTGAGCCCTCGCTTGTGCCCCTGATCGGGTGCCACAAATAACCAGCTATATTGTCTTTGATCCGCGAGGGAGTAGACGAGGTAGGAAGTCATGTAGAATTTAGAACTCTTCTTCACATTTACAAACTACTCATGGAAGCAGTCGCTAATGATGCCTCCCTAGTAGAATGAGACCTTGGTCGTGACGTCCTCATTTCCCCGCAGAATCTGCTCAATAAAATAGGCCATCCATTCCTAGAAGTAGGCGACCGTTGGGAGACCTCTGACCCTACTCAACAAGGTTACCAAGTCATGGTAATCCTCATGGAAATTGCTACGGAAGAGTTCCTGGGGAACCTTCGTAGCGCTGCCCCATTTTTCTTTAAGCCAATAGAGGTTGATTGACTTTTTGCATCCTATTGAGTTGGCATCCCACACAGCCTGGTATTCTTCCAATGTGGTGACCTCTATCTGTTGGAACATGGGAATGTGGAATGTTTTGGTGATTCTTTCTGGCGACATGTTTGTAAGGATGTTTCCCTCTTTATCTACAATCGTTCTGGTGTCTGTTTGATAGACTTCTCGGCAAGTCATCACTAATTTGGGCGCTATCAGTGAGGGAGGGAAACTAGCGGCCTTGGCGATTCCGCTCTGCCGTATTAATCTGGCATTCTTTGTTGTCAGGTTGACCCTGACCCTCTGAGTGAACTCATCTATATCAACTTGGCCGTTGTTAGTATCTGAAATTTCCTTTCAGTCGGTGGTGACCTTTGAGTGGAGCGGCTCATCTTGAAACTGGTACTTCATTTGATCTTTGTCCTCCTTCCCTCGAGGGGTCCTTCCTGATTTCTTGCCCTTATCCTTCTCAGTGGGTGCCCCTGAAGTTCCTGCTCCCGATTCCATATATTCTGTAAGCAAGGGCAAAGTTAGCACAATAAAATATCACCAACATTCATGTTAGTCCATATTTCAAGAATAACATCTAAATAATCAATCAAGTACATCATAAATCTTATTTCTAGACATTATTGATCTTTGTTTCAGAGCATTTGGACAATCCAGGCCCGGAGGGCCGGACTTCCCTAGCAGGAATGCTGTCTGGAAGGGAAAACACAATAGAAAACTCTCGGAGACCCTTCTCGGCCAAATTTTAATATTTTAGTAGGCCCATGATGGAGAAGATCCAAATTTGGGATGTGAGTTGAAGTCAGATTCTAATTTTAGGATCATTTAGATGGATTAAAGGGGCACCGGAGGATTCAAGCCAGGAAGTTCGGGAGGCGGGGCCCAGGGGTTGGGTGGCAGCTGGGGACTTCGCCGAACGGTTTTATCGTCTGGAATGGCAGAAAATCAGGCACGGAGGCCCAACATCCGGGACCCAAAGGCATCAACAACGCCACATTATCACTTTGCCAAAGGCTTGTCAGTGAGAGCCAGGGCGGAGCCCGGATCGCGGGAAGTTGGGGGACAAAATCTGTTGAGGAAAGCAAATCACCCATGGAACCCCGGAGACGGAGCTCTGGGGCCCGGGGTCCGAGCGCACGAAAGGAGGGATGCTTGGTTTCAATTTTAATGGCAAGGCATCCGCTAGGACCCAGAGGCCGGGAGGCAATGTGAGGTTTGCGATTTAAGCATGACAAAATGACAACATAAATCTGGACAGGGAAGTCCGAAAGACCAGACCCAGAGGGATGACTTGCAGCTGGCAGGCGTTCAAAGTTGGGTGTTTGGATGGTGAAGGAGGGTCCCGGGCCCGAGGCGCGTGCCTACCCTATGCAAAGAACAGCCGTGGCGGGCAAAAGTCCTGAACCGACAGCGAGGGCATTTCTAAGGGTTTCAGCAATTTTCTAACTCACAGGTTTGGCACGCAACTTGATTTTCTATTGCTTAATTCCCTCCTAAAGATTCGTTCATTTACTCAAATGCTTCAAAATCATGCAAACGACGGTCGGGAGGGTAGACAGATGGCCTACCTTAAACACACAGAGCGGGGAGATGTGGGATCCACACACGATTGACGGGATGGTGTTGATGGCGATGATCGTGACGTTGTCAAAGGCGGTGGGCTCTAGGTGATAGCTTCTTCAATTTGCTCCAATCCTGTTTGCGAAAATGACTTCAGTGGATTGGGAATTTTATACCCCAACCGCCATGAACGACTGCAATTAATGCACATACGGACACATAAAAAGTTGGTGAATTCAAAATTAGGTCGGCGACGGCGGCGGGAAAGCTGGGGCCCGGCAGCTGGGAAGATGTGAGGTGACGTCCGCCTTACGATTTTCACATTGTTCGGGCAACGGTGGTGGTGAGCAGTTCGGGTCCCAAAGCGCGGGAAGCTGGCAAGGATCCGCCGTCGAGGACGGCAGAATTGTCATGGAATTCCAAGAACAAAACTCCAAACGGTCGGGCCTGGAAGGTCCCGCGGTAGTCAGCAGAAAATAAAACATCGGCGGAAAAAACCTAGGCGGGGCCCAAGGAGTGGGAGGCCGCTAGAGGCTCGCCGTCACGGACGACGAGACCAAGACGTAAGTCTGGAAGCAGACTTCTGGGTCCCGGGGTGCGAAGGGGCAAGTGCTGCCCCATAAATCTGTGCAAGTTTCAGATAGCAGGCGGTAGGGCGGACCCTGAGGGGCAGGCAAACGCCTAGTGAACGCCGCGAAAGATAGTAATTTCAAAGGGGAAACCCAAAAAGGGAACCCCAGACGTCCGGGCTTGGAGGGGCCCAGGGCCGTTTTAGGGCCAAAATGCCAGAGGGATTCCCCGAGGCCCTGGAAGGCAGCAGAAACCAAAAGCGGAGGCATGATCGATTTATGATGGAACTTTGGAGCAACATCGACCATGCGAAACATCAAAAAAGAGGGGCACACAAAACGAGGTGGCCCCAAAAGACCCGATGAGGTGAAAGAAAAGAGGGTCCCCATTCTGAACGGGGCGTGTGTGCTAAGGGCACAACAAATGGTGACTCCGCTGGAGAACGCTCCAGAGTGTTCTGGGGATAAATATTCATTCAGGACCCATAATCTTTAGTTTCGTAGACCAGGAGTGGCTTCCAAAGATGAATCTGGGAGAACGAGATCCTTAATTGGGTTAGCTTACAGAACATCTTGAAAGTGTGTGTGAAGTGAGTTTATTCCTTTCCTAGAGATGGTGACCAGGGTTACCAAGCCAATCAAGTGAGCTACATAAATCGTCTAACACCAAAAGTAACCTGGACATTTCCCCACTGCCAGTCACGTGTCCATAGCCCTGACGGAGTTGTCACTGCAATCTCATGGATATTGCTCTACTGCCAGTTGGGCATCTATAGCCCCGGTAGAGTTATTTGAACACCCATATGGTTATTTATTTCTTTTTTTCAGAATTCTTTTTTTTCTTTTTTCCTTTATATTCCACTTCTCTTTTACCATTTAATTCGACTGGGTAAGCATCGAAGCCTATAATGGGTTTGAGACTGCAGTGGTCATTGGAGTAGACTTAAGATTTTCACTCACTAGGATGTCATAACAACCATAGTACGGTCCTTCGAAAATCATTATTATGTAATTTGTGCGAGATCTGAGATGTGGGTAAGAAGATCCAGCTAAGGGTCAAGTTTTGAGCAGAGTTCAAACAAGGAAATCATTCGTGGATAGCTTTCAAAGATCGATAATCTAGAGTGAATGTCTAGCCAAAGAACACAAAAAATGGACAGCAAAGTCAACCGCTTGTCAAGCGAGCACGGCCACTGCAAAGGAGTGGGAAACATCTTTCAAAACAAAACTGTCAGGAGAGAGAAAACAAAAAGCGACGCCAACAGAACGCAAACAAGCAAGAAAGCAACTACTCTAACCTATGTACAAGTATTTACAACGAAGAGCCCGAAGGAGCTCAAGCCTGAAAGTAATACTTCAGGTGCTGCCCGTTGACTGGCAACGAGATGTTCTCACTAGTTAAGGTCTTTAGGCGAAAGGCATTATCTTCCAAGATTTTGGCTATTTGAAAGGGGCCAAGCCAAAGCTTGTCGAATTTGTTGTGTCCCCCTTTCTTTTCATGGGCCTTATCCCAATACAGGACCAAATCTACAATTCTAAAGGCCTTGATCTTGGCTTGGCGGTTGAACCATCTCTTAACTGCGCTCTGATGTTTGGCAAAATTTTCTATTGCATGGTTTCAGACTTCCTCTAAATGTAAGAGCTCAACTAATCAAGCTTCCCTACGATCTCCTCCCTCATAAAATTCATTGATGAACTGGAGAGTAGGGATCTTCAGGTGGATAGGGAAGATAGGTTCCAGGCCATAAACAAGGTGGAATGGGGAATTGCCAAGGGCAGCCTTGTGGCGAGTGCGATCAGCCCAAAGGGCAAAATGGAGCTGAGTATGCCAATCTTTGGGATTCTTATTTAACAACTTCTTGATCACCGTAATCAGATTTTTATTTGTGGACTCGGCAAGACCATTGCCCTGAGGGTAGTAATTGGATGAGAATTTAAGGGTTATTCCATAGTCAAATGCCCAACTAGCAAATTTTAATGAAGCAAATGTAGGTCCGTTATCACATACTAGAGCATACGGACAACCAAAGTGATTTAAAATGAAACTTTCTAGAAAATTAGTAACTACTTCAGTTGTGCATTGCTTACATACAATTGCTTCCGTCCATCTAGTATAATAATCAGTAGTGGTAAGAATGTACCTATGTCCCGCAGATGATGGAGGGCTTACCGGACCGATGAAGTCGAGACCCCATTACGCAAAAGGCCTTACCTCCAGCACAGGCTGCAGTGAGACAGCAGCATTCCTCTCTCTGATGGCAACAGTCTAGCACGCGTGACATGAACAAATATGGCAATGGGCATCTTTGAAGATAGTTGGCCAATAGTACCCTGCTCTCAATATTTGATGTGCTATAGAAGAACCCGAACCATAGCCCGTGCCAAATTTATTGTGAAACTCCTTTAAGACGCGTTCTGCTTCTTCCTTACCAAGGCATCTCAGATAAATACCTTCATGATTCTTCTTGTAGAGGATGGAACCCTGTAGCATGTAGCCATTACCTTTCAATCTTAAGGCCCACTTTTGGACTCCTTGCAGGGGTGGCGGGTACCTATGATTTAGCAGATAGTAGACGACATTCTGGTACCAATCTCTCGGGGAGACATACTCAAGCTGGTACTGCTGCATCGTGAGTTTAGGTCTAGCCTCTGCTGCTGTTTTAACAATGGTGTGGGTGAGTGCCTGCCCTCTTACTCGTTTCATCGGTTGGATCTCCATATCATATTCCTGGAGTAGGGTGACCCACTTAGCCCTTCGTTTGACCAATTTATTTTGCATGAGCAATGTTTTTACCACTAGGTCTGAGACAATGGAAAACACCTTGTTGCGTAGGATGTAGTGTCTAAATTTCTTCACTCCCCTAACGAGAGCGTACGCTTGTTTTTCAATGTTATGGTAACACAATTCGACATCTTTGAGGGGAGCACTCATGAAAGTGATCAGATGCTCATTTCCTTCGTCGTCCTTCTGGGTCAACATGCTAGCACAAGAATACTCTGAAGCAAATGAGTAGATGTAGAATGGCTTCAGATAGTCTGGGCTAACTAACACAGGGGCCTCAGCAATGACCAATTTGATTTTTTCAAAGGATTGTTTGGCATCAGGTGTTCATTCGATTTTGGCATCTTGTTTGAGCATGGCGTTGAGGTTTGACAATCTCTGTGAAACCTGTGATGAATTTTCGGACAAAATTGATCTTTCTAAATAAAGATTTTAATTCCTTCTTGCTGCCCGGGGGCTGAATTTTGAGTAAGGACTCAATACACTTAGGGTCTATGGAGATTCCTTGTTCTGAAATGATGTGCCTGAGCAACCTGCCTTCTGTCACTCTGAAAATGCACTTCTTGGGGTTGAGGTAAACCCTAAACTCTCTACATCTCTAAAATACTTTCTATAAGTCGGAGACGTGATTGCCCTGCTTATTAGAAAATACGGTCAAATCATCCATATAGATGATTATGCACTTGCCAATCAGGTCTTTGAAGGCGATATCCATGGCGCGTTGGAACATGGCGCCGACAATAATGAGCCCAAAAGGCATTCTTCTGTATGCGAACATCCCCCACTTAGTGGTGAACGCTGTCTTGTGATGATCCTCATATTGTACCATTACCTGATTGTATCCAGAGTACCCGTCAAGGAAAGACATCATCTGGGAGCCATTGACAATCTGTAATACTTCATCCAGCGAGGGTACGGGATAGTTGTCTTTCTCTGAGGTACAGTTTAGGTTGTGGAAATCCACACACAATATAATCTCCCCATTCTTTTTTCTAATCGGGACCAAGTTGGCCACCCACGTGGAGTGCCTGACTAAAAAAATGATTCTTGTTGAAAGCAACTTTTGCACCTCTTTGTAAACGATAGGTTCCAGCAAGGCATTGATAGGGCATTGCCGCTAGTAGAATGGCCTCACTTCGGTCTTGAGAGGGATGGTGTGTGTGATGACAGAGGTGTCATATGTTTTTAAATCTTTGTAACTCCATGCCACTATGTCATGGTATCTTCACAACGCATTCGTGATTCCCTTCTTTTCCTCAGGCATGCACACTTTGTTGATAAAAACATTCTTGGTCTCCTCAGCTGTCCCAAGGTTATGAGCATTGCACTGGTTGCTTATGGCCTCCTTTTTTGTTTGCTGATCCTGATCTCTAATCTGATCTAAGTCAAATATGCATTCTAACTGAACCATACCCCTGGGGATTGTATTAGTTTTGAGGTTGATAACCCCCTCTATGTCTAATTTGGCCTCCTGTGGATCAGCTTCATCAATTATTTGAGCTGCGAAGACATCAGAGCTTGTGATGAACTGAAGGATATGCTTGTCGTCATTGAAGACTTGTAAATGGGTAACATTATCTGGGACCGATGGCATGGATGTTAGCTCAATAGTGAATTTTTTGAGCCCAGATAAAAAGAGGGGTTGTAGAGTACTAGCTACTTGAGCCAAGGCATCAGCCGTGCGATTCTGAGCATGAGGGATCAATTATATGTTGAATACATTTAAGCCCTCTAAGAGATCCCAGGCCTTGTACCTATAGTTTGTGAGCCTCCGATCTTGACAGGAATACAACTTCCTGACTTGTTTAACTATGAGTGCAGAATCCCCAAAAATTTGTAGCACTTTTATGTTTTTCTTCAAGGCCATAGGAAAGCCAAGGACTAAAGCCTCATATTCTGCTACGTTATTGGTGCAATAAAACTGCAATCTATGGGTAGCGAGAAATGTCTTACCTGTTGGGCTGATGAGTTCGAATCCAGCTCCAGCTCCTTGCATTGACTTTGATCCATCAAATCAGAGCATCCAGCAAGCGGAGGATCCTTTATCTTCATATTCGATCGAGCTTTCATTTCCTTTCGGTTGGATGGCTGGCCCTATGATCCCAAGGGAACTTTTTAATTTGAGGCAATGATCAACAAGCGATTCTTGTGGTGCCTCCTTTGGTGTTTCCATATGAGGAGCAGCTATTTTTTTAACATGCGCCACTGCTGCTTGGCACGAGCAACAATCAAACTCAGAGTGTGCAGCGTTGTGAACCTTACACCAGTTTGGCAATAAGAGATCCTAGAAATTCATTCGGGCTCCTAGGCCAAGTTGATCCCTTGCACACTTCTCCACAAATTCCTGGAAGCCATTGAGTAATCCCTAGTTGTCATCCCTATCCGATTCATCGTCGGCTTCTACCAATGTTTCTGTGTCTGGGGGCATTTGTGTAGGATCGGTCGAAGGGCTACACAACACAAGTAATACTTCATCTTCTCGTTCTTCCTGAAGCTCGAGCTCATTTTGGTAGGCAAAAGGGTGATAATTCCCTAAATAAGTTTCGACAAACAACACCTTGCTGAGATTATTGTCTTCTATGATCATGTACTTCATACGGGGTTCACGGTCGATATAGATCTAATTTGGCAGCCCCTTTCATAGCAGCCACATGTGCGAAAGGTCTGTGGTAGTGTATCCATTTAGTGCCTTAGTGAATTCCCTTCCCAAAATGATTCCATATGCATCAGAAATGTCAACCACTTGAATATCAATGACCTGATGTATTCGTAGGTCTATGGTAATCTGCATCGGGATGTGGTTTATTTCACCCACAATGTTAATCTCTGTTTTGTCCAGTTGGTTCACTTTTCTCTTTGACGGCATGGGAGTGATGCCCAAAGTTTTGCATACTGCAAAGGGCATAACATTGGCAGAAGCTCCTGAATCGAGTAGGCAGTTGTGCAGATTCTTCCCAAAGATCTTAATGGTGGTCAAGAAAGGGGAAGTTTCTGGTCTCCCTTGGAGGATGCCCATAGGCGTGTCCATGTGAGCTACCTGACCTTTATTCCTATCACTGGCCATATCCCTGGTTTGTTTAAATTGCTGATCCTTAGAAAACTGCCTAGTAGCCCTTTCCGGCTCTTTTTCAATTTGTTTACTTGCTGACTGACTCATGGGGACATCCTTCCTTTTCTAGGCATTATCCTGTATTTTCGGTTCTTTCCTAGGTTCTTCAAAGGTGACCCTCTTAGCTGGGGTTTCTTGTGCTATACTAGAAGACGGAGTCCCATTCAGAACCCTAAAAAAGGCATGCCTCATGGCAGGAACTTTGAGTAGTTTGAAGGCTGACAAGTTGATTTTTACCTTCTTGAACTCTTCTACCACATATTCACCCATTTGTTTGATTTCAAAGCTAAAAGCTTGGCCTATGGTAGAACTAGGGGTTTGTACCTTCATTTTTCCAGATGGATTTTGAGGTTGGCCTTGAGGTTGATTTTGTGACTAATCTTGAAATCCGCTCTCGTTGAGGTATTGGGCAAGTATATGAGGAAGCCCAGGGTTGTTACTGGCATTTGGATCAGGCGGGGTGGCGAAATTGTTTGGTGGGGTAGAAGTTGTAAAGGGTCCGCCCGCTTGCCTATTCCTAAGGAAGCAGGGACTCGACCATTGATGAAACATGTGGACCTCATCTACAAATAATTCCTCTTCATCTACTGGACCATTATCTACTGAATCAAAGAGCTGAGCCAAGGTTTGTTCATTACTTACCTCTTGCACTTCTTCACCCTCAATAGGAGTAGGCTCAGCTTCGGGCTCATTGCGATCACCTCACGAAAAACAGTGCCTGATTGACTACCAGACATGAGGAATTGTAGGGCTCGGATGGGACGATGTCCCTGTAGTTGGCATTATCGACTGCATTTTGTACCTCCATTTGGAAGATTTCAGTAGTGGTCTGGAACTCAGGACAATCCAGCTCAAAATGTCTGTTGGTTTTGTGAAGTCGACACCATCCGGACAAGGCTACTTTGGCTAGATATACACTGCTAGATGTCTTGTCGTTGCTTGCCGGTTGATCAAAAGGTGTGGGGACCCCACCATTATTGGGCCTAGTGTTCCATGTGCAATTCTATTTCTGAGAAGGTCTCCTTTCTATATTTTGATTGGCGTTTTTCCCCCTCTCATAATTCTGCCCAAAGGAAGTGCCTACCTCACGATTGTCCCTGTTGTCCCTATTATCTTGGTTGTCTCGGTTGAGATTGGCCCAAAAATTACGCTAGGAGATTTGCAACTGGTTATTCTAATTCTTCAGGTGCATCATTTCTATGGACATTTTCTTGATCATTTCTGTAAGTTCTTCCAACTTATCTTTCTCTGTTACCCCCCAGGCGACGGCGCCGAATTTTGGAGGAAAGCAGGCAGGGCCGTCGGTTGATTCTGATAGGCTAGAGGAAACTCTGGTCTTGATAGGTATAACAGTGCCTGGGGTTGTTGGGAGTACGCCTGTTGTTGTGGAGCAACCTGGGAATAATGGTACTACTGTTGGGGCTTCAAATAGGAAGGCGTGGGAGGTGCATAATTCAATGGCTGCCCCGGATGGGGAACCATATGCAATTGGAGCACCTGGTTCATAAGAAGGGTTTGGTGGGAAAATGTCTGATTAAGCCCCTGAACCTGCATTGGGTGTGCTACCGGCCCCAAAGAAGGCAACGGGCCGGAGATATTCTACCCCAAGTCCGCATTGGCAACGATGGCCTCCGCATAGGTGGCCACTAGGGTAGCGGGCAGTGGGCGCATCCTTTTCACCAAGGCCGACGTGAGGTTGTCCAACGCCGCATAGTAGACTGGGAGAGCTGCCGCATCATTATGGAGGTACAGATCGTGAAGCCTCGTGTGAGCCCGATGGAAGCGGTCATTGAAGGAGCCAATAGGTTCATTAACCTCCCTTCTAATAGACATGAACTTTTGGTAAAGCTCCAAGGGGTTAATGGGGATCTTGTATTTCTACAGGAAGGCATTCTTCATCAGGTTCCATGAGGTGATGGACCCCCTCGGCAAGTTGATATACCAATAGAAGGCTTCTTCTCCCAATCAATGCGAAAAAAGGTGACATGCAATGTCCTCGTGGTCTACTTGCATTTCGGTGATCGTTGTCTTAAATATTTTAATATGCTCCTCAGCTATTCTTTGCAGATCTCGCGGATGGAACTTCAAGCAAAAGCCTTCTGGATTCTTGGGCATATCATTGTAGATAGCAAAATGTATCGGCGAAGGGTTATGCGCTAACTAGGCCATGGGGGGAGGCGAAGGTGGCGCTTGCTGTTGGAAAACAAAGATTTGGGGCTGTATTGACAATACAACAACAATATGGGGTTGCCTTTGAGCTATGGCTGCCTAGACTGTGCCTTGGGCCGGAAGGGCCGGGAGAGGGGCAATCCCCTGGCTACCGGAGATATGAGGTGCAAATGCTGTTTGCGATGGTTGGGTGGAAGATAATGGCCAGCCAAATGAAGGTGAGGGTGAAATGGGGGCAGATGGAATGGAGGAAGAGGAAGAGGCGGTGCTACTTCCTTGTGCTCACTTTGTCCTCATGGGAGGCTGCAGTTCTTCAAATTCTCCGTTGTTTGGTGTTGACCGTAGAATCCGCTAAAATCTCTCCGAGGAGAATGATCTGATTTGATCTAGCTTCACTTTATCTTTCAACTTGGTATTCTCACCATCCGCCCTCCTTCTAGTGCCAGTTCTGTTGATGTGTTTTTTATGTATTTTTCAAGACAGGCAGTGCGTAGGTGCACTACCTCTCTTGAAAGACAATCTTCCACAATCGGATTACAGAACACTATCCCAAGGTCTTTCGGGTGTCAGGTCATGACCATGCTTAGATACCTTAGTAGTTTAATGTGATTTGCTGGAATCACAAGACAGTCTTACAGAGAATACAAAGTGTGGACACAAAGCATGAAGTTGGATCTTAAAATGGAGTCCTGAGGATGGGAAGTTGTTATGCACCGGTTGTAGGTTCAAACAACAATCTTGAAATCCATTTAATTGTTGGATTTGGCTTTACAATGTGCAATGAACCTTAGTATAGGTCAGTTACTTAAAAAAAAAAAAAGGTGAAGGAGGGGAAAAGTTCCTAAGTTTGAAGCTTGCTATGAATAGTGACAATGGAGTTCCTGCAATGGACAATTCCTCAAAACAATATCCCACTTAACCAGGGATTTCACAGTATCATGGAAATTGTGCTATCTTCTAAGGGCTACAGATATTTCATCCTTCATCCACCACATATATGTATGAATCAAAAATGAATGTTTGGAACAGCTTCAAATCAAGTCCAGGCTAACTTTGCACAACTATCTACTATTAGCAAACAACAAAAAGTATGGACTGAGGAATCATCAATAAGGCAAGAATTTTCACAATCACCAACAGCATTCCTAAGATTTATCCAAAGAAATGAGACAACTAACTAAACAGCAATAAGATCTAAGCTAAACATCTGAAATTGGAGAATGAATCAAATAATATGAGAGAAACCAAGAAAATACACCAAGTCAATATTTTTTCTTATAAATTTCAGCAGCATGTCTTTACAACAACTCAACTCTCACTTTTACAAATGAGGGGAGTGCTCTATTTATAGTTTCCAAAAAGTTAAATGAATGGCCAAGATTCATTCTCATTGTGTGGCCAAGATTCATTACAAAATAGGGTTTCACCTACCCCCAAATAGATCACAATTTAAAATACATTTTTGTCTTTTCCCTATTTCGTCTTCTTATGGATGTCACTGTAGCTTTTTCGTCCTTTAGTGGATTGTTGTTTTCCTGGCTATAGCTACCCTTTAGGGAGATCTTCTTTAGCTGGGTTGCCTTCCTACTCCTTGGAAGTTGTGTGTTCTGTGTATTTGAGGATGACAGCTTGGAGCTTGTCTATCTCTTGAATTTCACATCGCAATGCCTGATAGCTCCATTCCTTAGCATTCTCTTCTAGCCTTTTCCAATCTTCGTCATACTTCGAGCCTTGGTCCCTGAACAGCTCTGATCGATCGAAGGCACGGGCAGCAAAACTCAGGAACTCCGTTGTGCTTTCTCTGGTTGTCCCGTCCTTCATCTTCTCCTGGAAGTATGGCTTGTTCTTCTCTGGATCCATTTGTACCGTGGGCATATCATAGCCTCTCATCAGCTTAAGATATTCGGTGCATTCTGCCCGAATTTCTTTGATCCATTCAATATCAGGATCAACCTTGCTTAAGATTTGCTCCAACCTCTCCTTTCGATTGTCGAGGTCTCTGTGCCACACATCCACTAGCCAATGATCTTCTTTCTTCAGTTCTAGTTTCTCCTCCCACGTGGCCTCAGGCATCCGAAGGATGGCTTCAATTCTTGGGAAGGTGGAGTCGTAGGTGGCAGAAAAATTGGTGCAGAGCCTCTTTGTGCTCTCTAGGGATTGGATCAGGTCCAATAACTTGTTGGCTGTCCGCACAGCCTTGTTGATTCCTATATTTCTGATGTATGCAACCTGTCAGAACCAATCCTCAGTGGTTTTCTCCAAGTTCTTCCCCCTTTCCATTTTTTCTATCTGTTCTTTGGAGAGCAACTACAGTGCAGCCGTGGAGGTGGTGGGCAGGTCGTCCACTAATGACTATTGTTGTATGTAGTCTGTTAATGCCACAACCTGCACCTTTAGCTCATCCTTGGAGACCTTGTCCTGCTTTATCAAGTGCACCACTATGGCCACCGAATCTTCAAGGTGTTTGACCTTTTTCTCTCTAGTTGTTGTCCCCAAGTCAATGGTGGAGATGTTGCAACTCACCTCTGCCTGGCCAACTGTAGGCATTGTAATTTATGCTGCTCGGGAGCCGGAAGCATCCATTATTATCTTGGATCGGACCTTGGGCTTCTTCTCCTTCTTCGTGGCGATCTGGGATCGAGCCAAGATAGCCTCCAATCTCGCCCTTGGGTTCTTCAGTATAGGGGTCATCTTCTCAAGTTGCCTCTCCAACCATTCGGGCATGGCAGACTTGTCCTTGAGTGAATCACGGCTACCCTCACCCTTCTCAGTCAAAGGCAAGAATTCTGCCTCGTTTTCACTTTGGGTTTCTTCTTTATTTTGGGTAGCATCCTCCTCCTCTTCATCGGAGTCATGAATGAATACGAGGCGTTTCACAGGCAGGCTAGTGGACGGCTACCGGATTGAGCGATGTACCAGTCGAAATGATAGTCCTTGAGCTCCTTCTCAGAATTACTGGCACACTGCGAAGTCTGCAATTGGTATAAGCCCTAGTCGAGGGTCATGGGGTAGGAGATCCCCGCTATGTGTTTATTGCTAAAGATTTCCTATATGTGTTGGAGCTGTCGAGAAAGCTCCAGGAGGATGATCTTGTCATTTGGGTACCATGGCAATCTATTTGGCCGTTCTGTGAAACCCTGGGCCCAGATGTATGTAAACTTTGGGAACTGGATGAACAGAAAAGCATATTCCTTTAAGAGCGCCCTGGTGCTATGGGAGACTCTCCTCTCAAAGTTTTCAGTGATTAATCTAATGATATGGCCAATGAAGGCATTGTTGACTCGGCAATACTCCTTCTTGAAGTTGCAGTATTGGAGTTGAGGGTACTTACAGTCAAACGGTTTGAGCCCTCACTTGTGCCCCTGATCGGGCGACACAAATAACTCACTGTATTGTCTTCGATCCGTGAGGGAGTAGATGAGGTAGGAAGTCATGTAGAATTTAGAACTCTTCTTCACGTTTACAAACTGCTCGTGGAAGCAGTCGCTAATGATGCCTCCCCAGTAGAATGAGACCTTTGTTGTGATGTCCTCATTTCCCCGCAGGATCTGCTCAATAAAATAGGCCATCCATTCCTGGAAGTAGGCCGCTATTGGGAGACCTCTGACCCTGCTCAACAAGGTTACCAAGTTGTGGTAATCCTCATGGAAATCGCTACGGAAGAGTTCCTGGGGAACCTTCGCAGTGCTACCCTATTTTCCCTTAAGCCAATAGAGGTTGATTGACTTTTTGCATCCTGTCTGGTTGGCATCCCACGCAGCCTGGCATTCTTCCAATGTGGAGACCTCCATCTGTTGGAACGTGGGAATGTGGAATGTTTTGGTGATTCCTTCTAGCAACATGTCTGGAAGGATGTTTCCCACTTTATCCATAATCGTTCTAGTGTCTGTTTGATAGGCTTCTCGGCAAGCCATCACTAATTCGGGCGCTATGAGCGAGGGAGGGAAACCGACGGCCTTGGCGATTCTGCTCTGCCCTATTAATCTGGCGTTCTTTGTTGTCGGGTTGACCCTGACCCTCTAAGTGAACTCATCTATATCAACTTGGCCGATGTTAGTATCTGAAATTTCCTTCCAGTCAGTGGTGACCTTTGAATGGAGCAGCTTACCCTGAAACTGGTACTTCATTTGATCTTTGTCCTCCTTCCTCCGAGGGGTCCTTCCTAATTTCTTGCCCTTATCCTTCTCGGTGGGTGCCCTTGAAGTTCCTGCTCCCGATTCCATAAATTCTGTAAGCAAGGGAAAAGTTAGCACAATAAAATATCACTAGCATTCATGTTAGTCCATATTTCGAGAATAACATCTAAATAATCAATTAACTACATCAAAAATCTTATTTCTAGACATTATTGATCTTCGTTTCAGGGAATTTGGACAATTTGGGCCTAAAAAGCCAGACTTCCTTGGCAGGAATGCTGTCTGGAATGGAAAACTCTCGAAGACCCTCCTCGGCCAAATTTTAATATTTTAGCAGGCCCATGATGGAGAAGAGCAAAATTTGGGACGTGGGTCGAAGTCGGATTCTAATTTTAGGATCATTTGGATGGATTAAAGGGGCACCAGAGGTTTCAAGTTGGGAAGCTATCGAGCGATGGTCGTTGGTGACAGTGGACAGCAGGCGGAAATTCAGTGGCGGAAGTCCGAGGGCCGGGATCCGAGCAGCCAAAGGATGGCCAGCAAAAGAAATCAACTTTTTTCGAAGGCACGGGCCGGTGACACTGGGAAGGTGGGTGGACTTCGGTGTTTGGAACGGTAATCCTCACACGAAAGTCTGGCAAGGGAAGCCCGGAGGTGAGAAGACGGTGTTATAAGTTCATCGTTTAAATCTTAGCTGCATTTGGCGTGGCGGGGCCCGGTGGCCGAGGCGCCGGTCGGCACCTTTCGCCAGCCGCGGCGTGCGAGAGGCGGACTTCTAAGAATGAAAGTCCGGACATCGGTGCCCAGAGGCCGGGGCACCAGGGGGCAAAAGGAGGGGCAAGAGCTTCGACGGCAAGATAGCGCTGGACTTCCGAAGATGGAAGTCCGGGAGTCGGGACTCAGGAAGCGGATGGCCGAGGCAAAAATTCCAACGGAAGGAAATCCACAGACTCCCTAGGATAGAAGTCCGGGAGGCGAGGCTCGGGGGTCGGGTGATAGCTGGGGACTTCGCCGAACGGTTTCGTTGTTTGGAATATCAAAAAATCAGGCACAGAGGCCCGACATCAGGGACCTGAAGGCGTCAATGATGCCACATTATCGCTTTGCCAAAGGCTTATCAACGAGAGCTAGGGCAAAGCCCGGATCACGGGAAGTCAGGGGATGAAATCCGTTGAGGAAAGCAAATCACCCGCGGAACCCCGAAGACAGAGCTCCAGGGCCCGGGGTCCGAGCGCATGAAAGGAGGGATGCTTGGTTTCAATTTTAATGGCAAGGCATGCACCAGGACTCAGAGGCCGGGAGGCAACATGAGGTTTACGATTTAAGCACGAAAAAATGGCAACGGAAATCTGGACAGGGAAGTCCGAAAGACTGGACCCAGAGGGATGACTCGCAGCTGGTAGGTGATCAAAGTTGGGTGTTTGGATGGTGAAGGAGGGTCCCAGGACCGAGGCGCGTGCCTACCCTGTGCAAAGAGCAGCTGTGCCGGGAAAAAGTCCCTAACTAATGGTGAGGGCATTTCTAAGGGTTTTGGCCATTTTCTAACTCATGGGTTTGGCATGCAACTTGATTTTCTATCGCTTAATACCCTCCTAAAGATTTGTTCATTTATTCAAATGCTTCAAAATCATGAAAATGATGGTCAGGAGGGCAGACGGATGGCCTACCTCGAACATGCGAAGCGAGGAGATGTGGGATCCACACACGGTCAACGGGATGGTGTTGACGGCGATGACATGACGTTGTCGAAGGCAGTGGGCTCCAGGTGATAGCTTCTTCAATTCGCTCCAATCCTGTTTGTGAAAATGACTTCGACGGATTAGGCATTTTATACCCCAACCGCCATGAATGACTATAATTAATGCATGTATGGCCGTGGAAAAAGTTGGTGAATTCAAAATTAGGTTGGTGGCAGCGGTGGGAAAGCCGAGGCCCGGCAGCCGAGAAGACGCGAGGTGACGGTAGCCTTACGTTTTTCACGTTGTTTGGGTGACGGCAGTGGCAAGCGGTTTAGGTCCCGGAGCGTGGGAAGCCAACAGGGATCTTCCGTCGAGGATGGCGGAACCGTCATGGAATTCTGGGAACGAAACTCTGAACGGTCAGGCCCTAAAGGTCTCGCGGTAGTCAGCAGAAAACAAAACATCGGCGGAAAAAACCTAGGTAGGGAGGAGCGGAGGCCACCAGAGGCTCGCCATCGCGGGAGGCGGGACTTCCGGTCCCGGTGCGAAGGGGCTCTGCAAGTTTCAGACAGCGGGAAAGGGGCGGACGAGGGGCAGGCGACGCCGGGTGAATGCCAAAGCGATGAAATTTCAAAGGGGAAACCCGAAAAGGGAACCACACACTGGCCCAGAGGGGCCCAGGGTTGTTTTAGGGCCAAAATGCCGGATTCCCCGAGGCCCCGGAAGGTAGCAGAAAACCAAAAGCGGAGCCATGATCAATTTATGATGGAACTTTGGAGCAACATCGACCTTGCAAAATATCAAAAAATAGGGGCACGCAAAATGAGGTAGCCCCAAAAGAACCGACGAGGCGAAAGAAAAGAGGGTCCCCGTTCCGAACGGGGCGTGTGTGCTAAGGGCATAATACTACTCATGACTCCTTTCCTGATGATCAGGTCTTAACCATTGACATTAAACCTTGGGAATTATTTTTTGATGGATCTAAGTGTAGAATAGGTTCTAGTACTGGAGTGGTACTAATTCCACCTAATAGAAAACCTATTCCCTTGTCCTACCGATTAAATTTTCTATGCACAAATAATACAACTGAGTATGAGGCATTGATCATAGGCTTGCGAGCTACTTTAGAAATGAATGCTAAACATATCAAGATCTTTGGTGATTCACAATTGGTCATCAAACAAATCACTGGTACATATCAAACTACACATGACAAATTATCAAAATACAAGGATCTTATAATGAAACTATTAGAAAAATTTGAATTATTCACCATTGATAACATCCCACGAAAAGATAATAGGCATGTAGATGCAATGGAGAGCACAACTTCTCTGATATCCCCACACAATCCTTCCATGGATTTCACCTTTGTTATCCATCCCATCATGAAACCTTCCATCAATACTCCGTTGGACGACATTTTGGCAATAACTCAAGATGACTCGTGCGAATGGTATGATACAATATACTACTACTTGAACGACGGTACCATTCCCGAACCTATCACAACAAATAATAAAAAAAAATTATGTAAACTCGTGACTAGATATGTGATTCTTGCAAACATATTATATAGAAGATCTTTTAATAGTCTCCTCTTACGATGTCTTAAAAATTCTAAAATCCCTTTAGCGCTTGAACAGGCTCATGTTGGTGCCTGTGGAGGTCATTTTGGAGGTCGTTCATTAGTGCAAAAACTTATTCGGATGGGTTATTATTAGAGACATATGGAGAAGGATTGCTTCACATACATTAAATGATGTTGCCAATGCTGAGAACATAGCAATTTGATCCATGCTCCTGCTGCTAAAATTTGTGCCCATGTTCCCATTTGGACGTTTTTAGTATGGGGGTTCAATCTTATTGGAAAAATTTCACTACCTTCTTTTGCTGGACATACGTTTATCATAACCACAATGAACTATTTCATCAAATGGGTGGAAGCTATTCCTCTCCGTTCTACAAATGCTGAAGAAATTTGTTGTTTCATCTTGGACCACATAATTGCTTGTTTTGGGCTCCCTTCCACAATCGTTTCAAACAACGAAACTCCATTTAAGAATAACAAATTTCTATTTTTTGTTTGAAACATTCAACATAACTTTTCCACACCGTACTATCTACAATCCAATGGAAAAGCTAAAATACTAATAAGATTCTCATACAAATCATTAAGAAAATTGTTACGAAGTAGCATAAAGATTGGCATACACAACTATCTTATGCGCTTTGGGCTTTTAGAACAAATGTTAGGTCATCCACGGGAAATACCCCTTATCACCTTGTCTATGGAACCGACACAATCATTCCCTTGGAGTTAGAAATTCCTACATTGTGAATTTCTTTCCAAGATATTATTGACGATGACACTTATAAAGATCAATAATTACATCAACTTGAGATGCTTGATGAGTAGCACATTAAGTATCTCAAACATCTCCAAGCTCACATCAAAAAATTACAATGCAAACACAACATTCATGTCATCCCGCAGTCATTTTGTAAGGGAGATTTTGTTCTTATTGAAAATCAATGCGATACTAGTGATGACAATGCAGATAAAGATAAATTCAACCCTAACTGGTTAGGACCTTACATAGTTGATACCAATTACAGGTCTGGTGCTTATCTCTTAATGCAGCTTGACAGAACACCCCTTAAGGAACTTATTAATGCCACACATTTTCATCGATATTATCTCTAACCTCTTTGAATAGTATGATTGATAAAGCAGTGTTGTTTAAATTTATTTGATGTTATTCTAAATAGCTTTCATATTGCTTCATTCTTGACAACTTATTTTGTGTTTGTCTTAAACACTAAGGTAATTATTTAAATTCATTTTATAATTATCATACTATTCACCTTTGTGTTTTGTTAAGTTAAATCCTTATGTTAGTTATAGGTGTATTTAATTTAACATATTGTTTTCTAATTAACAATGTTGTATCTAAAGTGACATTGCACTATGTTTTATATTAAATCACATCAACCCTTTCTTAAATAATGTAGACATTAATTAAATACTTTAACCATAAGTCATTTAATTAATCACATTGCATTTAGCATACGCACAAAGAAACACATCATAATAACATCAACTACGCATGTCTATATACATATCAAATTTTTATATACAACTCAATATCATATACAAAGTCATAAAGGTATGTGAGAGCTAGACCCCCCAGGATATGGTGCTTGTGATCCAATCCCTAGACGTCATGAGATAGTCATGTGCGACCATGATTATGAACTGGTGAGTTTAAGTGCATACTTCAGACCCTGTACTCAACCAACAACCACAAGCCACTCCTCTGCCATATGATCCCTCTCTACCTGTGTCTATGCCATCTCTGCATGCAGCCTCTCCACCTCTGTTGAGGTCTGTACTAACTGTAGTGCATTCTTAGCTTGATGGAGTCATCTCCTCACACTCTCATATGCTTCCTGTAACCTCATCACCCTTGCTCAGGGGTGGATCCTCCTTGTATTAATCATCCTCCTCATAATCTCCTCCTCCTCATCCTCTCCTCCATCCTGGTCCTCATAGTTAGGATTGACATCAGACTGGTACTCATCAATAACATCTATAAAAATATTTGTTGGCCTATACCATACCAAAAATGACTCACCTCATGATATAGCTCACCGTGTACCACCTGCTCCCAAAGATTATCCAACCACAAAGGTGTGTACTTTCGTCTGCTCAACATTTTCTTCTCTCACACATCACTCTCAAGCTACATAAAGCTAAAATGAATAGTAAGTACACATTTCACCTCATGATTGAAGCTAAAATGAATATTATGTAACATTGGTGTAGGATGATGCCATGGTGCAAGATCAATCTTGCATCAAGCAAAAATGTTTTATTTTAATGATTTATTTATTTTACAAGTCCTCACTTACTTTCCATTCAATTAATCACCAAATATTCTACTATATTTCATTGTAAGTACACATTTCACCTCATGATTGAAGACATATATTCATCATGGATCCTATAACATATCCAAATATCATGATAACCTCAAAAGAATATATTAATTTTTTTTATCTTTTATTAGGCATAATAAATATCATAACTTTTAGCCTTATTATTTAAGGTTTACACTAACTTCCCAAAGCATGTGACAATGAAAGAACATGTTACAATGTGTATTGGGCCTTGGAAGCATTATGGTTAGGAATGTAAAAGAGAAAAACAATTAATCTGTCCCTATCAAATTCATCCTTGAAGAAGCACCCACACATTCCATGACACATTGACCTTAGTGCCACCTTATTGCTAATGGAGGTCATTCCTATGATTGGTAGTTGATATACATACATAAGTAGAATTAAGATTGAACATGTTATTATAGTTGTTCTTCCAAGTCTACAATGTAAAGTTTAAATTTGACAATCAATATTATTCATCAAAGATTTTTTTTAAAAAATTATTTATTTAAAATTGTCCCTAAAATATTAAAACATATCTTATTTAAAAAAATCTATATTAAGTTAAATATATAGAAAAGTAATCATATAAAAATATTCATGACCATACATTGTGCTTAAAATTTTAATTATTATATATATTAAAAATATACAAAGTTTCTTTTGTAAATTGTTTAAGTAGTAATATAAATCTAAAAAGTCTAATCTTTATTATGTAATCAATTTAGACAGATGTGTGATTGCTTAAGAGTGGTAGAACGTGAAGTATATCTTAGTGCGAACTAGATATACCCGCGCCAAAAGTCTGTATTTTAACGCTTCCTCTTCTCCACGACTTAAATCCCGTCATTCTCCCTCTTCGGTTTCAACTATCAGCGATATTGGATTCTGGCAACTTTTTAAAGACCAGCGATGAGAATAAATCTAAGATGGTTTTGCACAGTTTTGACTATCCAGTAGACACCTGGTTGCCAGGGATGAGGTTCGGTGGACAGGCAAAAGCAGTCTCTTGGAAAAACTCATTAGATCCTGCTCTTGGGCTTTTCTCCTACGTGGATCCATCTGGGGCCAAAAAAAATGTACTAACGATGCAACAATACTATACAGTATTGGGAGTGCGGAACATGGGACGGTAAAATTTTCAGTGCAGTCCCAGAAATGTTAGAGAAAGGCTCCTACTATATCAGCGTTGATACTACTAGCTCTGGTTACGCCGAGAGGCATTCTACAGTCACAGCAGGGGTGCAAAAGACCTGAGTACATAAAAAAGAAATGGCAGTTACGTTATGAAAAGAGTGGTTTGTGCTGTCAAAAATCCGATATGGCAGCTGTCAGTCGCACCAATCACCAGAATATGAACAGTCACCGCTTTCAAATAGAAAGGCAAGAGACACCATAAGAAGACGAGCAAACTCTCCACGGATTTCATCTGTACGTATTAAATGTATTCAACAACTTTAAATCAAATATTCTTCAATTTCACCATTGTTATGGCCTGCAGCTGAAGAGCTCGGACATAAGGAGACGGTGCCGCCATTTTTAGACCCTGGGCTGAGTACACAAGATCTTCTCAGAGGCGTGAGCTTTGCGTCTGTTGGAACTGGATTCAACAACCTTACAACCGCGGTAGCCGTAAGTGGTTTTCTACCTTGATTTTCCAATATCCATTCAAATCAAAGTTCTTCTGCTTTTTCGGATTGAAGCTCATAACATTGGACTATATTTGTACAGAGTGTGATACCAATCTGGAAACAAGTGCAATACTTTAGAGAGTACAAGTCCCGCTTGGCAGATCTGGTGAGAGAGGAAATTTAGTCCAATATAATTGGGGAAGCTATATTTTTAAGCATTGCAGGTTATAGAAGCGATCCCTCTGTGACGCTGCTGTTACATTGAGCTTTCTCTTCCTTTATCATTAGTTGTCAATTATTTTAGGGATGATATTAATTAACATTTCTCATTTCGAAATTTCTTTTTGTTACTAGATTTGTATTGCAAGGATCTGGTTGTTTTCTCTATACTGCGTTCTTGTTGAATCGGTTGCTATTCTGTTCTTTATTCCTATTCAAACTGCTTCTCAATTTTAAATGGCTTCAGAAAATTGCATAAACCTTCCCTGGAAACCTATTTTTTTTGGAGCGTATCTGCATGAATGATTTTGAAACCATAGATACATCAATAAATACACATTTATAAATGTATAAAAATCTGCATAATCAATCTTTCAGTCTGCCCATTAACTGTAAATAACGGTTGCAATCCTTCAATCTCTATTAAAAAATGTGAGACCTCTATTCAATATCTTCTTTCAATTCCTGCAAACAATAATCTCCATCTGCAATTTGATTGTATCAACAAGACTATACATTCAGCCTGAAAGCCATAAAAATCTAAAAATCTAAGGAGGAATTATAATTACATTCTCATTTCAATGGGTATGCATCTCAAAAGATGATAAAAGAAACTAACAAGTAATTTAAGGAAAACGGTAAGATTGAGAGTTGATTTCTTTATTTTTTTAATTTTTAATTATTTTTAATTTTTTTGTTTAATCTACAAACAAAACAATGCTTTGTGTTTTTTTTAACTTTTTCTTTTCACTTACGTAATTAGAAAATATTTAAATTGAATCTTGATTTAGAAATTGTGGATTCATAACTTTAATTATATTGAGTAAATTGGAGATGCTTTAGGGGGTTCGATTACTCCTGGAATTTGATGGCCACCCTTGTCTATCATATGAAAATTTTGTGACGGTTTGTTTATTTAAATACCTGTCATTTTACGTTTTATGAAAAAATTTAACTGTCAAAAATATATGTGAAGTACCTAAAAAAATCAATATATTAGTAATCTATGAAATACTATTTTATAAAATAATTATGTTAGAAAATTTACAAATTTTAGAAACTATGCATGCACTCAATTAATAAATCCAATTGCATATTATAAATTTTATTGATAATTAAATAATTATATATATGTAATTTACATTTTGACAATGAATATAGTATTAGATTAAGAATAATTATATTGCACAATATGATTGTTTTTTCCATATATTTATTCTCTAATTTGTAAAATTGTATTAGTATTTTGACTATAAATTAATTTATTGATTTCATATGTGTAAATAATAAAAACACATTTAAATATCAATTTCAAATCAAATCTAGCAAAAAATAATTATATAAAATTAAAAATAGTTCAATCGGCAAATTGATCTATCTAAAATCATATTTAAATATCAATTTTAAACCTATCCAGAAATAATTGTATAAAATTAAAAATAGTTTAATCCTTATTCAACTCATTATTTAAAATTTCAAAATGATCACCAATAAAACACAACTACTCCTTGAAAAAAATCAAAGCTGAATCACCTATAAAATAAATGTTGTTGGAAAAACAATGCTATAAAGTGAAATTAGCTGCTATTGTTCAATTTTTTTTATAGTTTAATCTTAAATTCATTTATCTAAACACATAAATTATTTGTAAAAGGAAAACAAAATTTCAACATCTCACCAATAAAACCAAATGCTCTATTGAAGAAAATCAAAGCTAAGAATCACTGTACACACAATGCTATAAAATAAATCTTGTTGAAAAAACAATGCTATAAAATAAATGCTTTGAAGATACAATGAAAATTTGTGCTATGTTGTTATTCATATATATATATATATATTAAAAAATTGTAAAATTAGAAAATATTGATAATTAGAAATAAATCTTAAATCTTAAATTTATTGTTAATTGTAACAAGAAGTTTCTAAATTATGTAGAAAATAAATCTTGTTAAAATATTCAAAAAGTTAAAAATCAATTATATTCTATTTTGAAAAGATTTTGAATTAATATATATTTTTATAATAAATATTATAAATCATATATATTAATATAAAGCAATGATAATTATTAGTAAAAAAAGTCAAAATCTTTAAAAAATTAGAAAGAACTATATTTAATCTTGAAATGATTCTATTCTCAACAAATTTTGAATTGATAAATATATTTATAATAAATCATATATATTAATATAAAGTGAAATTATAAAGAATTATTCCAATTTCCAATTATAAACTAATTTATATTTTTATCATAAACATTATTATATATATGTCTACAATAAATTTTTACGGTTTAATAATAATTTGAAGTGTCATATTTACAATTATATAAAAATATAGCAAATCAAATGATACGGTCTAATAATTTTTTATGTTGTAATATACAATCTTTTCTAAATTTTTCATGAATACATATTTCATGGAAGCTGATAAGAGAGTAATCATGCTCTGTTTTTCCATTTACCAATTTTCTAAAGATGGGCATGTATTTTAATTATAAATTTAATACAACCAATTCATCAAATAATGAAATATTTATAAAAATTGCAATGATGATAAATTTGAGTGAATTAATGATTCATGGTTCTTTATTACTTAATTGTCTTTCATCTGAATTAAATAGAGTTTGATAAGATGTCAAATTTTAAAATGTTGTGATTATTTAAAGTGTATTTTTTTAGTGAGCCATAAGTAGATTATTTATAGTTTTCAAAATTGATATCGTGAATTAATTATTATTCATCTTGAAAGTAGTCAATTTTTATTTTTATTTTAAAATTAAAATATTTTAAAACTATGTAAATTATTAATAAAAGATCAAAACTTAATTTATTTGCAAAATCATACAATGCAAGTAAACTACCATTCAACAATATTTATTTCCATTAAATGCATATTCTCAAATTACACAATCCAACTTCTAAATATTAAGATTAAGTATAAAAGAAATATTCTAAATTTACTATTGCATATAAAAAAGTAAGTTTCTAAATTAATATAAGATAGAGTTGCTTAATTTTAAAAACTAAATATTCTAAATTTACTATTTAATATAAAAGTAAGTTTCTAAATTAATATACTTAAAATAAATAGTTGACAAATCTTTAAAACAGAAAATTATCTTTGATGTTATTGCAAAATATTTTTTTATTATTATAATAGAAATAGAATAATAAAAAGATGAAAAACAATTTTCTTTAAAAAAAAAATTAAATTAATGTGTTTAAAATTGAAAAATAGAAAATTAAATAAAAAAGGAAATATTCCAAATTTACTATTACACATAATCTTTAAAAAAGAAAAGTATCTTCCATATCATTGTAAAATATTTTTAAATAATAGAATAGAAATAAAATCATAAAATGATGAAAAACAATTGTCTTTTTAATAGGGTTTAATTACAAATCTAAAACAAATCTTTGGTTATGCTTAGGGTTAGGTTAGGGTTGGGGTTATCATCACAAATAGGGATTAGGGTTAGGGTTAGGGTTAGGGTTAAGGTTATGGTTATGGTTAGGGATAGGTTTGTAAATGATAAAATATAGTAATTTGGTTAGAGTTAGAGTTAAAATCAGGATTAAGGTTGGGGTTATGATCATGAACAGGTTTATCATCATGAATAGGGATTAGGGTTAGGGTTATGCTTATGGTTAGGGATAGGTTTATAAATGATAGATTATAGTAATTTGGTTAGGGTTAGAGTTAAAATTGGGATTAGGGTTGGGGTTATCATCACAAATAGGTTTATGATTATGAATATGAATTTACGTTAGGGTTAGGGTTAGGGATAGGTTTATAAATGATAAAATATAGTAATTTTGTTAGGGTTGGGGTTATAATTACAAATAGCTTTATCATCATGAATAGGAATTCAGGTTAGGTTTAGGGTTAGGGTTAGGGTTAGGGCTGTGGTTATGGTTATGTTAAGGTTAGGGCTATGGTTATGGTTATGGTTAAGGTTAGGGTTAGGGTTAGGGTTATGGTTATGGTTTGGGTTAGGGTTATCATCACAAATAGGTTCAAAGTCAAATAAGATTATCATCACGAATAGGATTAGGGTTAGGATTGGGGTTAGTGTTATGGTTAAGGTTATGATTAGGGTTAGGTTTATCATCATGAATAGGATTAGGATTAGGGTTAGGGTTAGGGTTAGGGTTAGGGTTATGGTTATGCTTATCATCATGAATATGGATTACGGTTAGGGTTAGGGTTAGGGTTAGCGCTATGGTTATGGTTATGGTTATGGTTATGGTTAGGGTTAGGGTTATCATCATGAATAGGATTATCATCATGAATAGGATGAGGGTTAGGGTTAGCATTAGGGTTAGGTTTATCATCACGAATAGGATTAGGGTTAGGGTTAGGATTAAGGTTAGGGTTAGGGTTATGGTTATGGTTAGGGTTAGGGTTATTATCAAGAATAGGTTTATCATCACAAATAGTGATTAGGGTTAGGGTTAGGGTTAGTATTAGGGTTGGAGTTATCATCATGAATAGGGGTTAAGGTTAGGGTTATGGTTATGTACAGGGATAAGTTTATAAATGATAAAATATAGTAATTTGGTTAGTGTTAGAATTAAAATTGGGATTAGGGTTAGGGTTATGGTTAAGGTTAGGGTTAGGATTAGGGTTATGGTTATGGTTACGGTTGGGATTAGGGTTATGGTTAGGGTTAGGGTTAGGGTTGGGATTATCATCACGAATAGGGTTATCATCACAAATAGTGATTAGGGTTAGGTTAGGGTTAGGGTAGTACTAGGGTTAGGGTTATCATCACAAATAGGGATTAGGGTTATGGTTATGGTTATGGTTAGGGATAGGTTTATAAATGATAAACTATAGTTATTTGGTTAGGGTTAGAGTTATAATTAGGATTGGGGTTGGGGTTATCATCATGAATAGGGATTCGGGTTAGGGTTAGGGTTGGGGTTAGTATTAGGGTTAGGATTAGCGTTAGGATTAGGGTTAGGGTTAGGGTTAGGGTTATGGTTATGGTTAGGGTTATCATTGTGAATAGGTTGATGATCACAAATAGGATTATCATCAAGAATAGGATTAGGGTTAGGATTAGAGTTAGGGTTAGTGTTAGGGTTAGGCTTAGGGTTAGGTTTATCATCACAAATAGGTTTATCATCACAAATAGGATTAGGGTTATGGTTAGGCTTAAGGTTATCATCATGAATAGGTTTATTATCATGAATAGGGATTACAATTAAGGTTATGGTTATGGTTATGGTTAGGGTTAGGGTTAGTGTTAGTGTTAAGATTAGGGTTAGGTCTATCATCACAAATAGGATTAGGTTTATCATCATGAATAGGTTTATCATCATGAATATGGATTAGGGTTAGGGTTAGGGTTAGGATTAGGGTTAGTGTTAGGGTTATCATCACAAATAGGTTTATCATCATGAATACGGATTAGGGTTAGGGTTAGGGTTAGTGTTAGGGTTAGGGTTATGGTTAGAGATAGGTTTGTAAGTGATAAAATATAGTAATTTGGTTAGAGTTAGTGTTAAAATTGGGATTAGGGTTGGGATTATCATCACAAATAGGTTTATCATGAATAGTGATTTAGGTTAGGGTTAAGGTTAGAGTTAGGATTAGGGTTAGGTTTAGGGTTAGTGTTAGGGTTAGTGTTAGGGTTAGGGCTATGGTTATGTTTATGGTTAAGGTTAGGGTTAGGGTTAGGGTAAGGTTTATGGTTAGGGTTAGGGTTATCATTACAAATAGGCTTATCATCATGAATATGATTAGGGTTAGGGTTAGGGTTAGTGTTAGGGTTAATATTAGGGTTAGGTTTATCATCAAAAATAGGATTAGAGTTAGGATTGGGATTAGGGTTACAGTTATAGTTATGGTTATGGTTAGGGTTAGGGTTATCATCACAAATAGGTTTATCATAATGAATATGGATTATGGTTAGGGTTATGGTTAGGGTTAGAGTTATCATCACGAATATGATTAGGGTTAGAGTTAGTGTTAGGGTTAGGAGTAGGGTTAGGTTTATCATCTCAAATAGGTTAATCATCAAGAATAGTGATTAGGGTTAGGGTTATTGTTAGGCTTTAGGCTTTAGGGTTAGGGTTAGGGTTTAGGGGTTAGGGCTAGGGTTATAATCATGAATAGGGATTAGGGTTAGGGTTAGTTTTAGGGTTAGGGTTATGGTTAGGGTTAAGGTTAGGGTTATGATTAGGGTTAGTGTTGGGGTTGGGATTAGCGTTAGGGTTAGAATTAAGATTAATGTTAGGATTAGGACTTAACCATAACCATAAACCTAACCCTAAACCTAATCTTAACCCTAATCATAATTCTAACCCTAACCATGACTCTAACCCTAACATTAATATTAACCTTAACCCTAATCCCTATTTGTGATGATAAACCTAACCCTAACCTTAACAATAATTGTTACCCTAACCCTAACCCTAATCATATTCATGATGATAAACCTATTCGTGATGATAAGCCTAACCCTAACCCTAACCCTAATCCATATTCATGATGATAGCTCCAATGCTAATTCCAATTTTAACTCTAACCCTAACTAAATTTTATCATTTATAAAATCATAACAAAATTGAATCCTTACTATAATTAAACATTCACCCTAATTGAAACCAAACACTATTTTAACCCTACTCATAACCTATTCATGATGATAAACCTAACCCTGACCTCAACCATAACCATAACCCTATTCATGATGATAAGCCTATTTGTGATGATAAACCTAACCCTAACCCTAACCCTAACCTAATTAAAGCCTAACCCTAATCCTAATCCAAATCCTAACCCTAATCATAAGCCTAAGCCTAAGCCTAATCCTAGAATCCTAACCTAATTAAACCCTAACCCTAATCCTATTCCTAATTCTAACCTTAACCCTAATCCTAACCCTAACCCTAACCCTGAACAAAATTAATAAACCTAACCTTAATCCTAACCCTAATGCTAATCCTAACCCTAACCCAAACCCTAACCCTAACCCTAACCCCCATCCTAATCCTAACCTAATTAAACCCTAACCCTATCATTAACCCTAACCCTAATCCTAACACTAACTCTAACCCAAACCCAAACCCTAACCCTAACCTAATTAAACCCTAACTCTAACACTAATCCCAATCCTAACCCTAACCCTAACCCCAATCCTAACCATAAAAAATTAAAAAATCCCCCCTAATCCTAACCCTAACTAAACCCTAAATCAAATCCTAATCCTAAATAAACCCTAAAACCCTAAATCCTATAATCCTAACCTAACCTAATAAAACCTAACCTAACCTTAACCCTAAAATTAAATCCTAATCCTAACCCTAATCCTAATCCTAACCCTAATAACCTAACCCTAACCCTAATCCTAGAATCCTAACCTCCTAACCCTAACCCTAACCCTCATCTTAATCCTAACCTAATTAAACCCTAACCCTAATCCTAATGCTAACTCTAACCCTAATCATATTAACTATCATATTATAATATATTAATTATTATATTAATTTTATAATTAAATATTTAATAAATATAAAAAATAATTTATTTATTTTAGAGATATCTTCTCGAGGCACCTATTCAATTTTTAAAATTTTGATTAAAAAATAAGCAAAGGATATCTCTCCGTGTATTTTATATATATTATTAAAATTATATATATATGCTAATTTAAAATGAGTGTTATTTTAGGAGTGTTCATATTTTGAATATTTATGTTTATCTTTTCCATGATTCTTGCAATTGTAAAACCGTTTTCTGTGTGTTTAAAACATCCCAAAAACTTAAAACGGCAAAATAAGAATTTCTAATTGTATTAGCGAACAGTTGATCTTATGCATTGGAGAAAAATTCTACTGTGCGAAACTTATTCACAGGTAAAATATAATATATTGTATTTTGATGGATAAAAAGTTCAGGCAATCAAATCCAGACACAAACTGAATTTTAGTAATTTTTTTATGTACTACTTTTAAGCAAACTGATCAAACTTCTTTTCTTGACAGAAAAAAAGAACAAAACTTCTTTTGTTGACAGAAAGAATAACAGAAATGGCAAGCAAGTGGAGATTGGTAGTGAGCATGTTGTTGATGGTGATGGCATGCAGAGCAGTGAAGAGGGTGAGGGGAGAATGGATATTTGCTCACGGAACGTTCTACAAAGAAGCCCCCGGCGGCGCCTGCGGATATTCAGACGAGCAGAGCCGCGGTTTGTACGCGTCGACATATACAACCGCACTGAGCACCGCTCTGTTTGATAATGGGGGCAAATGCGGGGCATGCTTGGAAGTAAGATGCGTTGCGAGCAAGTGGTGCTTGACGGGCTACCGGACTATCCAAGTAACAGTAACAGATTTCTGCCCACCCAATTATGCTCTGCCCAGTGACAATGGAGGGTGGTGCAATCCTCCTCGCAAGCACCTCGATATGTCCATCCCTGCTTTTGAAAAGATTGCCGTATACGAGGCGGGCATTGTGCCTATTGTCTTTAGGAGAATCAAATGCCATTTCCAAGGAGGAATTCGCTTTACCATTCGTGGAAATCCCTTCTTTATTCTGGTTCTGGTCTGGAATGTTGGCGGAGATGGGCAGGTGGTGGCGGTGAGCGTTAAGGGCTCCAACACTCCCTGGTTTCAGATGAGGAGAAATTGGGGCCTCAATTGGGAGTTCACTCAAGTCCGTCTGCAAGATCAAGCTCTTTCCTTTAGAGTCACCACCAGTGATGGTAGGACTGTTACATCAATTAATTCTGCTCCCCATGATTGGGTGTTTGGGAATACCTACACTGGCCAGTCTTTGTCCTGATCACCATTCCTCAAATTCACGTGCATTGAAGGTTAACGATTAGATTGAAGCATTTGATTGTTATTGTAGAGATCCAAAGTTTGGATCTCTATAAGAACATTGAATGTGGCATTGAAATTGATTAATAATGGAACTTCTCTATTTGTATTCTATCTTCTGATTATAATTGTTTGCAAACTTTGTGGAGAGTTGAATTCATGATTGTGGCTCACTTCCATGTGCTTAGATCTACACTAATTGTATAGTACTTTTGTTTTTTATTCATCAAACTCCATCTATGCTAACTATCAAGGGTATGAGATATTTAAAAATGCCTTAGTGAGATTGTTAAATTTTAACGGTTACGTTCTTCTAGGTTAATTTGTTTGATTGAGTCATTTTTATGGTTATGCAAATGATTGAAGACAATACTCTTCAATCATTTTTTTAAAAGAATTATAATGCAAATTTAGATTCCTTTTAGTACTCTAAGTGGATTTTCCTTAGAATGATATGTAAATAATAATTGAATAAAGTGCAACTATCATTGCATGATAAATGAATGCATGCTAAATGCCACTAAACACCACTACAAAGGATAATTATGTGAAATGTGTAGTAATTCAGCTCATGGTGAGAATTATTGTTGAATCAATTAAACTTTTTAAAGAAACAACAATTGTTAGGTTCAAAACCCTTCCTCAAGATGGTGAAGCTTCCTTATTGAAATATTGAATTTAAAATAACTTTTAATAGTTGCACACCATGTTCTTTGTATTTGGTATTTTTTGTTTGAAGGATTTTACAAATGTATTTGAGAGAATAATGAGATCAAATTTAGAGAGGGGCAAAGATTTAACCATACACAACATGCAACAAAACATGCATGATGTATGGAGGACTCAATGATACCCCCAAGGACTACATCCATCATGTATATACAATCAATGTCCCCCCATAAGAAGGAAATAGAGAGATACAATATCCCCCCCCACAATGTGAAATCTCCTGCAAACATGGGTAATTTATGAAGATAGAACATAATCCAATGCCTACAAACAATGTTTCTCCCCTTAGGAAGAAGATAGACCGAGTACAAATGTAGGAATGCTTCCCGTTTTGGATAGGAACTAGGAGGAATCCATATGTATGAATATTGTGTCTCTAAGATCTGCTCATGTGTTGCGAATTTCTTGGATGATGAAGATGATGCCACAATCCAATTAGTTACATCTACCTAATCACATCAAATTGTGACAAACCAAGAACCAATGAAAACTGATCTTGAACAAGATCCAAATAAAAACATGAAGTGACAATAATGGATCCATGACTATCACAAAATAGGAGAGATAGACCCTCAAATTGATCCTCCAAATCTGAAATGTGAGACTCCACAAACAAAGAAGAAATGTTTGTCAAATAGGAATCCCAATCAGGAAGACTATTAGATACTTGTTGTAATGAATCATTGGTAGTACTCAATGAATCATCAGTAGAAGATGAAAATGTGATCTCAATTGGAGAAGTAGCAGTTGCAGGAGAAGTCTCTAGATCATCAAGATGCTCAAGTTTTGCATCATATTCAAACTCCTCTAAGGTCTTATCATCATAGGGCATGTTGTCAACATCATCAAGTGGAATGAGGCAATTTGAAGCAAGATCATCTGGGAATGGAGGCTTGTGTGGATCTCCAAATATTTTCCAAACCTTGGTCTAAATTGTGTGTGGGCATGAAATGTATGAGAATACCTTATGATAGGTCTCACTAAATATGCTTGCATTGAAAGTAGAACCAATCAATCCTATGATATGATCATTCTTATTACCCCAAACTAATTTCCTATATGTTATTTCTGGTTCAAGAATCAGTGCATAAAGATGTAGAAGGATGAGTTGAATAACCCATGATTACAATGATGATACACTTCTCAAATGATACAATATGAGATCAACATATATAATAGAGTTGAAATGAAGTACAATGATCAAAATAACACTTTCCCAACTACCAAAATATCCATGTATCCTTCAGTAGACCCATAAGGAAAAATCTAAATGCATAATATACCTAGGACAAAAAATGGGAAAACTACATGGATGGCTGGATAGAGCTCTCAATACCTTTCCAATGTCGCAAGAATCATGAAAATCAGAGATCAGATCAAAAGGATACGAGATTAGAGGCCAAAATACATGATCTGACTTCAATTAGAAAAAATCAGAAACACATGAGCAGATCTTAGAGACACAATATTCATACATATGGATTCCTCCTAATTCCTATCTAGAATGGGAAACATTTCTGCATTTGTACTTGGTGTATCTTCTTCCTATGGGAAGAAACATTGTTTGTAGGCATTGGATTATGTTATTTCTTCAGACATTGCCCATGTTTGCAGGAGGTTTCACATTGTGGGGGGGATATCTTATCTCTGTATTTCCCTCTTATGGGGGGTCATTGATATTATATACATGATGGATGTAGTCCTTGTGAGTATCATTGAGTCCTCCATACATCATGCTTGTTTTGTTTTCTCTCTTTTTGAGAGGAGTTTTGTCCCACTGGGTTTTCTCCCTTTCTCTGCTTGTGAGAGATTGATTTCATTTACATTTGCATTGTAAATGGGTACCTAACATGGCCTAATAGAAGGGACCCATAGTCATAGTCTTTGCATAGTTTGCATAATAATCTTCTCGGGCTAAGTTGCACTTAAAGGGGGGTGTTGGTGTGAATAAATGTCTTATACCTAGCTAATTCATTCACTAGGTAATTAGGGTACATATTCACATGTTAAGTTTACTTATGATATAAGATTCTTTCTAGAAGTCTTAGTTGGATTTTCTAGAACTTATCGTATCTAGCTAGTATTGCCCGATTCCTAAGTAGTTATTTTGTTAGTTGTCTCATATAATAGGAAATACACTTTTCATGATCTTGTTTAATCCTACATCTCTACTTTTCCTTTATAAGCAATTTATTCATGTACATTTACATTCAAGTGCATTCAAGCTTATTGAAGCATATATTCAACCATTATTCAATCTTGCATTGTTGAAGCAAGCTTTCTTACCATTCTCTCTTTTGTGGAAGTTGTTTTGGTCTAGCAACTATTCCTGGGGGTATTGGGGAGTCACCATTTACTCCCACAATAACAACATTCCAATTAAATCGACAAAGATGGTTTTAAAATAATTTTAAACTAAATCTATTTTCTATAATTGTATATTACAAAGAATAATCATGAAAAATTAATGACAACATTCATCATAAGAATGAAAGTAATCAAAAGGAAACATAGACACAAAGTTTGGGTCTCCACTTTATTGATACTCCTAAAATTGAGAAAGATCAAAGTTTTTCACTTGTATAATCTTACAAAAGTGGCCCATGGTTCATTATCCTTTCCTCAAACAATAGTTTACAATGTATAACATCCTCTTGCATAACTTCATATAAGAATTTAAAATAAATTTACAAATAGAATAATTTGTAAGTTCTTGAAATATTTTCCCAAATTTAATGTGTCATTTTGGCATAAAAAAATTAAACTTTACAAAACATTGTTTTTATGTCAAATATTAAATCATTACATCCTAGCTATAATTTTTTCTTATGCTTATTTTTCTCCACTACCATTGTCAATTTGGATATTTTCTTCTTCTTTATCATGATGATCACCTTGTAAGTAATCCTATAAATTTTCCAAATATTGGACTTTCTTTTATTGAAATTGGGCTCATGTGATTATCAAAAATGAATATCCCTTGAAATGGTCATATCTAAAATATTTATGGGGATTTTATTGTGTATTCGAATCTATCCTTGGAAAGTGTCAAACAAAGTCTAAATTTTAACATGTTCATGACTAGTTTCTTTAGTCCTTCTCCGCTTGATTAAATTTGATGATTCTGGTTGTAGCATTACTATGGTTTCTCACCTTAAAAAATTTCTTCTTTCAAAAATTTGATTCTCCACTTAGTTGATTTCAAACATTTAGGGTTGTTAAGGATTATTGTATTTTAGTATAAAACCTAACATTAAGATGAAGAAATCCATGTTTTAAATTTTCTATAGTTGTGATAAATTATCCTCCACTAATAATATTTCTTCATAAAAACAATTCATTGTGGGAACTTATATTATCCTTAATCTTATGATATAACTTAATGGATCATTTGATAATATATGAACCCTTTGTTAGTATTGATGCACATCATGTCATAGTTTCTTTAATGATATTTCCAATTGAACTTGCACTTGGTTAATTTTTGTTCAAGGCAAAAAAGATAATCAATGTAGGAAACAATGAGTCAATTGATCTAACAAGGCATTCAATGTTAGAAGTTAACTCTCCCACTTGAGTTTTCAATTTCTCTTCGGTTTATTCATATTTATTCATTCTAATCAAATGGTTGTTTTACAACTATTTACACATTCTTTTTCTCCATCTCACTTGTTTGCTAGTTGGCATTAACCCTTATAATCTAATGATCTACTGCTTGCATATATCTCTTTATTATCACAAATAAACATGGATATCTCTTCTATCCTTGATCCTTGAGCATCCATAGAAATGGAAGAGAGAAAATTTTACTTTTAAGATTTGAGAGGTGCTTTAAATAATGCCACAACAACTAGAAAATTATCAAAAATAAGCACAATTTATCTTTTTCTCTTCTTCAAGGTTCTATCAAACCATATAGGCATTCCTATCTCTAGTGCACCTACTTGTTTACAAATGAATCTCCTTAGGTAGCCACATTCTCTATATTCTAAGGTGAGGGTATTGGAAGAAGAGTGTACTAAGGTAAATAACATTGAGAAAGTATATACATGTGAGAAGAAGGGGACCAAGTGGTGAATGAATCTTCAATTATGTAGGAGTCTCTTTAGAAGAAGGATTCCCTTCGAGAATAATATTCTTTTCAAAATTATTTTTTCTATAATAATATTCTTCATATCTAGATCCTCTTAAAAATTATATCTCCTTGTTGAGAAGGCTCCTTGAGATTTATTTAATCAATAAGAACCTAAGGATAATGTTGTGATTACTTTAGAGTATCCTACTAGATATATAATTAGTATCTATTGGTGTATGTTAATGTGGTTATTAAGAAGAGAAAGGATTAAGAATAGGAATATGAATTTAAACATTAGAAGAAATAATTATAACATCTTCATTATGACCATCATGTTGTCCCAATGCACCTTAGTTTTGAACTTGATTTTCTAATTTTTTTCCAAATTAGAGGTAGATGTTCTTCCAAAGACTCATGTTTTTAGATTTATTTACTGTTCATCTCTCACAGCATGTTCTAAGATCATTTTGGCCCAATATTATCCTTTTATCTACTTCTAATGCTAGTTTTGTACTATGTTTTTTGTATTTTTAGTATTGATTTGTGTAGTGACATGTGTTCCCCTATGCTTGTTTATATTTTTTTCCATCTTGTGAATTTTATGAATGCATTATACTTGGACACTAGCATTATGTGTGTACATCCACATTATGTGCTAATTTCCTCTAATTTCATAGTCATATAACATCAATTTTTTACTTTCTAGTCTCCATTTAGCTTACAAAATTATTTGTGTAACCATTATCCACCTATTTTTTGGAAGCCCAATAGTCACCTTTGTATGTTTGAATGTCTAGTGATCTTCCCTCATATTCTTCCAAGATTGGATCCTCATTCCTTATGTTATCTTGAACTCTTCTATGTAACCTGCAAAATATTTGAATACTATATAACATGTTGCAACCTTCCAATGCTTTCTTACATCTCCTTGATCTCATGACCATCCTTTCTTGTCTCCACATAGATTGATTTATTGCTCTCTATTTATTTTCTATTTGATTATTTCCTCTTGTTACTCTTGGAATTATTACTTTCTATTTCCTTGAATATATAGTAGGGTATTTCTCCTAGTAGACCATAGATTAATGCTTATAGATCCATTTACTTTATCATTGTTGTTCTTATACCTAAATACATGTACCTCTAAGCACACACACTATTGTGCTGTAGAAAATTGGACCCTCTTGAGAAAAGAGACAATTTCACGCATAATTAGACCCACTTTTGAGTTCCCTCACATCATTTATCCTTCAAAAAAACATTTATAGGCCCCTAAGACCCATTATTTTTGATATAGAGGCCCATTTCACTTGAGAAATCACCTAAAACCCGACAAATAACACATAATTCTTTCATACCCCAAAAACCCACCTTCAAAATTTAGTAGTGGGATCCCACCCTAGGCAAATAAGTCCCCTCTAGTGGAACCCATTCGCCAAGGGTGGCGAATGAGTCCCTTTTGAGGGAAAATTCAATTTTGAGTGGGAATTTGATTAATTTAACTTAAATTTTTGGTGAATTCCAGCCTCTTAGGTCTAAATAATGGGAAAATAAGGTGTTGTTGCTTATAAATATTCATTTTAAGTCATTTTACACATCTCTTAATCATTTTAAAAAAAAGCAATTTCAAAGGTCAAGTCTTCTACCACAAGTCTCATTTGCAAAAGTTGAAGTTTTAGGGCAGCAAACTAGGGTTTTTGCAGGTCTTGAAGCTCACTTTTTTTTTCAAGATTCAACATTACAAAGGGTTTTTGATGGATGCCTATGGTGAATCATGAAGAAATCTAGGTTGAGGAGGTACAACTAGCCACCAAATCACACCTAAGGACTTGGTTTCATATTGATTCCATCTTCCATTTTCACTCTATCTTCAGATTAATGTTTTCATTTTGTTTGTTTGTCATTTGCATGTCATTTCATTTCCATTTTTCATGTGTTGTAAGGTTTCTAGGGTTTGATATCTTTCATCACACAAATCTTCTTTGCATCTCTTATTCTAGAACAATAGAATAGGGTTTTTGTTATGATTCAAACTTTCCTAGTCTTTAACACATATAATGCTAGGGTTTTATGCAAATTTTTCTCCATTCATAGTTTAATTACCCAACTAGGGGTTTGAACAAGGAAAACCCCCCATTAGACAAACAATTTTAAGCTGTTTTGTAGAATTTTTTCAAGATCCTAAGTCGGATTTCTATCAAAAATTATTGTATAGGTGTCAAGGTGTAGAACAAAGATTTGAAGTTGCAAAAATTTAAAACTAGACTGATTTTCCATGCATGGTGAATGAGTCCCTCTTGAGGTGTAGATTTGATTTAGATACAGATCTTGGTTCTCAGTTGATAGAAAACAAGTTATGTGCAGAAAAAGTCTTGACCCGGGACTAATTCACCTAGGGTGGAAAATGAGTCCCAATTAGCTCAAAATGAGACATCATCAAATTTTTAGATTTTTTTGCAGTCTTCTTTAGTTTCCCAGGTGCACACATTATGAAAAATAACCTTCTATTTGGTTTAGTTTGCATTTTTGCTCATCCTTTTAGCCTTTTGTAAACAACATTGTGTTTTCAAACATAGCTTAAATCTCAGTTTTGCATTCATAATGATAACATCATACTTAACATAATTTGAATGAACCCTTTAGAATTTTTGGCCCTACCTCTCTCCTTTTAGGTGAAAAACCCTAAAAGAGCTAGAGAAGTGCATTGATGCCCAAAATTTATGATTCATTTTGGTGAACATGCATTTTGAACATATTAGCTTTCTGATTCCAATTGCATCTTGCATATTAGACTTCATTTGCATCAACATTCCATTAGGGTATTATTGTGTTTTTGAATTTTCCAAAGCATTGCATTAGTTAAAGCATAATTTAGAGTTCATTATTGCATCTTGTTTCATTTAATCATTCCAAAATCATGCGTTTGCATTCTGTCTTTGCATTGTATAGACCTAAAAAATCTCCAAAAAACACAAAAAAAAAAGAAAAAACTAAAAAAAATTATCCCTTGGGACTCATTCACCACCTTGGGCAAATCAGTCCAACCATAATTTTTGCATCAACATTTCTAGATTTTAGTTTCTTGCATTGCATCTTTCAATTTTCTATAATTATCTTTCTGTCACAGTTTAGATGTTTCTATTTTCTTAGCATAAATTTTCTTTCTTCTCATGGCATTCATGGATAGTTTTAGATCTTCAAAAATTTCATTTTCCATATTCGTTCCTAGCTCTTTTAGATTAGATTCATCAACACATAAAGACATAAAAACTGAAACATCACATCATCCCTTCAAACAAATGATTCAAATTCGAAACATCTCATCCAAGCCTCTTAGTAGTGATGATGTTGACAAGTTAGATGAAATTATTTAGGAATTCCTCTCACTGACTTCATCCTCTAATGCTTGCAATGAGAAACCTAAACCCCTTAATGATAAACCTTTTTCTTGTGATGACTTTGATTTTTTAGATGAAGCCCTCCAAAACTTCATCTTGCATAAGCCATCCACCAAGGTTTGTCGTGATCCACTCATGATATCAAATGTCAACACCTCTAATGCTTCTCTTGCACACCTTAAACCAATTGATGATAATTTACCCCTCAAACATTTTCGTCATGATGATTTGCATTGGCTAATGCATCTCTTCAGGACCACATGTCACCCAAATCATCTACTTTGGTTTGTTGTGAGAAATCTAAAACTAAGGATGTTAATGTAATTCAAGATCAACTTATTCTTTATCCACCCTCACATAAACTTCATCCCTCTAACTGACCCTAGTACACCCTCTACCCCCTAAAACCAATGTGTTGCAACAATCTAGTAATGATATTATTGCTCATACATATAACACCCAAAAAAACTCACAACCGCCACAACCAACCCCACCCTCCTTACCCTTACCTAATCCACCTAGTGCTCCTCACTATATCCCACACACCAAGGAGTATGATCTTGTTGAAAAATTGAAGAATACTCCTACCAAGATTTCCCTTTGGGATTTATTTCAAAACTCACCAAATTATCACAACATTCTTCAAACAGCCTTAAAATAACTCACAGTTCCTCTTGGTACCACTCTGAATGATGTTGCAAATCTTGTCCAAAAAATGAATCTTGACATTACTTTCCATCAACATGAGCTCCCTCCTTTAGAGTTGCGTAAACAAAATGAAGCCTTTATGATAATTGCTCAATTCAATCGTATAGGTATCAAACGAACTCTCATTGATAATGGTTCTTCTCTTAATATGTGTAGTGTGAATCTCCTTGATTGATTAGATGTTGTCAAGTCACAAATTATACTTGATTTTGTCTCCATTCAAGGATTTGAAAATACAACAAAGTAATTGCTTGGGATAATTACTTTTCTTATTATGGTTGGGATGGCTACTTTGCAAACTCCTATCCATGTCATGCCTTATGATCTTTTGTATAATCTTCTTTTAGGCCGACCATGGATTCATGAGATGAATGTAGTGCCTTCGAACCTTCATCATATCATGAAATATGTCTATACCAATAATATTTATCAAGTTGAAATAGGCCCCGAGCCTGAAAGTTGCTTGCACCTTAAAAAATGAGCTACAAGTCCTTTGAAAACATTGATTCCAACATCCAACATCGATCCTGTTGAAATTGAACAAAACAATGAGGAATTCGTATCTAAATTATTTGGTGATGATTAGGGATCCTTAGAATTCACACCCTCATTTATGGGCGAATACATACTCACAAAACTGAAAAATGATAAACAAAACCAACCAACAATCATGTCCACTCAAAATTATGAACAATCTTCTCAAACATCTATCTCCTATAATCTAGATGAAAATGTAATGTACACAACAAATTTTGATGAGATAGATTATCAATCCCCACCTAATTTACAAGAAATGGAAAAAAATTATGGAAAAGGATATGAACTTCTAAAAAAATTAGGATACTGGAAAAGGGTGTAGAAAGCATGAGCAAGGTATTCATGTCCCTATTGAACCTAATACACAAGAGACAAAAATTGGATTGGGATATTCTTTTTCTAAAACAAAAAAAGCTACTCAATGAACCTCTTTGCACATTAACACTATAATATGTCAACCAAAACACAAACTCACAATCAAACATCCTGAGTTTCTTGATATAAAATTACCATCTTCATGCAAATATGTCGATAGCAATGAAACTTTAAAGCCAATGTTAGGAGTTTATGATAACACATCTTCACTTACTTCCATGACAAAAATTCCTCGTGCCATGACCATTACCAAGCAAGAAGCAAGTGATATCACTAAAGAATTTTATAAATCTGAGGGTCCTAAATCTAATATGCTTCCTTTAGGAGATACAATTAATGTTCCCATGGACATTAATGATAAAGACAAAGTTATCAAGATTGGGAAGTGCCTTGACGATGAAGAACAAGAAGAAACTACCGCTTTACTTCATGATTTTCCTAAAAAAAATTCTTGGAAATATTTCGATATGCTAGGAATTGACCCAAAAATTCTGACACATAACATTGTCCTTGCTGAAAATGCTAAACGTGTTCGTCAAAAGATATGAAAAAATGCATCCTAACATAGTCTTATGCGTTAAAGCAGAGCTTGAAAAACTCCTTGATGCAGGATTTATTAGACCTATTTATTATTCTCCTTGGATCTCAAACATTGTCGTAGTTGCAAAACTCGATAATTGTATTAGAATATGTACAAATTTTCATGACTTGAATAAAGCTTCCTTAAAAGATGATTTTCGGCTTCCTAATATAGACATGATCATGGATTCAACTGCTGGACATGCTTTGTTGTCATTCATGGATGGATTTTCTAGCTATAATAAAATCCTTATTAACCCTCAAGATCAATACAAAACTGCCTTTACAACTATTTGGGGAAAATTTTGTTGGGTTGTGATGCCCTTCGGTCTAAAGAATGCCGATGTAACTTACCAATGTGCAAGACATTAATCTTTCATGATTACATTCAATTTTTTTTGGAAGATTATGTTGATGATATCCTTGCTAAATTTTTAACACGACACAACAATGTAAATTTCCTTCACAAATTTTTTGAATGAATACATAAATACAATATGTGATTGAATCCAAAAAACTATCTTTGGTGTAGACAATGGCAAAATTTTGGGTTTTGTCATATCTCATAGAGGCATTAAGGTAGACATGAAGAAAATTGATGTTATCATTAACATGCCATCTCCTAGGTATATTTCTCAGTTGCACACATTACAAGGTTGAATTCAAACTATCTGTCATTTTGTTGCATCTTTAGCCGATCACATCTGTCCATTGCTCTTGCCACATTATTGTCTCAACACGACAATCATGTGGTAATCTTGTTTATTACATAAGTTAGACTTTAATTGATTATGAAACTAGATATTCCCTAATTGAAAAACAATGTTTGGCTCTTGTATTCGCTACTAGTAAGTTGTGACATTATCTACTAAATGCTGAAATTCAAGTCATCACAAAATTTGATCCTCTTAAACATCTTTTAAAAAAAAAAGATCTTTCAGGATGCTTAGCTAAGTGGGTAATGTTGTTAACTGAGTTTGAACTTAAATTTGTTTCACAAAAAGCAATCAAAGGCCAAACCTTAACCGATCACTTAGTTAACACTCCTTCTCCTTTCACTTTACCTACTTGTTGATGTGTTTTTTATGCACTTTTCAACATAGGCAGTGCGTAGGTGCACTACCTCTCTTGAAAGACAATTTTCCACAATCGGATTGCAGAACACTATCCCAAGGTCTCTCTAGTGTCAGGTCATGACCGTGCTTAGATACCTCAGTAGTTTGATGTGATTTTCTAGAATCACAAGGCGGTCTTATAGAGAATACAAAGTGTGGACACAAAGCATGAAATTGGATCTTAAAATGGAGTCCTTAGGATGGGAAGTTGTTATGCACCAGCTATAGGTTCAAACAACAATCTTAAACTCCATTTAGTTTTTGGATTTGGCTTTAAAATGTGCAATGAACCTTAGTATAGGTCAGTTACTTAAAAACAAAAAAGGGAAAAGGAGGGAAAAAGTTCCTAAGTATGAAGCTTGCTATGAATAGTGACAATGGAGTTCCTGCAATGGACAATTCCTCAAAACAATATCCCACTTAACCAGGGATTTCACAGTATCATGGAAATTGTGCTATCTTCTAAGGGTTGCAGATATTTCATCCTTCATCCACCACATACATGCATGAATCAAAAATGAATGTTTGGAACAGCTTCAAATCAAGTCCAGGCTAACTTTGCACAGCTATCTACCATCAACAAACAACAAAAAGTATGGACTAAGGAATCATCCCAAACAGGCTGAGGAATTTTTCTTGTCCCGCGCCAGCAGCATTTATAAGATTTATCAAAAGAAATGGGAGGCTGACTAGCTTCAAGCAACCGTAAGATCTAAGCCGAAACATCAAGAAGTGGAGAATGAATCAAATGGCAAGGAAGAGCCGAGAAAATGCATTTGAGTCAATGTCTTTTTCTTATAAATTTCTGCAACATGCCTTTACAACAACTCAACTCTCACTTTTACAAATGAGGGGAGTGCTCTATTTATAGTTTTCCAAAAGTTAAATGAATGGCCGGATTTAGTTCTCATTGTGTCAGCCAAGATTCAATTACAAAATAGGGTTTCACCTACCCTAAATAGATCTGTGAAATTTAAAATACATTTTTTGTCTCGCTTCCACTGTTCATCTTCTTGTGGATGGCAATGTAGCTCTTTCGTCTTTTAGTGGACTGTTGTTTTCTTTGCTGTAGCTACTCTTTAGGAAGATCTTCTTTGGCTGGGCTATCCTCCTATTCTTCGGAAGCTGCGCGTGTTCTATGTACTTGAGGATGACGGCTCGGAGCTTGTCTATCTCGAGAATTTCACATCGTAATGCCTGATAGCTCCATTCCTTAGTGTTCTCTTCTAGCCTTTTCCAATCTTCGTCATACTTCGAGCCTTGGTCCCTGGACAACTCTGATCGATCGAAGGCGTGGGCAGTAAAACTCAGGAACTCCGTTGTGATTTCTCTGGCTATCCTGTCCTTCATATTCTCCTGGAAGTATGGCTTGATCTTCTCTGGATCCATTTGTACTGTGGGCATATCATAGCTTGTCATCAGCTTAAGATATTCGGCACATTCCACCTGAATTTCTTTGATCCATTCAATATCAGGATCAACCTTGCTTAGGATTTTCTCCAACCTCTCCTTCCGATTGTCAAGGTCTCTGCGCCACACATCCACTAGCCAGTGATCTTCTTTCTTCAGTTCTAACTTCTCCTCCCACGTGGCCTCAGGCATCTGAAGGATGGCTTCAATTCTTGGAAAGGTGGAGTCATAGGTGGCGGGGAAATTAGTGCAGATCCTCTTTGTGCTCTCCAGGGATTGGATCAGATCCAAGAACTTATTGGCTGTCTGCATAGCCCTGTTGATTCCCATGTTTCTGACGTATGCAACCTATCAAAACCAATCCTCGGTGGTCTTCTCCAAGTTCTTCCTCCTTTCTATTTTTTCAATCTGTTCTTTGGAGAGAAACTGTGGTGCGGTCCTGGAAGTAGTGGGCAGGTCGTCCACTGATGACCATTGTTGTATGTAGTCTGTTAACGCCGCAACCTACGCCTTTAGCTCATCCTTGGAGACCTTGTCCTGCTTTATCAGGTGCACCACTATGGCCACCAACTCCTCCAGGTGTTCGACCTTTTTCTCTCTAGTTGTTGTCCCCAAGTCAATGGTGGAGATGTTGTAACTCACCCCTGCCTGGCCAACAGTAGGTGTTGCAATTTGTGCTGCTCAGGAGCTGGAAGCATCCATTGTTATCTTGGATCAGACCTTGGGCTTCTTCTCCTTCT
>VDFB02373365.1:271863341-271922510 GCA_007258455.2 Sequoia sempervirens
ATGATCATGTTAGTAGCATCAAGAAGAGGTGATGAATCTTCAAACAATGGGAATTAGTGGCACAAGGCACTAGATGTATAAGGTTGGCAAGTATTGTTCTTATAGGAATGTGAAGCAAAGGATTATGCTTCAAGATGATGCAAATAGGTGTTGACACTAATTGATCAGTGCTAGAAGATAGGAAACTAAGTTTGTAGAATGGTAGAATGAGTTGGATTGACAAATGTTGCAAATCATCTTTTGGTCCTCTTTAGATCAAAGGGGGATTTGTTAGATTTTGATCCAAAATATTAATTTGTAGTTACTTCATATTGTTGTTAGTTTAATACTTTCTTGTTTATATTGAGCAATTAATAGTTGATTCTTTAAAAAATGATTATAACAAATTACAAGAAAATAATTTTAAAAAAATTGTTAAATTTTATAATTACTACTAAATATCTAAACATGATATAATTTTTACGTTTTTTAATATTATTTACAAATATAATTTTCACTTTTATTTTTATATTTGATCCCAAAGCCCACAAAATAAAAGACATCCTTAGTTAATAAACACATTTTTTTGAGAAAACAAAAAAATAAAACATGTTTAAAAAGTTAGAAAAATATTTGACCTACTCAGATTAAGACAAACATTTGAATAGTAATCTTCGAAATCCTTGCATATTAATTTAATTTAAATAAACCTTCAAATTATAAGCCGAATGAAATACAACTTTTTTCTAAAATTATCTGTGTTTGTTGTACCAGCTGTTTGAATAGTCAGTAGTCGAATTGAACCCTGCGACTCATGGTTTCAATGCCAACTTCTTTGCTGATTGTACATATAAATTATGGTGAGTTTGGATCAATATTGTTTCAACTAGTGTCCAAATTTCAACTCAAATAGACTTAAGTTCTTCCTAAAAGAAAAGATGAAATATTTAATGTTATTTGAAGATTATAGTACACTACCCAATGCATTGTACTTATAGTCAAAGTATGTATATATCCCTAAAATCTTAAAAAATAAAATGAAATATTTAATTTAATGTTATTTGAAGATTATAGTACAGTACCCAATGCTTGAGGATAACTTTCCGGATTTCGAGTCAATAAACAAACACACATACCAGGTTGACGTGCTGTATGGTTCCGATGGTGCTAACTTCCATGCGAAACTGCTTCTCGCCCTGGCTGGAGCCCTCTAGGGTTTTAACAGCTACAGGTGTCTCATCCGGCAATACCCCCTTGTAAACAGATCCGAACCCACCTCCTCCCAATCTCTCAGAGAAACCCTTGGTTGCAACCTGCAGCTCTTTATATGTGAACATTCTGAGCGACCCAGGCACATTGTCCTTGTACTTCTCCGGAGCCGATCTCCAACATAAAAACGCCACCAAAAAAACAACCCCCACCACAGCCAAGCACCCGCTAACAGCCACCAATGTCTCGACCAGAGACCTGCCGTGGTTTTTGAACGTGTGTGGCAAATCGGCTGCAGCCAAACGAATGAAGATCGACTCGTTCTTCCCGTCGTCCATATCGCCGGTTAGGGTAAGCAAATCCCCGACCCACATTCGACATGATTTCGACGCCGTGTAAGAGAAGGCAACGCATGAGCAGTTGTTCTTGCAGGCGGACAGACAGTCCTCCGGGGTCGGTTTTTCCAAGGAAAAATCTCCCGGCTCCGGTAAAGAGCAGCCTTGCAATTCCAGAAACCCGTCCGCGCTCTCGCTATTGCATTGCAGCGGCGTTTTGCGCGCACACCCTCCGGACCAGTCCTGAGAGTTCCAGGCCTCAGCGTCCCTGGGCTCGAAGCCCTGCAAGCAGTTACACAACTGGTTATTATCATTGTGCCTGCAGATACCGTAAGGCCCGCAGAAGTCATAGATCTCGCACTGGTCTTGGGGTTGCGACCAGAACATGTTCCAACTATCGTCATTGATCCACGTATAAAGCCGGACATCCCCAACCCGGTCGAGCACGAACCGGGTCTGCAGCCGGATGCCCGGCTTCAGCGAATAAGTAAAGAAAGTATCCGTCTGGTTGTTCACGAAGCTGAAGTCGTAGACATACTTCGTTGCCATTTCGGGCAGTCTGCTGAAGAACTGACCATTCCAGGCCCCGCTATCCCAGTACCGGATCGACTCCTTCCATATCAAAACGAACTTCCCGGCTCCGGACGGGTCGAGCTCCAGCGTAAACGGCCCGGGCGCCGGGTCGGAGGAGCTCTTCCACGACGTTAGCTTTTGGCCTCTTCCGATCTTCATCCCGGGCAGCAATGTATTTCCCGGCTGGCGGAAGCTCTCCCAAACTGCGCTTCCCGTCCCATTCAGCACCACCAAGTTGCCGTTCTCCAGTAACGTGGCCCGCGACCCTCTGTCGCTTCCTGCGCCCGACCAAACGCAGGCCCCGCCCTCATCAAACACGGCTAAATTCCCGGCCCGTGTAAGAGTGAAAAGTCCTGCATTGTTCTCCAGTGGGTTCTCCCTGTTGGCCACCCACACGACCGACTGCTCCGAAATCTGGGCAAACCAGACGCCAATATACCATTTGGTTGCCCCTGTTGGCTGGAAGAAACCCAGCTCAAACGTGCCATTATCTGATGTTCTTGTCTGGTTTCCAGTGAGAGAGTCTCCAGCGTAAAGCGTATCTGCGCCATGACAAAGCTTTAGAGCAGCTACAGCCAAAAAAGCTGGGAGCAGGTGAAACAGTTGGCTCAGTGGGGAATCCATTCTCTAACGGATTTGTCTTGTTTCAATCCTACCGACTGCCTACTTTAAATATCCGAATCAGCTGTCTGAAGAAAATATTTTTACTTTTTGACTTTCTCGCCCTCCGGATAGAGATATTCTTGGCCGGATCCGAACCAGCGTCCATGTGGAATATTGCTTCTTCTGGAAGCTCTTGTTGCACTCTGTGCACCGACAGAGATCACGATGCAACTGACGGCAAATGAGCTCTCCACTTTTGCTGGAAGAAGCCTTCGCCGCTTGATATACTTTTCTGCACGTACGATAATCATTTAATGTGGACCGTATGATGCTCTTTAACTACTGCCTTCCAATTTCACTTGTCAGATTCATGGAATCGGGACCCACGTGTTGTTGACCTGTAGGCGACTCCATACCTCCAAGGAAAAAGACGCATTGCTAAGTTTAAATCTTTCAAGATCAGCGTTCGCACTCTGTATTGGCGATTTCAGAATGGAGGCACGTGATCCACCTCAATATTTCGAATCAAACAAGTTTGTATCATCTTCGAAAGGGGGAGCCCAATCAAGTGGGATTATAATAAGGTTTCATTGGTTTATAAATAGTTTTTAGGATGAAGTTTTCTTGGGTGTAAAGGCCTCCCATGAAAGGATATGAGGTTGAGACTGTACCCTCCATGAATGTGATAGAATTGATATTTTTTCAAATTTTGGTTCTAAGTTGAAATAAAGTTTTATTCATGTATTTGTTATTAATAAATTATACAATAAAAAGTAGATATCAAAGAATTCTTGTTGGTTTGTATGATTTATAGTATTTTTGTATGATGTAACGTTTTTGTTTAGTCTTTTCTATTTTCCTATATTATTTGTGAAAGATAATCTCAAGGGTTCTTCCATTAATTGTCTTTAATCTTGTCTTTATGATAGACTAGGGTTATCAATATGGTTCTTCCCTTAGTTTCTACTATTGTAAATAATGGTAATAATAGCACCAAAGCAAGCATGTAAGTTCTAAAAGTTTTCAACAAGGTAATGTTTTTTAATATCATAGTTGATATTTTTATTTCAATATATATTGTATATTTTGTATGTGTAAGATTTGGCTATGGAGATAGCCACCCAAGATCTAAATGCCTATGGAAAACACAAAATACTCAGAAGATCAATATGACAAGAATAAACTATATTCCTATCAATGAATGCACAAAGAATCAATATACTTGATGTGAGAGAGACCCTTGGTTATATAGCCAAGGTAAGGTATAAGATGTCATAAGATTATGACAAGTGTCTTAAAATCTTGTGATATGAGACAACTTATCATAACTACCTAGGAAATGATGAAATCTAAACATGACAACTAAGTCTTCTAGAAAGAATCTTAGGACATTTAAAGTAAACTTAACATGTAAATATGTCCCGTAAGTCCCTAGTAAGTGAATTAACTAGGTACAAGACTTTTATTCACACCAACAACCCCCTTAAGTGAAACTTAGGGGGAAGATTATTATGCAAATGACACAAAGATGGATCCCGACTACGAGGCCATGTTAGGTACCCATGTATAAATGCAATGCAATCCCTCACAAATAGAAAAAATGTGAAAACCCTATGAAAATAACTCCTCCCCAAAAGAGAAACAAAACGAGAAACCACTCTTAAAAAGATGAGGAGGACAAAACCTCGAGTGAGAGAAAAGTCCCCCCATAAGAGAGAATGAAGAGGTCAAGTGACCCCCCCTTCGAAGAAACATCTCGCACCTCTAAGAGAGCTTGCAAATGGTGATACATACTCTCAATGAAGGGTTTGGTGAAGATATCGACATCCTGCTTTGTTGTAGGATAACACTGCAAATCAATGACTTGCTCTTGGATCAGCTCCATGATGTAGTGCATATGGATCTCAATGTGTTCGGTCCATTGATGTTGAATTAGGTTCTTCAAGATCTATATAACACTCTGATTATTACAATGGAGGATTGTGGTTCATGGAATGGTGAAGCCAAACTAAATTAGAATATTATGAAGCCAAATAGCCTTAGTAGCGACATTAATAGCTCCTCGATACTCAGCCTCAGTTGAATAGAGAGTAATAGCATGTTGCTTCTTTCTCTACCAATAAATGGTGCCAAAACCAAGATGAAATATGTATCTAGAAGTGGACTTACGATCATCAAGATCACCTACCCAATTAGAATCTATATATCCAACCAAGTTGAGTCATGTACCTACTGCATACTAAATCCCATAATGTGGTGTACCCTATATGTAATACAAGATGCATTTGGAAACTTTCCAATGAAGCTCATGTGGTTCTTGTATGAAGCATGAAACCATGCCAACTACAAAAGAAATATCAGGGCATGTGTGAGTCAAGTAGATGAAGCTCCCAACAAGTTGGTGATATAAAGTAGCATCAACTAGTGGAGTAGAGCACTTGGCCTCAAGTTTGACTCTTGACAGAAAGGGAGTACATGGAGCCTTACAATCAGACATGTGGAACCGAGCTAGAAGGTTAAGAGCATACTTAGGTTGAGCAAGAGTGATCTTGAAAGAGGACTGTGTGATCTCAATCTTGATCTAAAGTAGTGCAAGAGGCCCAGGTCAGCCGTAGAAAATATATCATGCAGAGAAGATTTGACTCTGCCAATGATGGATGATGAAATCCTTGTAATGATCAAGTCATCAACATAGAGAAAAAGAAGCAAGTGAGAGTCATCCTATCTCAAAATATAGACATTCATATTCGAGTGGTACTTAGACAATCCTATCGAGAGAAAAAAAGGAGTCCATCTTGGCATACCAAACCTGAGGAGTTTTCTTGAGGCCATAGAGAGACTTTCGCAATCTGCAAACCAAAGAAGAATCCTACACAAATCCCTATGGCTGCTCAATGTAAATCTTCTTTACAAGATCTTCATAAAGAAATGCACTCTTCACATCAATCTAATGGACAACCCATGCATGAGTTGCTGCAATGGCAAGAGTCAAGTGAATGGAGTTCATCTTAGCAACATGATCAAAGGTTTTCATGTAATCAATACTAGGAACTTGCGAGAAACCTTTGGCCATTATTCATGCTTTGAACTTGTCCACTGTTCCATCTGTTGCATATTTGGTCTCATAGATCCACTTACATTGAACCATTCTTCTCCCCTTGGGAAGATGAACTAAGTCCCATGTGTAGTTTCTCATCAAGGAACTATACTCTTCCTCCATTGTTGAATCCAACTAAGGAATGGTTGATGTCTCCTTAAAGGATTGTGGATCTAAAGTAGTAGCAATGTAGACATGTGGTAGATGTTGATGTTGTGATCAAGTCCTTCGAGTGTCTATAAGATGATGGGGATGAAGGACAAGAATCTTGAACCTCTGAATGAGAACCCTACAAAGGTGTTACCTTGTGAGTCAGAGGTGAGGTAGAATCATCTAAGTCACTATCATTTGAGTCCATTGTGGAGGAAGGATGAGGAGATTCAAAGGTCAAGCTAGGAGATCTTTCCTCAAAGTGAACACTCCTCTTAATGAAGAGCTCATGTGTCTTTGGATCCAAGATTTGATACCCTTTGACACCATTTGGATATTCAACAAAGATGCAAGGCTTGCTTTGAGGTTCCAAAGCCTTGCACTTCTCTAGAGGAATGTGTGCCCATGTTGGAGAGCCAAAAACTCAAAAATGTTACACAACTAGTTTCCTACCACACCAACCCTTGAAAGGAGTCATCCCTTTCAATGCATTGTGGGAAACCCTATTTTGAATGTGTGTAGTACAATTAATGTCTTCAACCCAAAATTTTGGACCAAGAGAACGAGCATGAATCATTTAGCTAGCCATTTCCTTGAGGGTCCTATTTTTCCTTTCAACAACACCATTATGTTGTGGTGTACATATGCAACCGAATGTTGAAGATCTATCTTTCAAGAGTACAAATTTGCACAAGATTATGGTTCACATATTCTCGACTGTTGTCAGTACGAAGAATCTTGATATACTTTTTCATATTGCTTCTCAACATGAACCTTGAAAGTTTGAAACTTGTCAAAAAATTCATTCTTTTGGTGAAAAAGTAGACCCAAATGAATCTGGAGTAGTCATCAATGAAGGTGAGTGCATAGTGAGCCTTACTAAAGGAAGAAATTAGAAATGGGCCTGCTAGATCATTGTGAACCAATTGAAGAGCTTCTAAATCCCTCCAAGACTTTCCTTTATCAAACTTCTCTTTTTGATGCTTACCCATAGCACAACTTGTACATACACCATCTAAAAATTTGATGTAGGGGAGACCTGTGACCATATCCTATGAGCTAAGTTGTTGAAGATAGTGGTAGTTAAGATGTCTAAACCACTCATGTCATAACTTCTCACTGAATCTAAATGAGTGAGAAATGTTGTAGGAGAATGTGGCACAAAGTGAGAAAATTGATATAGCTAAGACTCATGATTGGCCTTTCCCAATGCAACCAAGGCATTATCCTCAAGATCTTTGATCACAACTGTGTTTGGAGGAAACTCAACTTTCCTGCCATTCCCAAGATGAGTAATTTGGTAGATTGAAAGAAGGTCGCACAAAAGTTAGGAACATATTCTCAAATGATCCATCATCCATGTCAACTAAACCTTTTCCAAAAACTTCCACCTTAGTATCATCACCTGTAAGAATGTGTGGTATTGTACAAGGCTCCAATGAACAAAATTGTTCTCTATCAAAACCCATGTGATGTGTAGCACCCGAGTCAAGTATACATTGTTGTGATGATCCTATGGCTGCAACAAGTGCCTATCCTTTTCCTTTCTTTGATTACGAAGAAGTGGAAGGAGATGCTTCCTTTTTGTAGGAAGATGGAAAATTTATGTTACTCTTCTTGAGGAGATTAATCAATTCAACAATTTTCTTAGCATGGAAACGATGCTCATCATGACCAACTTTCTTGCAATATGCACAAGTTGGTTTCTCCTTCTTCTGTGAATTCCCCTTCTTGGAAGATGATGAAGAATCTCCTTGTTGAGGAGAAGAGGATTGTGCTCGATCTTTGTGTGGCTTGCTCTTTGATTTCTTCTATTTCTTGCTAGATCTTGAGCCATGTCTTGCCACCAAAGCTTGTGACTTAGATGACTTGAGAATACCCATAGTGATCAACTTTGTTTGTTCAATTTTTAATATCTCTATAAATGAATCAAATGAAGTTGTAGTATAGGCACTTCTCATAGTCAACCAATGAGTCTGGAAACTAGAAACAAAAGCTACATATTCTAAAGGAAGCTTGTCCAACAAATTGAAGACCAATTGTGCATCCTTCTTATCAATGGCACAATCTTTGAGTTATGCTCTTAGTTCATTAGCCTTAGTTACATAGTCTTGGATTGTATCAAAATTCTTTGGACCTAGATTAGTGAGATCATTATCTTGAAGTTTGTATCCCCTAATATCATTAGTTTCCCATACAATTGAGCAAGTTTATCCCAAGCTTCCTTAGCTAATTTACACTTATCAATATGAAAGATAAGATTAGGAGAAACATATTTGTTGAGTGTTCTAAGAGCCATAGTACTTTTAATGAGTCATTAACTTTTTAAATTTGGATTAGTTGGTTATGGAATGGATCTATCAATATAGCGAATTAATCATTTTTCCATTAGTTTATTCCATGATTTTATTTTCCATATTGCATATTTATGTGGAGTTAAAAGAGGAAACTTAGGATGACCCATGGCTGAAATTTGAAGAGCACAAGAGAGAACTCAAAACACAATCACATAACACAACCCCCACAAAATTCACTCAATAAAAGATCCCCCCCAAGCAAATGATTTGGCACTTTATACTTAGTGCGGTTACAATTACCACTTGCAAGAAATAGCTAAGTGGTCTTTTGATTTCAATACTAACAATTACCACAATAAGACAAGATCAAATTGTGATCAACATGCAAAAAATCAAACTATGATTTATGCAATACAATTTCCAAAATGAGATAAATAAGGCTAGATACTATCTTGTTCATAATGAATACAAAATAATAGCACCACTATGAAGTTCTAAAACATATATGCATTTTCAAAAAAATTGCACCTAAAAAAGAGTTTATATGAGCTCGAACGGAGCCCTGAAAGTTCCAAAAATGGGAACTGCTCAACAACACCTGTGACAATTTGGATTTTCTAAAAAATCCATGCATCAAAATTAGAAACTATCTGCACCAATGCATAGAGCACAAAAACTTAGCCCAAATAAAAAAAATTGCTCAAAAAAAGAGTCAATACAACAAAGTTATGGTCGTTTGAAAATCAACTACAAAATCAAAAACTTCATTGGTGAAGGAGTGTAAAATTTCAAAAGGGGCTAATGCAATGCTGACGTCACCCAACCTTGGGGTTAAAATTGACAACCAAATGGTCGTCAAGCACTGAAGGGGGTTAAATTTGACATCTTGGAGGCCATCACAAGTCGCGTCACCCTACCATTAATTATCTGCCAGAATATTCTTTTGTCATGGACAGAATATTCTTTCGCCATTTAGATTGCCACTGATGGAATCTTCGTTAAAAAATGCTTGAAATATTCTTGAAGGCGTTGATATATTTATGCCTGTTGTTTTTTTAAAACAACGGTTGTGCTATTTCCCGACCTCTTGTTGGACTATCATTGGGGCTCGCGAGGTGCCGCATGGCAGCCTGCGAAAGCCCACAGTACTGCAACTACCGTTTCAGGTCATAGATTGTAAGTTTTCTTGGGCGTAAAGGGCTCGCATGAAAGGATATGAGGTTGAGATTGTAACCTCCATGAATGTGATAGAAATTGAGTTAAAATAAAGTTTTATTCATGTATTTATTATTATACAATAAAAAGTAGATATCAAAGAATTCTTATTGGTTTCTATAATTTATAGTATTTTTGTATGATGTAACGTTTTTTGTTTAGTCTTTTTATTTTTCTATAGTATTTGTGAAAGATAATCTCTAGAGTTCTCTCATTAATTGTCTTTAATCTTGTCTTTATGGTAGACTAGGGTTATCAATATGGTTCTTGCCTTAGTTTCTACTATTGTAAATAATGGTAATAATAGCACCAAAGTAAGCATGTAAGTTCTAAAAGTTTTCAACAAGGTAATGTTTTATAATACCATAGTTGATTTTTTTATTTCAATACATATTGTAGATTTTGTATGGCAATGGTATAAAGACTACAATCTAATAGCTTAAAAGTATTATGTAGGTTATATAGGGCATACCCCTTGAGAATGGTCTTTAGCTTATATTTTACCTATGGATGCAATATTATATTGCATTAGGTACTAATAAATTATATATTAGGATGCATAAGCTTTGTATGTCATCCCACTAGCTTATTACACGTGTGGGTAAGTGGTATTGGTAGGTAGTTGAGCAGTATATAATAAATTCAAGATACTCATATGAGATATGTGAAAAGTATTATCTAGAGATTATATTGTGATATATTGTGTAGGAGCTTCATTCTAATAAGGAGCAATGAACTTGCATAAAAATAATAGAAATGTTCCAATTAATAAAATATAGATCTCAAAACTCAATAGTAGAAATGATTAAATCTATTTAGAATATAAATCAACCCCTAATACATTATTTATTACTACCCAATACACTATACTACTATATGGACTATGTACATTATAGTTGGTTTACATGTGTTGTGACAAAAAATATAAGACATTTGGAAAAGAACTCACAACTACATATGAAAACTAGTGCAAATGGAAGCATGAATAGCAATGTAGGAGAACTTGTGGATGGGTTGGAGTTTAGGGTAAAAGTAAGAATGAGTCCACCTTTAGTGGAAGTGAATTATTGGAGAAAGGTTATTGCAAGGAATACATATGTAACATTTCATAAAAAACATGTACCTACCTAGGAATGAAAGCTTCAACCTAAATATAATGTATTTAGAATGAGTACTCATTTTGATTCAAGCTTCCATTCCTAAATGGGTACCCATTATAAATGTACATACCTATTTAGGAATGTGTACTTGTTTGAAAAATGTATTACTTTTTTCACTCTTGCAAGCTCATTTTCTTTTGTTTGAATAAAAAGAGAAACTTAGAATAGCAACTCAAAATGTGTACCCACATCAAGCATCTTCAACTACATATTGATTTTTCCTCCTCCCTATTGGGATGTGAAGCCCAACGGTTATTCGACTATTCATCTCATCCCAACTCTTCAGTTCACAGTTGAATATGAGTGTATTAATATATGTGTATAGTCCATGTATTGTATTGTAGTATTGGTGATTTGATTAATAGAGTTATTCCCTATAGAAGTTGAGCAAATACAACTTCATAGGAGCCCAGTGACCTTTGCAAGCGAAGAATACATGTTACAGGGAGAAGCAAAGAGAAGCAACAAAGAAAACAGTAAAATGCTCAGAGATGTGAAGCTCTGTATTTTCCAATGTGTAAAAAAAGAATAATAAAAAAGAAAAGTTTCAACCACATATAGGTAAAAAACCTAAAATGGAAAACCCTAGGCTTGCACATTAATAATTAATAAAATAATTAATTATTATGCACCCAATGTTAGCTTAAGTGTAAAATAGATAAAAGGGAACTTTAATTAATTAAACAAATACTGTTTAATTAATCAAGTAAATAACCAATTACTCAAACACCCCCACTTAAGCTAGACTTAGGGAGAAGCTAAAACCTAGAAGTAGCTACTGAAAGAAAACAACAATGGGTCCCGACAACAAGGCCTAATCAGGTACCCAAGTACAAGGAAATCTCTATGAAATAGAGAAAAGGAGAAAACCTAGTGAGAAAAAACTCCTCTCCAAAAAGAGATAGAAGAACATGCTGAAAGAAACATGAAGGAAGGAAAGCCTCATAAAGACTCCCTAAGGACAACTTCCTTCACCCCAAGCATAAAGCGCAACTGAAGATAGCGCGGCGATGCAAAAGGCTTCGTGAAGATGTTTGCAACCTGCTCGGCAGTGGGAATATACTCCAAGATGAGAGAGCCATCCTGAATCAACTGTCTGATGAAATGCATATGAAGATCAATGTGCTTCATCTGCTGATGCTCCACCGGGTTGTGAGAAATGTGTATAGCACTCTGATTGTCACACCAAAGAATAGTGGGACTATCAAGAGGAAAACCAAACTCAGTCATCAACTATCGAAGCCATAAAATCTCCTGACTAGTGAGCACATCAGCACGATACTCAGCCTCTGTAGATGATAATGCATGAGCAGTCTGCTTCTTGCAAGACCATGTAATAGGACTAGAGCCAAGATAGAAAACAAATCCTGAAGTAGATTTCCGATCATTGACATCACTAGCCCAATCTGAGTTAGTGTAGCCAACAATGTGAGGATCCCCTGGTGTGTAGTGAATTCCATAAGAAATGGTGCCCTGAATGTACCTCAAAATACATTTGGCAGCTTGCCAATGACTCTCATGAGGATCATAGGAGAATCGAGAGACAAGGCCAACCGTAAAGGAAAGATTAGGATGAGTGTGAGTTAGGTACAACAAACTACCAACCAACTACATGTAAAGTGTAGAATCTACTGAAGGAGTGGGGCACTTGTAGTAGTCAAAACAACCTCTGACTGAAAAGGTGTGGGGGAAGGCTTGCAATCAAGCATGCCAAAGTGCTGAAGCATATCAAGAGGATACTTCTGATGGTAAATGTAGATCCCATCATAAGACTGAATCACCTGAAGACCAAGAAAATAGTGTAGAGGACCGATATCTGTCATCTCAAACTGCTCCATCAAAGCTTGCTGAGCTTGCTGAATCATAGAGGATGAGCTACCTGTGATGAGGAGATCATCAACATATAGGACAAGAATTAGGATCTCACCCTCAAGAGTCTAAATGTAGACAGTGGGATCAGAATGATAGTGTGTGAAACCAATGGAGAGAAAAAAAGAGTCCATCTTCTCATACCAAGCCCGAGGGGCTTGTTTGAGACCATATAATGAACGTCGAAGTCTGCAAACCAAAGAAGCATCCTGCACAAATCCTTGAGGCTACTCCATATAGATCTCCTCTTGTAGGTCACCATGCAAGAATGCACTCTTCACATCCATATGAAAAATGGGCCATCCCTTAGAAGCTGCAAGTGATAGTACAAAGCGAATAGAATTCATCTTGGTGATAGGGGCAAATTTCTTGAAGTAATCAATACCCTCAACCTGCGAGAAACCCTTCGCAACAAGACATGCTTTGTACTTATCAATAGAACCATAAGAAGCATACTTGGTGTGATACAACCATCTGCACCAAACCATCTTTCTGCCCTTAGGAAGAGGACTGTAGAGATCCCAAGCACTATTCCTCATTAAAGAAGAATACTCCTCCTCCATAGCACTATCCCACTCAGGGTGACCTGTTGCCTCTGAAAACTTTTGAGGATCCTCTGAAAGAGCATGACTCAAAAGACTAGAACCTGTAGTATGAGAACGGGTGCGATGAGTGTCTGAAGGATCACCTGCCATAGATCATGTTGCCTCAACAATAAAGTGAACCCATTTGGGCATCTAAGGTGGAGCAAGTGGAGGTGGAGATGGGGGATCATCAACATCCTCATCAAAATCATCCTCAACATAATCTTGAAGAGCTGCAGTGGGAGGAGTAGGTAGTGAACTAGACACTGGAGACAGGGTATCCATTGTGGGAAGGCGCTCATCAAACTGGATATCCCGTCAAAATAGGACCTCTCTGGAATCAGGATAAAACAACTCGTATGCCTTAACATCCTCACAGTAGCCATAAAAAATGAGGGGTCGACTCTTCCACTCCATGGCTATCCTCTGAGCATCAGGAATAAATGCCCATGCCTCACTACCAAATACTCGAAATGATGAAACATCAGGCTTGTCATGAGACCAAGCCTCCTTAGGAGTCATATGTTGAATTGCCTTGTGAGGCATCTGATTTTGAATATAGTTGGCACAATTAACTACCTCAGCCCAAAAAGATAGATCCATGGACTTGGACTGAATCATACAATTCGCCATCTCCTGTAAAGTCTTGTTCTTTCTCTCAGCGACACCATTTTGCTGAGGGGTGTAGGGAATAGTAAATTGATGCTGCAAACCATGCTAAATGCAAAAATCTCTGAAAGCCTGATTCAAATACTCCCCCCATTATCTGTACGTATCCGCTAAATAGAAAGGCCAGACTACTTCTCTACAAATGTCTTGAAGATTTGAAAGGAATCAAAGACATCAGACATGTACTTAAGAAAGTACATCCATGTGCGTCTGGAGAAGTCATCAATGAATGTGAGTACATACTTGGCCCCAGAAAAAGGAGTAGAAAATGACATGAGGTCACTATGAATTAACTCCAAGGGTGCCAAATCACGAGTGGCTCTTCCCTTCAGAAAGGGATCCCTGTGATGCTTTCTAGGCACACAACCATGACAAACACCGTCTGTGCAAGAAATCTGTGGAAGACCAAGAACAAGTGCCTCTGTACTCATTTGCTGAACATATCTGTAATTGACATGGCCCAAACACTCATGCCAAAGCTTACTCACTAAATCTGCATGTGCTATAAGAGATGAACCTGCACCCTCAGAAGGCTCAAATTCATCAAATTTGTAAAGGTGAGATGCGGTATCAACATACCTAGTAGCCACAACCAAATCAGAGTCATGGAGGTCATGAATAACCACATCATGTGGTGAGAACTCAACTATCTTACCAGAGCCATAATGGAAAATCTGATAAATGGATAGGAGGTTTGTCGAGATGTCAGGAACAACTAGAACATCCTGTAGAGTACCCCCATCCAAAGAGACAGAACCTGAACCCAAGACTAAAAGCTGTGTAGAGTCACCCACTGTAATTTGTGAAGTACCACAAGAGGCAAGAGAAGTGACCAACTGTTGAGTGTGAGTCATATGGTGAGAAGCACCAGAATCTAAAATCCATGTGGACCCATAAGTCGATGCTCGAGCAGTGAGAGCATGGCCTTTCCCTGTGGAAGGAGAAGATGACTGAGGTGAGGAGATGTGATGCTGCTGCATGGCTTCCTCTAAATCCTCTAATTATTTCCAACACCTGGAAACTAGATGTCGTTCCTTTCCACATAATCTGCAAGTGTCTCCTGATTTTTGCTTAGTCTTGGAGGAAGACTCACCAGACTTTGAAGATTTCCCCTGTTTTAAATCCTCAATAGTGGGAAATGATTTAGGTAATAATGAAGTCATCTCTACCTCAATTTGAATTGCTTAGAACTCATTAATGGTGCCAAAAAGTGTCTCAAACTTCAACCACATGTCTCGAGGAGTGAGCAAAGCATCAAGGTGAAACAAAATACTATCTGAAATGTGCATGGATAGCAAACCCATAGCTTCATCCATCTTGTTCCTATGCTGCATAATCTCAAAAGGATGTTGCAATTGAGGCTGAACCTCATCTAAACAAGACCACAACCCTCATGACCTAAGAAGCCTCATCATGTGAGACTTCCAGGTGTGATAGTTGTGTGATGTGAGTAACTCAATTGAGGAGTTTGCCATGAAACCCTGCACTTGTACCTGCTTGTGTTTTTTATTATTATGTGATCTTTTAGAATAGACAAAAGATGCAGAAGGGTTTGAGTTTTTTTTTTGAGAGTTTTGGTTTTGATATAAATGATAGAAAGCGAGAAAAAAAACCCCCCACAAGATAAACCCAAACCCTAGTACAAATGAGAAAGAGGAAGCAATCTAAAAAAATAAAAAAAATTCTCTACCTGATATGAGAAAAAAAATATCTGAATAGAAGAGCTTTCCAACACCTATTCAAGTTTGAAAAGTACTTTATCAGAAGTGAAAAAGACCCCACTTTGGAGGAAAAATACCAGACTAGAAAATTTTGGAAAAAATTCTACACCATCAGATCGGTGCTAGAATCAGCTTTCCAACGCCTATTGTCATTTAAAAACTGAGCTAAAATGCGAGATATGCCTGTTTTAATGAAAGTAGCATAAAATGGTTTTTTAAAAACATAGCCCTTAAGGGCTTAAATTCTGGCCTCTGATCACATTGGCCGACCAGGGGGTTGGGCTTGATGGTGGAGCAGGGTGGCACGAGGGTGGAAGCGGGGGTGCGGCAGTGGATGCTTGGCCGCGGCTGGCGGTTGACACCGGCGATGGTAGCCGGGCGGCTCACCAGTGGTGTGGCCTGTGTGAACGGGCAATGCTGAATTAAAAAAAAAAAAAAGCTTCTAAAACCCCAGATCTGCTTTCCAATGCAAAATTCTCAAAACAAGAACATGTAGCTGCAGATCTGACGCTCTGATACCATGTAGAAGTTGAGAAAATACAACTTCATAGGAGCCCAGTGACCTCTACAAGTGAAGAATACCTATTACAGGGAGAAGTAAAGAGAAGCAACAAAGAAAACAATAAAATGCTCAAAGATGTGAAGCTCTGTATTTTCCAATGTGTAAAAAAGGAATAATACAAAAGAAAAGTTTCAACCACATATAGGTAAAAAACCTAAAATGGAAAACCCTAGGCTTGCACATTAATAATTAATAAAATAATTAATTATTATGCACCTAATGTTAGCTTAAGTGTAAAAGAGATAAAAGGGAACTTTAATTAATTAGACAAATATTATTTAATTAATCAAGTAAATAACCAATTACTCTAACATTCCCTACTTGAGAGTGGATGTAGGCAATTTCCAAACCACTATAAATTTGTGTCTCAAATCTTTTTCTTTATTTTTCTATTTTCTATTCTATTTATTTTCTCATTTTACTATTAATAATTGGTATTAGAGCTTCGGTGGAAAAGCTAATGAATTTCCAAAAATGGACGTAGAAAATTTGGATGATTGGGCCCAAGCTCTCATGTCTTGGTCTTGTGGATCTATAGAATTTTATGATGTTCAGTTGTTCATCCTATTGAAGATTCACCATAATTTGATTTCAGGGCTATTCAAATGAAGTTTCTCGATGAATTAGATGTTGAAACTGAATTTGTTATGGAGGATTTCATAGGCATGTTGGAATCTAGTAGTGATCATAGAAGAGGAGTTGATGGGGCTCCCGATGATGAGTATTGGTTTGAAGATAGGGCACCTTAGGTAGAAGATTGGGCAACACAGAAGAAGAAAGTGTAGTTTACAGAACTATTGATATTATTTATTATGAGGAGTATGACAATTTGATAAAGAGTAATAAATGTAGAATAAGACAACGATCCAAAAGGAGAAAGAGAGCAAGAGACAAAGAAGGGGAAGAGGAACCTGATGAGGGAAGGTCTAAAGGTGCTCTACAGATTGTTTTGGAGGAGAGAGAATCCCCATGTGATGGGGAAGTATCATGGGCTCCAAAAGAAAATCCCATGCCCAAGCCAATTGCGGATCTGGCATCAGAAGTTGGAAATGGCATTGCAAAACTTGAGCTAGTCAAGTCTATTGGTGTTGAGGAGGACTTGGTTGCGAGCAACATCATTGGAAAATTTCTTAACCTTTTGGAATCTAATCAAAATTTGGCTGCAAGAAAAGAAATTGTAGAAGGGATGGGAAAGAAGTCAGGAATTGATGCAAAAGTTAAGGTAGAACTCACATATTTTGAAGAAAAGATTGAAGAAACAAACTAGAGGTAGGGAGGATCAAATCCTTCCCAAAAAAATCCTAGGCCCACTAGAGTCCACAATTTTGTGGACAAGACTAGTCCTGGCCATTCTCAAGATGGGTTGCCATCCTTTCCACTGCATGGAGGGAATCCATTAGAGAATTTGGGATTGTTTATGAAAGTGGACAAGGGAAATGTTGATGACAAGGAAGAATACTGGAAGTTCCTAGCTGCCATCATAGGGAAGTTTGAAATGGAGAGGAATTATTTGAAAGTTGATGAATTTAGTGTTGTTGCCACTCAAGATTTTGCACAAGATAAATTTTTGAAGAATCCAAAGATCAAGGAGGATGAATTCAATGATGGGAATATAAAATTTTTTGTGTTAGAACCACCCAACAAAGCAAAGGAATTGTAGAAAGTGGAGCAGTTGTGACCAAACACAAGTGGGCATACACTGCTAGTAAAAGTGGTAGATGCAAAGACGATTTGCAAAAGGGAAGGTTAGAGAGGCCACAGGGCCATCAAATACGTCTCTCTGAATACCTTGTCAGAGATGACACCGCCATCATTGTACTCACTGCTAGTAGTGATCTTTTCCTTGTAAGAGGTGGAATGCGTACTATGTAGGACCCTGAATTGTTAACAATGTCGTTTGGAGAGAGAGGCTAATGTGAGGGAAACTTTTGATAAAACTAGAGGGTCAACTCCTTGTATCCTATTTTTTAATGCACTTGATTCTATTACTACACAGCATGGAAGTAGTGTTGGGGATGCTGGTGGTGCTGCAATCTGTCATGCGTGTGCTAAAGCAATCCACTCGATCCATGCTACCATCTGAGCCTTAGGACTCATCGTTGAGAACACCTTTATGGAGTCTGTACAACATCTTGAGATTGATATGGTAGGACTTTCAGAGGAGTGGCTCTTCTAGGTGGTAGACTATCACCCCAGCCTTACTGATACATAACTTGTAGTCTACAAGGAGATTAAGCAAGAGATCTTTGATGCATCCGTAGAGAGGAGCATTTCAGACTTAGGCAATACATTTAAGTAGAGGGTATATAATGCAACTACACTTGTTTTTGATATGTTTGAGGATTCTTCTGTTGATGACGAAGGAGTGTTTTATGAACCGACATAAAGTAATTATTTGATGGGAAATTTTGTGCCTAAAAAACTAGTAAGAGGAGATGTTGTTAACTCTAGTTTGACATGGACAAGGTTAACCTAGAGTGTCTGTGAATAAAGTTTGGAAAAACTCAAATCTTCGATGGGCCTAGTTGTAATGTGAGTTCAAAGGGGAAATGTAGGGGATGATGTGCAATGCATGGATGTACAGGTTGGACTTCATAAGGGAGATTGTTGGGATGTGAAGCCCAATATTCATTCGACCCTTCATCTACTCCCAACTCTTTAGTTCACATCTGAATATGAGTGTATTAATATATGTGTATAGTCCATGTATTTTATTGTAGTATTGATTATTTGATTAATATAATTATTCCTTGCTTGAGAGTGGATGTAGGCAATTGCCGAACCACTATAATTTTTTTATCTTGTGTCTTGTTCTTTATTTTTATGTTTTCTATTCTATTTCTTTGCTCATTTCAATATTAACACTCCCTATATGAGAACTAATTAGCAAGGTTTTGAGGGAGGTGGCTCTCTAGCATATATATATTTTTAGTTTTTCTTACAATATTATTTTTAATTCTAAAATGTAAAACCCTAGGCCAAACTCTTTTCACCTTAAAAAAAATCTTAGGCCTAACTCTAAATCTTGGGCCTTAAATTGTAAATCATAAACCCTAACTTTAGGTTTTAAGGCTTTAATAGTTTGAGACAAAAAAATGATACATATAAAATATAATATGATATAATTAATAGATTTAAATATAATATGATATAATAGAAACCCATAATTTTAATATGATATAACTTGATATAGGATTTAATATGATACAATATAAATCCTAGAAATATCAATCAATATATAACTATGGGCATGGAAATGGGGGATCAAAGGGGGACTAAAAATGACTATTTTTTGCTTCAAATTAATAAAAAAGATGTTGGATGAGAAATTAACTTGATAGTCATACTCAAAATTTGAAGATGTGACAAGAAGAAAAAAAATTGTGGTGCTTAGAATATAGTTTCTAAGCTACTATTTTTTTAAAATGACAGAGATTAAGTAGTTCAAATAGGGTGAGTACAAAAAATTATCTTATTTTTACCAAAAAAATATAACAAAACATCTAATGTGTTCCCCTAAAATGTTAATTTTTTAAAAGTATTTCATAAATCACTTTAGTAGAAAATTGTCTAACATCATGTAGTTTATGCCTAATTTTTAATGAATATATAGTTTTTTATTAAGTCTTAGAGCATACACATCTCCAAAAATAAAATTTGAGTATTCTCCCCACTTTGTTTTTGAAAACTAATTATCAAAATTCAAATTTTTTGACTATGTAGATCAAATAGAGTCTAATGTAAAAGTATAATTTATTTTCAATTTGGATTAACTAATGAAAAATAACTCAAAATATGATACACAAATTTTTAGAAAAAAATGAAGACACTAAGAAAAGAAACTAAAGATCAAAACCTTAATGTATTCAAAATAAAGAAAAAACTACATGGTTAGAAAGACTAAGAGATCTAGAGCCTGATTTTATTGTGGTATTTTTTTGAAATAATATCTTAAAATGTGCAACCTGATTGAGACAATAATTTTTTTTTTTTTTCATGTTTTATCCAAAACATGTATGTTTAGGCACATTACATGTAAACCTGACCTTTTGGCTTGGACATCTAAATTTAAATATGAGCCTAAGGGTGGGATTCTAAAGTAAATTTAAATAAAATGTGTGCACAATATATTGCATGTGCATTATCAAGTGCACACATTATAAATTCTTAAAAAAGAGAGTAGTTTCTTTATTTTTAATAAAAAATAATGCTAGTGCATTATAGCTTGAGTGTGTTATAATGCACTCACATTGTGGCTTGATATTTCTAAGCCAACCCAAGCCATAATGCTAGTGGATTATAACATTAGCATGCTACATCATAATGTGAATATAGAATCATCTAGAAAGTCCACAATTAATAGGCAAGTATTTTTATTTGTTGCTTCTATTAAGTAATCTACATGATCTATCGTCTAATTTCCCTTGTATCCATATCCAATTTCAAACTAAGTAACATGACCCATTTTACCATGTAACCTATAAGGGGTGCCCTTGATGGAAGATACTTTAGTAACTTGAAATTTCATGGTATCCAGATTTATTTTTTTCTCTATTTTGACCTATATATATATATTAAAAAATAAGTGTGCTAAAAAATAATTATTTAACATGATGTAACTTTTTATCTTAACTATTTATCTAAAATAGAAAAATAGGACTTTGATATATGGAAAAATTTGGTTGTACACCCCCTTTAGATGACACATCAGTAAAAATGATCTAAGAGATCTTTCATAGTCATCTTGCATGAACTATGTCTTAAAACCCAAAAATTAGCTAAGTGTCAAAGTTTAAGATTTTCAGGGTTTCACTTGGCTACATACCCACATGCCTTCCCTATTGCTCCAGATTTTCTATCTCTTTCACCTTTATTTCTTTTTCTTGAATAAATTTCTAAAGTTTCAGTCATCAACCTTAAATCTTAACTCTTATTGCTTCCCTTTCATAAGCCATAGTTCCTCCCTAATCATTGAAGCTTCGATGAATCTTTTAAAATACAACTTTAAGTCTTAAATTTTTTAACTTTGAGGATCGGTCTTCCTCCTTAACCCTTACCATATTTCTATCTTAAGCATAATCCTTCCTTCCAATCCATGATCTGTGATCCTCGATATCTCATTTTTGGCTTTGGTGATCGAGCCTTCCTCTTATCTTGTCTTATATTTACAATAAAACATAAGGTTTACTCTCAATCCCCAATCTTTGATGTCTTACATTCATTCTTTGGTGATCGGGTCTCCCTCATATCCTTCATCACATTTTTTGATAATGTGTAATCCTTCTCCCCAACCCTCAACTTCTGACAGTTTTCTTTCCTCCACAATCTCCCAACCTTTCTGTGAACCTTCAAGTATTTTGGAATTCTTCATTCCCTTCTTCCTACAAATGGAAAGCCTAACGCTTGACATTTGAGAAGTGATCTTTCAAGGATCATGGTTTTGATATTCATCTTATGTGGTGTAGAGTCTAAACTAGTGTATTGTATTTAATTGGTGGAAATCACACAATTTAGAGGAATGACCTAGCTGAACAATTTGGAACTCAACATTGCAAAGACTTCACTAAATTGTCAACCAAGGCTTGTAAAATTGTGATAGCACTAGAACTATATGTGCTTTCAAAGACCTAAGATTACTCAGGTTATCCTATTAAAGGTATTCTACTTTCTAGAAAATCACAAAAACACATAATAGTTTAAAAGAAGTAAACTTGCACTAATGACTACGGGTACCTACAACATAATTTGTTAACATAAAATTACTAAAACTAAATCAAAACTGATAACTGAACCTAATCTATCCTCTAGAGTACTACAAGTCAATTGAATGCATTCATGCACATGAACAATCATTACTAATAATCACAATATGAGAATCTAATTTAACTTACATGCAATTTATGAAGTAATGACAGACATAAACAATTGCCAAAACAAAAATAAAACAACTATAAATGTAATGAAGAATAGGTACATTGAGTGACTTGCTCAAGTGGATGTCTTCACTTAAACAAAAACCAAATCTAAATCTTCAAATTTTATACAAACATATCAACTTGAACTTCATTCATTATGCATTTCAAAAGATCACATGAAATCTTGCTCAAATATTGTATTCAAGAAAACCATTTATGAACAATCAATATGTTTGTAGATTATACCTGAAAACTAAAAAGTAATTGATAACAAAATTGCTAGTGTGAGATTAATCAACTAACTATACTAAAGACTCAACCATCATCTATATATATAGGCACATGGGAATTTATTCTAAACACAACTTTAAAATGAAATCATTAACTACAACTCCCTAGATATCATAGTGTGTAATTAAGATTGAATTATTCAAATTGCAATTGAAAAGAAACAAGAGTTCAAATATGATTAAAGCTCTACAAAACAAATAAATGCAACGTGGAACACATAATTAGTTATCCAAAATCCTATCAATAAAATAATTCTTCTTCTTCAACACCTTATTAACTGTCATAATGATGCATGACTAACTCCATCAGGTGTCTCCACATGATAGTTATTACACTCAGCTTTTTCTAGTACTTCCCCTATTTCATTGTTTAAGACCTCTTTTGGCTTTGAGCTACAACTTCCAGTTGTTGTGGGCTACAGTGTCTTGGGCTGCAAGAGGTTAATCCACATAACACATACACAAAGCTAACTACCATGACTAAACATAGAGTTATAATCACATTTCATACATATCGACATATAAATCATGCAATGTTACTATATCATAACTATATTTCCATTACTCTAATTGAGGTCCAAGGTTGTATAATAAGCATAAAAGGTAGGATAAAATTAAAATATGTCTAAAAGTATTGTCTGATAATGTTTGTAAACATGCATAAAACCATCAAAAAATGGATGTAGTGTAGGAAAAATTATCCCTTTTTCACACTTAATTTGGGAAATAATATAAAATAAAAGGACTAAAATATGCCTTAAATTAGTAAATTGTAATATATATTTTACATATTCACATTAAGTTTAGGGCCTATTCATTAAAATGGACTTAATTGTGCCTTATTTTAGTGTTGTAAGGTGTACCTTTACACTTTCACACTTATCCAGGGCTTCAATAATTAATTGAGGTTAATTTTCCTTAATTGGCCCCTTTAGTTCAAATCCAAGCCTAATTAATTGCAATTTTTGAAGAGGAAAACCCAACATTTATTAACGCCATAACATAAAATTTATCATTAGAGAATGTGTGTCCTAGGTACTTGTGACCTAGGACCCTAATTTAAATTATGTTTTTGGTGGTATTTTAATATTTTCAAATCTATATTTCAATTTCAACTTGTGATATTTGAATCAAGGATACATTACTATAGATACACGGCTATTTCATCAAATCAAGTCTAAGTTTCTATAGAATATTTCAATTAGATTTTTGGGAGATCAATTACAAGAGCCAAGATTATTGTTAAGAGCATTCAAGAGAGTATTTCTTCATCATTTGTTGCAACAATCAAGATCCAAGCATTATATCAAAGTTATGTGGAGTCATGCATGTTTTTGAAGCTAATATGTTGATGTAGGTTTCATGATCCAATCAAGCATTCAAAGTATCATTTCAAGCAAAAATTCAAAGTCAAGATCCACATCTATTGAAGCCATTTTGTGCAAGTTGTAGACCTCCATTACTAAAGGATCATCCAAGGGTTTTGTGAGTTGTGACATAGATTTTTTCATTCATCATTCCTTTCATTCTTTTATTCATTTCAAGGTTTAATTACCAAAATGGGGGTTTGACCAAGGAAAACCTCATTCACCTAAAAAACAATAGTTTTCCCTCTTGATGTGTGTTTACATATTTTACGTGCAAGATCTATTGAAAAGCAAAAAATTCAAAGTTGTCATTTAGTTGCATTTGTTTTTTGGACCACCATTCTTGCAATTTCACAAAAAATGACCTACAAGATTTATTTTTGGCTTTCTAACCAAAAAATTTGGGAGTCGGGGAGTACAAACATAGGAGAATAGAACTTGGAAAAACATATTTTAGAGATCCCTAGCTAGGACCCATTCACTATAGGGTGAATGAGTCCTCAATTAGCTTTTGAAAACACCTTTTGGTGAGAGGTACACAACATTTATCCCTTCCAAATTGTCCAAAAGCTTTGTATTATGCTTAATTTATCAATATTATGCTTAATTTGCTAGATCCACTTTATAGAAATTGCAATTTGGAGTTTATTTGCTATTTTAATATTTCTCCCCAAAGTGTTGTTTAACTCATACCCCCATCCTTGCATAAAAGGGAAATTTGTAGATTCACACTTTGAGTTGACTCACCTTTTGGTTGTTAATCATTTCATTGTTTGGAACTCATTTCCTAATGAAATTAGAGAAGTAGGAACCTTTTTCCCTCTTTGGATCCACTTTTCCATTTAGGTAAATTCACCTATCCTATTTTTCTATGTTTCATTTTGGTGAACCTGACCTTGTACAACAACATTCTAAAAATTGGAGTCCTTTTAACCCTAGATCTAAGTTTTGTGAAAGAATGCATTAGGTTTGCATTAGTTGCATTACATTTAGGGTTATTTATATTTTTCATTAGTTTGCATTGCATATAGGGGTTTAAATTTACATTTTTGCATTGTCTAAATATGAAAAATTCAAAAAATTCACATGCATATTACATTAATTTTGCATAGTGTTTGCATATTAGTATACTTTTCATCATTCATATTAAAAAATTGAGTCAAAATTGCAATTCAAAAATTGTTATATAGTTCATCATTTGTCATTAGTTTTACTTGTATTTACACATCAAATTCTAGAAAATTCTATTACAAAAATACCATTCTGAGACTTGAAATAGAGAACACATAATCTAATCACTCATAAATTGCATTTTGCAATTTAAAAAAACCCTGTACCTGGACCCATTCACCGCTGGGTGAATGAGTCCTTGGAGGCCTACAAAAAAAAAAATTTCTACGCTTTTTTGTGCTTTCTACACTTCCTATGCTTGCTAGTAACCTATTGCATCAGTCTGGAAAGTTTTATGAATTTCTGTTTTATGCATCTAGGTCAAATCATCCATTTAGTGTAGCCATTTTGAATCATTCCAAAATCATTTTAGTTGAAAAAATCATTAGATAGATGAAAATGTTTATGTTCTTGAAACTTTGCATAAGTTGGATAAAAGTACTTTTCATTTTTGGATATACATTGTTTATATTCTTGAAGCTTTGCATAAGTTGGATAAAATTACTTTTTATTTTTGGATATGCATTATTTATATTCTTGAAGCTTTGCATAAGTTGGATAAAAGTAATTTTCATTTTTGGATTAACATTGTTTATATTCCTCAAGCATTGCATAAGATGGATGAAAGTACTTTCCATTTTTGGGAACACAATGTTAGTATCTTACCTTTCTAAGCATGCTTTAGTGAAAGAGAATGCTTTAGTGAAAGAGAATACAATGGTGGATAATCATGACAACAAACTTTGTCTCCTTGGGAAATATCTCTCCTATTTGTGAAGAATATATTTTGGTGTTAGAAGATCATACCAATGAGAGTTATGAGATTCCTATTTTTTTATCTTCCCCTACTAAGGAAAACATTATTGATTAAGAGGATACTATCATTAATAAACAAGAAAATACAACCATTGATGAGTCCCCTACTTATGATGAAGTTATTTTAGAATAACCAACCTTTGAATGTCATGAACATCTATTTTGTAGCTCTCCTAAAATATCTCCTACTAGGGAAGATATCATGGTGCAAGAAAATGACAACATTGACACATGTCTTTCAAACAATAGTAATATGGCTTCCCTAGATGAAGATGATGAAGTGACATTAGAATCCCCTTCACTAAGAGATCATGAAAATAAGGATGTCTTTTGATGTTATGCTCACTAGATATCCCTTGAAGCAATCTCCCGAGCCACTTCTTACCGTCTACCCACCCTCACAACAACCTCGAATTCAAAATAATCTCGTGCTTATCTTAGAACCACCTACAAGGAAACTTGATAATGATAATGTGTCACAACAATTGAGTTAAAATATAGTTTCTTATGTATGTATACTACAAGGAACAATAGGTAACCAAAAACCACTCCCACTTCATTATCATTGCCTCAACCTATCTTGCCTAGAACTCCTCATTTTCCTTTACAAAGTGGAAAGGAGTATGATCTTGTTGAACAAATTAAAAATACTCCTACTAATATATACTTATGGGATCTTATTCAAGCCTCACCGAATTACCATAGCATGCTTCAAATATCCTTACAACAAGTTGTGATTCCTTCTAATACAAATTCAAATGATGTGGCAGTTCATGGAACAAATGCGGTTAATTTAGATATTATTTTTCACCAAAGTGAGTTACCCTCCTTGGAGGTTCAAAAGAAAAATGAATATTTCATGATAATAGCCCTTGTTAATAGGATAGGAATAAAGATAACCCTTGCTAATAGTGAATCATCCCTTAATGTATGTAGCGTAAACCTTTTGGATGAGATTGAAATAGACAAAAGCCAAATATAGCTAAATTCTTTATCCATTCATGGGTTTGATAACATAGGAAAACAACTGCTTGGTGTGATTACATTATGTATTATAGTCGAGAAAGTAACATTACAAAATCTAGTCCATGTTATGCCTCAATCTTTCATACAATCTCCTCTTGGGGAGACCATGGATTCATGAAATGAATGGGGTGCCTTCTACTCTTCATTGTAAAATAAAGTATATCCACAACAACAAATTGTATGCAATCAAAATTGATCTTGATCCTTACAATGCTTTAATCATTGAGAAAAACAAAGAAATTCCTTTGAAAACATTAACACCAACTACACAAGTAGAAGTCGTGCAAAAGAAAGAAAAAGAAAAGCATATTGAAGAAATTACAAAGTTACTAGAAGACAATTGGGGTTCCTTAGATTTCACATCAAAATTCATGGGCGAATACAAGATCATAAAAAATATTTTGAAAAGGGAAAATAAAAAGCGGTAACATCAACACAAAATTTGAAAGCATCCAATTCAACCACTTTAGAAGAAAAGACAACAAACTTTGATGAAATTGATTATGAACAACTAACAAATCTAAAAGAAATGAAAAAGTTTTATGGAAGAGGTTATGAACTTATGAAACAACTTGGGTATAGTGGAAAAGGATGTGGTGCTAGAGAACAAGATATCTATGTCCCTATAGAGCCTAATACAGAAGAAACTACTCGTGGCCTTTGTTATTGTCCTTTGAAAGAAACAAAAGAATCAAAGAAATATTCACTTAACATCAATGTCATTGTGAAAAACACTCCTAAGACATGTATTAGTAATGATTGGAGTTCATTAGATTTTACACCCTCCTTTAAAGGAGAGCACAAAATCTCACAATATAAAGAGTCTTGTGTAAGTATGAAACCTTGTACTAAGAAAGAGATATCTTTGTCACAAAATAAAGGAACATCTTATACTATTGTTCAAGAGAGTATCTTGTCAAGACTCCTCCAGGATCGTTTGATATCTCTCCCTCCAAGAACATGAAAGAAATTTTACAACAAGAGTTCATTTTGTGCATATCATAGACTTCATGGTCATTCTACTAATGAATGTAAGGCTTTGAGTGATAAAATTCAACATCTTAAGGATTGTGGTTCTCTTCCTTGTGTTGGAGCACCTAGTTCCTCTAATTGATATTGATTTTCATTCTATTATGTTTCTCATCAATCATCTTGGCTCATCCTTGTCTTACACTAAGTGGGGGAAGGGGGTTAGGTAGCTTTGTCCTCATATGACACTTGTCATTCTCTCTTTTGGCTAGTTGACTGCCTTCCATGTATATATAAGATCAAGCTTGAGATGTGGATGACATGCCTTAAGTCGGATCATGTGTGACATACTTTCTTATGGTTAGCATTGCATTTTGGGGACAACCCCTTTTCTCCAACTTCCTTTTCATGATGTAGCTTCATTCGGGAACATATGACTTGGTTAGGTAGTGCTTTCTGAATAAGCTCTCATGTCTTAGGATTGAATGTTCACCACTTTAAATTAAATTACTAACCGTAATGGTGTTATCAATTTATTTAAAGTGGGCACATACATTGGCATTATCATTCCTCATACGTTTCATTATGTGAATTTCTTTCTTCTTGCAATACATTTTTTTCTTGGTGGTGTCATTGGGTTTGATGTCCTCCAAGAGCATGATATTTCTTTTATCCTTGACTTGTCCTCTCTTGGAGACATTAGGTACGATGTTTCCTAAGAAGAGAACTTACATGAACTAAGAAAATTCCCTTTGAACAAACCTCTACTCGCATTTTGTTCATAAGTGTTTAGCATAATACAACTTGTTAACCTTGGAAAACTCAAAGTTTTGTTTTGTGGTTCCATGTTGAAGTTATTAGAGGGATAAATTTGGTATGGCTAGTACAATGAGAGCCTAGATAGAGGCATGAATTTCTCATTGTACGGTGAGCTCGCCTAGACTTGGCATGATTTTCTCACTAAGCCACTCTCTTTGGGGCTTCCCTTGTGGACGACCTAAGGTTCCATTAGCCCAGAGTGAGCATGTGTTGTTTTTTACATAGTAGACATTGTGTTCTTGTGAACATGTTTGGAAAAATAGGTAAGGATTTATCCACATCGAGTTGGACAAACAGTCGAGGCTTCATCAACCCCTTTTTGTTATTTTTGTTATTTATTTTCTCTTTTAGTCTTGGGTCCATTGTATGTTTGTGTATCTTGTCTTGTTTTTGCATATCATAAACCTTGTGTGTGTTCCTTTGTGCTTATGTTGGTTTGATGTGGGATCTTGGATCCTGGGGGCTTGATCACCCTCCTTGATAATTGTCATCCTATACCATCCACATTGGTACACTTGGACCCCTCTTGACTACTTTAGTGCAAATTTGATGTAGGAACCTATTAGAACTCATGAGGACTACTTTTTCAAATCATATCAAAATTGTAAGGCAAAGCACATAGAAGAACTATCTCTTGGAAACATGCATCGACCTGTGATTGAGCCATCTATCCTTGACAAATTGATGATTGAACAAAAATACCTTCCAAACATCCAAGAGCAACCTATGAAAAATCCTCCTACAATTTCCTATAAGAGACCACGAGACAATCAAAACACTCTTGTTGTGCCTCCTAAAATTAAACAAGTTTACAAAGATAAAGAGAAAGTGGTTGAACAACCTCCCATGGTTCCTTCCGTTCCTCCAGGCTAAGGGAAGAAAAGAAACCTATGGATGACAAACCTGCTCCTGCACTAACATAAATTGACAATAGATTGAAATGAAATTGAAGTGCTAGAGAGCATAGGAATAGATTTTGTGCTAAATTGATCATATGTTACAATCTAAAGAAGAAAAGAACAACATAGAAAATAAAAACCCAAAATTTCTTGAAGCAATGCATGATGATTTTACACCTTTGCCACAACATAAACAAGAACCTACAAGATACATTATCATTCAACCTCTTATTGTGATTTGTCTAGATGATGTCATTGCTATTGCAAATATTGATGAACAAGTGCATAATGAGTTGAATTCATTTTTTTCCTCTTCTATGAGCTTAAATGACAAATCTCCTAAAAAGAGTGTAGAACTTGGTGCTTCCCCTTGTTTGGAACTTGTTGTGGTCCCTTTGGCTAGTTTTTTTCCTTTCGTTTATATCGACCAAGATTGGGAGTTGGACTCCTTGCTAAAGGTTGAATCACATGTGCCTTACTAGTCTTTCATATTGGTTTTTGTTTTCATGTTTCTTTATGCAATTTCATGTGCCTAATGTGATCCCTTGTGATGTTTCATTTAATTTATCTCTCTCTCTCTCTCTCTCTCTTTGTGAATTCCTCTTTCTTTACCTACATTCTTCCATATGTCATAAAAATGTTATCCTTTTTTTCTTGTATTGTGTTATCCTTTTGGGGATGATGCAAGGAATTGAGGCATCTAGGTCTCTTCCATGTTGACCTGAAGGATTTTTCTTTGTTTTCACTCTCTTTGTGTCAATCTTCTAGTTCTATGGGTATTTGGGGAATGATGACATTTTTGAGCTCTATGACAACATTGTAGAAAAGATATAATGACCTTGGATCTACAAATACCTTTTGCATTTGTAGGGGCAACCCCTCCTTCCTTTTTCATGATGCAACTCTATTTCAGAAACATATGACTTGGCATAGGCCTTTCCAAGTAATCTCTCATGTCTTGGGTTGGAACATTGGCTACTTTATAGAAATTTATCACAACAATGGTGTTAGCAACTGCTTTAAAGTGGGGGAATACATTGAAAATATCTCTTGAAATTTTACATATCTCATGGTGTGATTTTCTTTTTCCTGTGATGCATCCTTTTCTTGGTGATGTCATTGGGTTTGATGTCCTCCAAGAGTGCAATATTTCTAAGCATACGAATTTCCCTTAGTGGATTGATGCAAAGCAAGGAATCCCATAAGTGGCAATCTAATACTCTTGACTTGTCCGAGCTCTTGGAGACATTAGGAACGATGATCCCTAAGAAGAAGACCTTACATGAATGAAGCAAGATCCCCTTGAACAAAAACTTATAGACATAATATTCATAAGAGTTTAGCATTATGGTGCCTTATTGAAGTTGTTAGGAGGATAACATTAATATGGTATGGAAGCCTAATATGATTCTCTCATTTACCACCCCATTGGGATACTCACCTAGTGGATGGCCTGAGGTTCCACTACCCTAGAGTGAGGATGTGTGTCATTTTCATAGTAAACATTGAGTTTTTCTTGTGAATGTTCTTGGAAAAATAATTGAGACGTGTTCCACATCACATTGGACAGTCGAGGCTTGATCCTTTCCTTTTTCTCAAACAAATAGCCATGTTCCACATCATGTTGCGACGGTCGAAGCTTGATCATTTATTTTCTTGGTCTTTGATAGTGTATGATTGTGTATCTTTGTCATTGCTAGATACATAAGTCCATCTTGAATGTCTTCTTTAGTGTGAGTTTTATGTGAGGTCATACTCTCACTAAAGTGGAGGCAATTTAAATGTAGTAACAGAAAAAGTATCCCCTTTTCCTTAATTTGGGAATGAATTAATAAAATGGACTTAATGATGCCTTATTTAGGGTATTGTAAAGTGTATCTTTACACTTTCACACTAATCTAGGGCTTTATTAATTAATTGAGGTTAAATTAAAGTTAATTGGCCCCTTAAATTCAAATCCAAGCCTAATTTATTACATTTTCCAAGGGATAAAGCTTGAAACCCTTAAATAATATTACACAACACTTAATTTTGCAAGGAATTTGTCCTAGGATAGTGACCTAAGACCCATTCACTAGATGGAAAATGGGTCCTCACTAGGTCCTAGGACCCCCTTTTTACATGAAATTTCACATCCCCCAAAATGTTTCCTAGTTAAGTATGCTAGGACCCATTCGCCATATGATGAATAGGTCCTCACTAACTTAGGACACCCCCCTTGGGATATTTTTTTGGTGGTATTTTAATGATTTCAAATCCTACATATGATGTTGGCTTATGTTATTGGAATTTTAGGATTTAATCTTAAGTTATGTATAAATATAAGGCTATTTCACATAGTTTAATTTAAGCAACCTAAGAATCTTTATGCAAAAATTCTAAGAGTTCATAAGAGAATTATAGATCATTCATGAGCATTCAAGAAGGCATTCAAGGGAAGATTATTAAAGTTTATTGCAGCAATCAAAGGTCCAATTCATCATGTCAAAGTCATGCAAGTTGTTGAGCTAATGTGATGGTGTAGCATTGGTGATTAGGTTCAAATGTTCAAAGCCATTATCTTATGTCAAGTTCATGATCAAGATCTACATTAATTAAAGCCACTTCATGCTAGATTGCTGATTTATCATCCAAGATTTCATCCAAGGTATCATTGTTTCATGGTTCATGTTTCATCCTTCATATTGCATTGTTTCATCATAATGTTTAATTACCAAAATGAGGTTTGACCAAGGAAAACCCCTATTCCTTAACACAAAAACATTGTTCTTCTCCTTTGATGTACATGATTGCAGGTTTTTATGTTGAAGATCAATTAGAGAACCAAAGTTGCAAAATTTGTCAATTTAAGCAAAGTTGTAAAAGTTTTCATCATTCTTGCAATATCACAAAAAGTATTCTACACAATTTATTTGAATTTTGGGAGCTAAACACCTAGGATCTAGGAGTGTAGACATTGAAGAACAAAACCCATAAATTGATTTTCTAGAACCCTAGTAGGGACCCATTCGCCACTGGGCGAATGAGTCCTCAGTGAGGCCAGAAAAAGCACTTTCTACAATAGGTACACATCATTTTACCATATTAAAACCTACCTTTTTATTGATATATTAGCTAGTTTTTTTTTTTTAAAGTTCTTGTATACATAATTGAATGAAATGACAAGTGAAAAGTGAGGTTCATCATCTTGTTGATTCATTTTGATAAACCCCTTTCCATCATTTCAATTCTTTTTCTCTAAGGTCTCATTCTCTTGTGTCATAATATCTACCCTAGTAGGAGAGCTTTTAGAAGAGGAGAAAACAAGAAGTTCATCACATTCCATGGTTATATTTTGTAAAGTAGCTTCAACACAAATAAGGGAGGCGTCAAGAGAAGAACAACTATTATTTTCATGCTTACCAATGATTGGATCCTTTCGTTCAAAGAGACCTTTCCAAATGTTAGGGACATTAGGAAAGAGAGAAATAATGTTATAACTCTCAATCATCGGATCTCTTAACACCAACATATCCTCTTCACAAATATTATTTTAATGATTGTCCATGATTACATCCTCTTTCACCAAAGCATTCTCACAAGTAGGGGAGGTGTTGGGAGATGAATGGAGACTAGGTAAAGTAGTGCTAGTGATATCATCTTCTTGTGTCATGATATCTTCCCAAGGGGGAGGAGGAGAGTGATAAAAAATACTTTCATAATTCTCAATGATTGTATCTTCTTTCACCAAGATACCTTCGTCACTAATAGGAGAGGTATCAGGAGAAGAAAAATTATGATTGTCATGATTGTTGTTACACCCCAAATGTAGAGTTACTATTTACTATTACTGCATAGGGTAAATATGGATGTAATGTAAATTCTAGAGATGAATAAACTATGCGTGTACCTTGTTATCAATATGAATGTTATCTCATTTGATGATTTTCTCATTTGAATGTTACCTTTGTTGATGTTATTCATGGTAAAATACTACATATATGTGAATGAAAGGTTATTGAACTATCATTATTCTAACTTTGGAGATGTTAATGTATATTGCATATTGTTATGAACAATTGACTGTCGCGTGCATGTGTTAGTGGATGCAGGTATGTGTTCCATTCCTCCAGGCAGAGGGGAAGTATCACTAAGGGGAAGATCTTGGTCGGGTAACCAATAAAAGTAAACTATCTGAGCATATAAACACACCACATTAGAATGATCGAGTTGAATCAGTTTGTGGGTAATAGGTAAGTCATCCTTAGCCGATATGTTTGCATTTGAGAGTCTTGTTTACTTCTGCTTGCATTGGGTGATGTTTATCTGTTGAGCTTTTGAGATATTTCTTGTGATATTACGATCATATGGACAAGTGGGATGTATGTGGAAGCATGTTTATATATATTCGCATGCATTTCAAAGGGATCTAATGACACGTATATGCATATTTATAGATATGCCACATGAACACACTTATCAATATAGTGGTAAACGTGAACATTGGCTATATGTGAAACAAATGTGAACATATATATGTGTATAGTATATATACGTATGTATATGTATATGTATATTGATACATGTGTACATTGGTGAATGGACACACTCATACAGGCACATCAATATAGATATACCTACACATACGTGTATATAGAGGCATATATACATATATACATACATACATATATATATGTATATGTATATATATGTATGTATGTATATATATGTATATGTACATATATATATACATATATATATATACACATATATACATATATATATATGTATGTATGTACATATACATATATATACATATACCACATACATACATATACATACATATATATATACATATATATATACATATACATACATATATATACATACATATATATATACATATATACATACATATATATATACATATATACATACATATATATATATATATATATATATGTATATATATATGTATGTATATATATATATATATGTATATATATATATGTATGTATATATATATATGCTTACATTTAATATAATGTGTTTATTATATATTATCTTGCATGTACTCTTATATATATATAGTGTTGAAAAAAGGGCCCTTTGACATTTTCGCACTCGTTTGGGCCCTCCTTGTGGATTTTGGCTTAATGTTGCCTTGATTTAGTGTTTTAATGTGGATAACACATTCACATTAGGTCTTGGGCCCTTGTGAACTAATGGAATTTAATGCTACCTTGTAAAAGTTTTGTGAAGTGTTGTAACACACTTTCACACTTTTCTAGGGTTTTATCAATAAACTTTAAACATAATTTTAATCATAATTAATCTTAATCTTACCTTATTTGGAGTGTTATAAAGTGTTGTAACACACTTTCACATTTCTCTAGGCTTATCATTAATAATTGGGCTTTCTTATGCTTTAAATGGCCCTATTTTGCATCCATAAGCCTCATTTATTACATCTTTTTGAGGATAATCTTGACACCAATTAGTAACCAATCATAATTCAGGTGTTCTTGGCCTGTGTGGCCTAGATTTAGTGTCTAGGACTCATTTTTCACCTTGGGTGAATGAGTCCCACCTAGGTCTTTTTAGCCCCAATGCAGGTTTCACACATTTCTAAGCACTTTTCATTTTTGGTCCCATACATTATGTGTGATGGGACTCATTTGCCACCTTGGGTGAATGAGTCATGTGTGACCAAAATTCAACTTTAATTCAAATTTTTGATGGGATTTTATTCTCCTAGATCTCATGTTAGCTTGTAGTGTTGTAATTTCGAGAATTCTTGCATAATTAAGTATAAATACAAGATTCTTTCACTCATATTCAACACCTAGCATTGAAGAGATCACTTAGCGAGTTCACAAGAGCATTTGAGCATTCACAAGAGTATTCAAGGAATTTCAAGAGCAAATTATCAAGCACTAAAGAGCATCTTTCAAGTGTCATTCATCATGTCAAAGATCACTTGCATCATGTTTTTTTAGAGCTAACAATTGTGATGTAGGGTTTGTGATTCAAGCAAGCATTGCATTCAAGATCTATCTCCTTCAAGCAAGAATCAAGAACCAAATCCATTGCAACCATTACTTACATGTTTGCAGCTCCTTATTGCTAGGGTTTGGTGAGTTGCAACATTACTATTTGTTCATTCATCATTCTCCATTCATATTTGCTTTCATTTCAAGGTTTAATTACCAAAACGGGGTTTGACCAAGGCAAACCCCTATTCTCTAACCCCACAATATTTTTCCATCTTCTTATGTGTGATTTGTAGGGCTAGGTTGTATATTTACCAAGAAGCAAAGTTGGAGAAAAGTTGTCAAATCCCTAAAGTTTTCAAAGTTGTCATCAAGCCTTGGAGAAGCTTGGAGAAGATCTACAAGAGGCATTTTGCAATTTTGGATCTGTAAATCAGTTAGAAAGAGTAGAGTAGACAAAGAGGCGCATAATCCCTGGTTCAAAACTTCCAAAAAAATAGAAGTGGACTAATTCACCATTATTGGTGAATGAGTCCCACTGTATAGGCTTGATAGAGGTTTTTACATATTTACCCTTTTGGCTGAAACCTATTCCCACACATTTTCCTAAAAAACTGGATTGATTCACCCAGATTTGCAAATGAGTCCTAGTCAGCATAAACAACAAATTTTCTAGTGATCCAAACCTCCATTCTTCCTTCTTCAATCTTCTAGGTGTACACTTTCAGTTTCATAACCTTCTATTGAATTTTACTTGTTTTTCTAGGTCACTTAGTGTTGTCTTGCATGGAATTAGGGTTTTACATTATGTTTTGCATTGCATTTTCTTTTCCATGTTTACACTTGGTGGTGAGCACCTCATTAGATCTCATTTATCCCCTAGGACAAATCTCTTTTCCAGATTTCAATCTCCTTTACATTGAAATTTCAAGGGTTTTTTCTTGAGTGAAGAGTAAGGAAATAGCCTCTCTCCTTTTAGGTCCAAAACCCTAGAAGCAAAAGAGAGACCCCCCCTATTTTCTTCTTTTCAATATATATACATATACATATATAGATATGTATCAAATGCGTGATTACATTATGGACTTATGATATATATATATATATTATTGGATATATATAAATATATAAATATATATGTATATACATACATATATATAAATAAATACATGTTAAGGTATTTAAGTATATATATGTATATAATATATAATAGTATATATATTATACATATTATATTTGATAATTAAGATCGACTATCTCTTAATTATTAAAGTATATTCATATAAGGTTGACTTATAGTTGATATAGACTATCAAATGAAGGTTGATGTTGACCATGTCTTTGGAAGCCAATTTAATAGCTTTCGTCTACTAAGTGGAAACTGATTATCCTTGTGAATAGCACATGATATATGGTGTGGCTTTGTATTTGGTATTTCTAGTTGTGGAATCCTTGACTTGGTTGACGTGGTTAATGAGACCATGCTTGAATTTGTATCATGTATTAACTAGTTAATTCCGATTCATTTACCATTTGGAACATTTGAAACTTGCTATCATAATATGCATATTGATTGAGTTTGATGGCGCCAAATGTGAAGGAAGAATAATAGCAGATGGTGCCGCCTTTGAGTTTGATTTCATGTAGATGTCTTTCATTGAAATAATTCAAATTCTTCCATGTGCAATTCGATTAAGTCTTTGGAACTAGTCAATCTATAGGAGGTTTTGCTGAGTCTGAGCTTAGTTGATCACCACCTTAATGTTGAGTTGCTTTGCATGAAGCTTGCTATCTTTGTACATGCCTAAACCGTAGGATTTGAGGTTGCTTGGTTGCTCTATAAATAGCTAAACTATTTCATTGTGAGGAACACATTCTTTCCCAAGAGATTATACATCTTTTTCTGATCATTATTTTTGAGTTATGAACCAGCCATACTTTGCTTAGCATTGAGAGAGATAGGAAGAGAATTATTATAGTTTGTGAAGTGAAAATATTTTGAGAGGAGTAAGCTATCAACTTGAGAGGTGAAGATTATAGTGACATTTCTTGAGAAGTTGTTTATCAAGCTAGTTGTTGTTGGAGAAGGCTTCTTTGCTGTCATTAGTTTGGATAAATGATAATAGGCATGAGGATCCCTTCTTCTTTGTTATTTTACTTTGAATGATGCATCTTGCTTGCATGGTTGAGATGTCTTTTCCAATATATGCATTAGTGAATGTAGATTATTTTGAAAAGAAAGTTGAAGCTATTGTACTATTTTCATATTGTGTTTTTATGTACTCCATATTAGGAGATGAGTGTTATCATAGGTATTATAAGCTAGGAATGATTGAACACAAAAAACACATATGGTGCATTTAACTAAGTTATTGATTTAACTAGGAAATATTATGCATACTCCTAGGAGAGATAATCTAATATGGGAGGGAATTGTTTACTTGTAAGTAGGGTTATCCAAGTATTTAGGTTATCTTTGGAATGAAGGACTATCCATTAAATGAAAATACCTAGCGTGTGAACTTACTAGTTAAGTAGGTTTTTTTCATAGTAGAATGATATGGTTATAGGTTATTTGGGGTGATGGACTATCCATTGAAGGAAATACGTATGTGTAGCTTAAGATAGCCTTAAGTCAAATTGACCTTGAGTAGTGTATGTGATAGATGATCCCCAATAGACCATACTAAATGAAACACTTTGGCCAAAGTAGAGTGACGAACTTTGGCTCCACTGTCAGTTCACTGTGATCTAGTATTACATGCTAGACAAAGATTGTGGGATTACAAGTTCTAGTTATGTAGGATGCAACACTATGATCAATTGGCTGTCATTGGTTGGAAAAATTATTTCAATATGGTGGATGACACTCTAGATGACTTCTTAGGAGTCCCTTCCCCTATCTGTAAATCTCCTGAGCAAACTTCCTCTTCGATAACTGAGGAGTCAGTAAATGTGGTTGTTGTCTTTGTGGCTCCTTCAAGCCCTACGAAACCCATCATTTATGTAACCTCAGATGACTCATCTTCTAGGGAGGATTGTTCTATATATGGGATTTCATGTCATAGGGGTTCATTGAACTTAAATATTCAAGGTTCGTGAAAGCTACAAACTCCACTTCCTATAATGCTATCATGCACACATATAATATAAGAAGAAACAAATAGAAATTGGATCAACAACCATCTAAATTCCCACATCTCAACCTACTCAAGCTCCTACTTCTTTATGAATTTCTCAACCAAGCCTTCCCTTAGCACCTAAACCTGCGATCAAAGCACCAGGTGATTATGATCTCATCGAGCAACTTTGAGTTACTCCAGCCAAGATCTCACTTTGGGATTTGCTTCAGACTACTTTGGTTTATCAGGTAATGCTATAGGAAGCCTTGCAAAAGATTCTTTTACCTATCTCCGCTAGGCCTACAGATGTTAATGTGGTGTTGGCTCATATTCGAGTGGATTCACTGAATATTATGTTCCATCCGCAAGAATTCCCTCCTCCCGATGTGTAGAAGCAAGTGGATCCCTTGATGATTATAATTAATATTAACAATATCGGTATTAGACATACTCTCGTTGATACTGGTTTAGCTCTTAATGTTTGTGGAATTGGCCTATTACCTAAGATTAAAGTTGATTCGTCTTCTTTAGCAGCTTCTTTCTTGTACATTCATGGGTTTGATAACGTTGTCCATCAAGCTCTAGGTAGGATAATACTACCTTTGTAGATGGGCCTCGTTACCCTCCCTACGCTGGTTTATGTGATTCCCAGTCCCTTGCCTTATAATATTCTCTTGGGGAGACCCTAGATTCATGCTATGGGTGTTGTAACCTCTACTCTACATTGATCTTTAAAGTTTGTTGCAAATAATCGGGTGGTCACGGTTAAAGCTGATCTGAAAGCTGCTCACCTTTGTGAGATAGCGGCCACCAACTGAGCTTCAGTCGTATCCACTCTTACTAATTGTATTCCATCCTTAATTGTTGATGCTATGGTGTGTTCTCCATCGATACCCTCTATGGAAGTTGTCCCCGGAGCTAGTATTGTTAAAGACTAACCACTTAAAGAAGAAGATACTAAGTCTCCCCCATCTTCCCATCCTTCCTCTCAATTGAATGCTTTCCTTGGTGATGATTGGGGCTCCTTGGAATTATCCAAATTCTTTATCATGGAATACAAGGCGAACCCCTCTTGTATAGAATTTCCAGCTACCTCTGACGTAAAGATGGATGATACTCCCGTTAAGGAAGAGAAGTGTGACCCTATTTAGGAGACCACTCCTTCCTTTGCTAAGGAGAGTAATACCATTTGTGCAAAGGAGGTTAATATTTGCAAACCTAGTAAAGAAGGCGGGTATGTGTAGGATCATAAAGGGCCAAAAAGTGGCAATATGATGGGTATGTGTAGGGTATGTGGCTGACAACTTTATTTTTACCCAAAATTGATGAAATGCAAAGGGTTTTTAAAGGAGATTATCAACTTTCCACCAATATAAATTATGCTTTACTTTGAATTTAATAAATAATAATTATTAATTTTCTATTTGAATTACGACTAAAGTCTTGATTGATAGGCTAATTGAAAAACATCTATAAGTTTCAAACGATATCACATTTTTTGAATTCAAAATATATGTCACATTCTATGCTTCACATACTACAATATTTTAAAAAAAGCGAATTTCATGAAGCTTCAACCAAGTTAAGGTGGTCAGACATATGAGTTTTTATATTTTTTAAAAGTTGTAACAAAAAATTCATAATTAATTATTTACTTGGAAAAAAAATACAAAAAAATATGCACGACATCAAGATATGAGTCCTCTACTTATATCTAGGTTCTTATTAAAAAATATTATAATTTTATTGTGGTTAGGGTGGTCAGAAAGAAACCTAATTCTTATTTTTTCCCTAAAATTTAAGTACTACTCCATTGAAATTTCAAATTTTCACCAAATAGATTTTTTTTCAAATAAACCTAGTAGTTTAGAAACTACATTCAATTAGCTACAGATTCTAGCTCTTACATATTTTTGAAATAATATAGATAACTTATTCAAATTTTTACATCAAGTTGCCTAACTCTATTTTTTTTGAATTTTCATCACCACTTAAGGGCCTATTTTTTGCATGATGATCCTACACATACCTAGGTGGGAGCACTCCTATAGATACATTTGAGATTCATTGGCTGAATTAAACACTCTACATGGAGCCACCACCTCCCAAAGTTTTGCAAACTCGCTATGGTTTTGGATATGAACTTACTTCTTGGTATGGCTATGGGAAGAAAGGCCTAGAGCGTATCGAGAAAGGAATCCAAGTCCCTATCCAGTTTAATCCATGCAAGTGCTCTCTAGATTTGGGATGCTATATCAAACAATCTAAGCAGAAACCTTGGTGGAGCGTTAATATGATTTCAACCGAACCACTGAGTTTGGTCCATCTCAAATTAATAGAAGATAGGGAATAGGCTAAGAAGATCCATTTAGATGTTTTCTCCTCAATGCCTCCACCTAGAAATATTATTGAATTGAAAATTTTATAAGGGAAAATTCAGGCGATTCACAGATTTATATCTCAATTGGTTGATCGTACCCTTCTTTTCACTTGTTTATTAAAGGAAGATGTTCACTTCATATGGGATGAAGAGTGCTAGAAAGCTTTTGAGTCGATCAAATCCTATTTGGCCAATCCTCCTATATTGATGTTTGCTATGCAAGATAAACCCTTTTTACTTTACCTTGTAGCATAACCATATGCTTTGGTGGCTTTTCTGGCTTAGTATGATGATGCCAAGAAAGAAAGAGTGGTCTACTACATTAGTTGCATCCCTGTTGATTATGAAACTCATTTTTCCTCCATGGAGAAACAGTGCCTCGCTCTTGTCTTTGCTACATAAAAGTTGAGGCACTACCTTCTCCATGTTGAAACACACATCATTGTAAAGATTGACCTTTTAAAGCATCTATTATCTAGTGCCAACCTGGTAGGGAAGTTAGCGAAGCGAGTCATGTTGCTTTCTAAATTTAATATAAAGATTGTTACTTAGAAATTAATAAAAGGGTCAAGCGGTTGTCGATCAACTGGTGGATGCTCCCTCACCTCATTCCTTTCCAGGGTTGGATTTATTCCCTAATGAGAATATTTTTGTAATTGATTATGACCTCGAAGGGAAGATGTATTTTGATGGATCAAGGTGTTAGACTAGTTCTGAACCAAGTGTGGTCTTGATATCCCCTGAAGGAAAACTAATCCCTCTATCCTTCTGATTGGATTTTCCTTGCACCAATAACATCACTGAGTATGGATCTCTCATTGTTGGATTTTGTGTCACGATTGTGTGAAAGATAAAGAAATCTCTATGTATTGGGATATTCTGAGCTTATTGTGAATCAGATTACATGAACCTAACAAGCTAAATAAAGTAAGTTGTCTTGATATTGAGATCTTGCTTTGTCTTTGCTTAATTCATTTTCTTATTTCACAATAGACAACATCCCTAGGAGGGAGAATAGACATGCTGATCTATGATGGAAAGTGTTGCTTCCTTGGTACCTTTGAAAGAGGATACAAAATAATACCACTTCATGGTTCAAGTCCTGCGAACCTCAGTGGTTCTCGATCAACTTGGATCTGAGGCCTTTGTGTGTTCTCATGTAGACTCGGGAATTTTTTTTTATGACATGACAAAGAATGATCACACTCGCATATGAAAGCTTTCGATGTGTTATGTTATTTTATCTAATGTTCTCTATTTAAAATCTTATAATGGCTTGCTTTTATGATGTCTCACTAAAGTGGAAATAGCCATCACCCTTAAAGAAGCCCATTCAGGCTCTAGGGGTGGACACTTTGGAGGTAAATCCATGGTAAGGAAGCTAATACACATGGGATACTATTGGAAAACAATGGAAGAAGATTCCTTCGATTTCATCAAAAAGTGCCTTCACTGTCAACAACACAGTCATCTCATTCACGCACCTGCCCAAGAGTTACAAAATTAAACCTCTCCTTGGAATTTCACAAAATGAGGGTTGGATATCATTGGGAAAATATCACCTCTTTCTTCCAAGAGATAGACCTTTATCATTACCACTACAGATTACTTCATGAAATGGGACAAATCTATTCCACTCCAATCCATGAACGTTGAAGCTATCTGTAGCTTTCTTTTGAACAACATTATTTCTTGTTTTGGATTGCCTACTACACTTGTCTCTAACAATGGTACACCATTCAAGAATAAGGAAGTTAACCAATTATTAGAGAAATTTCACATTCAACATAGATTTTACACACCATAATATCCACAATCTAATGGCCAAGCAAAAGCATCTAACAAAACTCTTGAACTCATTCTTCATAAAATAGTTAATAAACATGGTAAAGATTGGCATATTCAGTTAACATATTCTTTGTGGGCCTACCACACGAGTGTCCATACAATGATGGGAAAAATGCCTTACAACCTCATGTATGGTGCCAAAGCTATCATTCCTTTGGAATTGGAAATTTTTTCTGTACGGGTTTCCTTTAAATGGTTAATTGATGAAAAAACTACTAAGCTAATCATTTGCATTAGCTAGAGATGCTCGATGAATGCCGATTACAGGTCCTTGATCATCTTAAAGCTTATCAACATTCATTATCGAGACAATATAATCAAAACATGTTTCCTAGGACCTTTAAGCTAGGAGACTTGGTTCTTTGCCAGAACCAGAGAAATGTAAATGCACTGCTTGATCAAAGAGGGAAATTTAGTCCTAATTGGTTAGGCCAGGTTACATTGTTTTCTTCATGTATGGTTGAACAAGTGCCTATGGGTTATCATATATGGATGGAACGCCTCTAAAAGAGCCTGTTAATGCGATTGATCTTCATCAATACTATGCGTAGTGTCCCATGTGTCATGTGTACATGGTTTTCTCTCTTTAAAAAGGGTAGTAGCACTGTGATATTGACATTATTCATTAACACATTATGAATTTTTTTGTGTTATGATATGATCATGTGTGTGTGTGAATGATGTACTTACATGTGTCTTGCTATGATATGTATCCATACATCACATTACGCCTTTTAAGGAAGTTAGATCATTATTGTATTTAATCAACATACAACCATGTGTGTTTATTAAATCATATTAGAATCTAATGTAAACATACATCCATACGAGTGCATGTAATATCCATAACATCAATATACATGAAAGTAAAAAGCATGTACATCAAAATATACAATGCCATGATGTCGAAACTAGTATATATATATATGTGTGTGTGTGTGTGTGTGTGTGTGTGTGTGTGTGTGTGTGTGTATGTATCAAATGCCATGTACATGTATCGGGCCGCTACTATAAAAAATGAGTGGCTACTAAATATATGTCTATATAGAGGATCTATAAATATATATATGTATGTCTCTCGCTACAAAAATGATACACAAAATTAGGAGCCTCTATGGTTGTGGTGTGTGGTTCCTGGAGCCCTCTGGCTTTGGCTACTACTATTGTGGTCTAGGGAGGGGTTGCACGGTGGAGATGGATCGAGATAAATGTGAACATGATGTGGATAGAGCTACTTGCATCCCCCTGATCCCCCTGCAAGGAGCATATGGCCATCTGCACCTATTGCAACTCTTGTTGTAGCTCTTGAACATCTGTCGGGATCATGGCTGCTGACTATCTGTCAAGGTCATCAAGGCAGCTTTGAAGGGCATCACGTGCCTATTCAGTGACATTGGCCCTCATAATTATTGTGTGTCACTTATCAAGCATCGTCCACAGCTTCCCTGACAACTGGTCATGTTGTCCCCGAATAGTGGTAAGCTCCATAGTCAGCTAAACAATTTCCACTCCCTGCTCCTCATAGGTAGTCCTTAGGCATGCTATCGGTTCAAAAGTGCGAGCATGACACCCCATAGACACTGGCCCTATCCCCCAAATGAGAATGTTAGGGGCCACGTCTGATATACACTGAGCCATCAGCCTAGTCCATCCTTGTGCATCCTTTACAACCACAAAAAGAAAAATCTATATGACATGGCATATGTATATAATCATAAATGAAAGAAACTAAGAATACTAAATATAAACAACATGCCTTGTATACCTGGGTCCCTTTCTTGCCATGTGGGATCAAGGTGAGGAATGACATTGGGACTTGCGCTGCCAGTATCGATAGCTACTCCCAGAGCCGCCAGTATTGGTAGCCACTCCTAGAGATTCCAGAGTCCCCGCTGTTGTAATTGTAGGTTCTGGTGGCACCAGCAAGACATGGGTAGTTGCTAGGGGGTTTGACCTACTCTTCCACCTTGGCCTCTACGATGCCACCTCCTCTTCTTGTGGACTCTCCTCCTCCTCCTTGCTAGCCTATTGTCACCCTCTCTGTCTATCCTATAGAGGTGGAGGTGGCAGATCCTCTTGTGGGCCGAGATCCCCTCTAGGGGTACCCTCACTGAACACATGAGGAGGATGGTGCCTATCCCACCACCCTCTGATGTATGCGGAAATCCCAACATTATCTACTATCACTATGGGTGGAAAATCATGGTCGGGCTCATCATCATCCGAGGGGACAATGTCAATGATGGTAGGGCGGGGGTGATCCCCAGGTATAGATGATGTAATCATGGGGACCTACTAGAAAATAGTCCCGCCGTAGGTTCCTCAGGTACCTCCACCATCATTTACCCATTTGAAAAATTGATGGGGTCTCCATCTTACCCTGTCTATAGCAAGAGTATCAAACTATAACTATCAAAACTATAAATATCCATACCTCCACTACCCTATCATATCATACCACTAGGCCATGGGGCGTGATATGGCCATCACTTCTGAAAACTGACCGACCTCATGCACATGATGTGGGAAAAATACCACACCTACAAAAGTGTGCATGTTGTAAAACTACGATACTCATAATGGATGTACAAGCCTAACTCCTAGTATAGGTGTGCTAATATGTTGCGCCCCTAAGAAAAAACCATCCTATGCTCTACCATCTCTCTAATACTGTGGACAAGGCCCCCATGAAGGTGAGAGCCTCACCCATCTATTGTGATCTGAAATGCAATAGTCATGGCCATCACCTGATGCAACAACAATGTAGTGGTCCGCACCTAGTCATACTAGTGAGTATAGATGTGGCCTATGTTGTCATCATCATCCATCCATCTTGAGTAGTAGAGGACTCCCTTTGTCTTCTCCCCTATCGATTAGGTATCATCGAATGCCACTCGTCATCCACAGATGGGTAGTCTAAAGATTCAATAGACATCCTTGAGTATGATAGTCATCTCCCTAGTAGGTAACTAGAAAGATGACGCGGTGGCATCCCATTGCTCCATCAATGCTATAAGCATCCTCTCATGATAGCACATCTTTGGCATGGTGAATACATGCCAGAGACCAACCTACTCTAGATGTGTGACCTCATATGTAGTGAGACAATCCCTCTAGTTGTGAACTAGTTGGTAAGCTCACCCTCCAGGATGCTCATGAATCTCTAGATACTCCTGCAAAAGTGGAAAAAATTATAAGTCAAAACATAGGATCTCAATTGGGAAATAATTTTTTTTTCTATACTTATGCAGGACACGTAGACATCTGCATGTCACACAAATGTTCCTATTCACCATGGATGCCTCAAGGATGATAGTGCATCCTTGAGACACCAATGTAGGATTGGGACTTTAGTGCACATTCTAGATGACAATGCACATTTTGGACGTGAGCGCCCAAAATAGACATTTGCGTAGCTCGACGATGAAAAAATGCTAAAAAGGAGCTTAAATTCACAAAAAAAGAGGTTTCAAGACCTACTTGGTCCACCTTGTGACCCTCAACTATGCCATCTCATAGCTGCTCCAATGTAGGTGCCTCATACTCCCTCTTGCTCAGCATTTTGTTGACTTTTCTCTCACAAAAGTCAATAATTTGCTCGTAGTGAATAGTGAAAATGACCCTTTTAGGGGCCCACCTAGGTATATATAGGCCACCTAGGGCCCACTTTTCCTAGAGTTTTTAGCCCCCCGATTTCTCTTGAATTTACCCCACCAAGCTAGGGGAAATCTAAGGAGGGCGCATATAGTCACCTCTTGATCATATTTTTCTTCTAAATCAATGGCTTTTTCTTGACCATTCTTCTCACTATGATAGCTTCTTCCAATTTTTAGAATTGACCTAAAATTTGAGTTTTGCAGGTTAAAGTTTTGCACAAATTTTCACAAATGCTTTGTCGCTACTTGTTGAGCTCAATTGTTGTGGGCACCTTCAATATCGGTTAGCTCGACCACAGTGGCCTCTGAGGTCCCTTTTCCTGTCATGCAAATCTGTAAAATTCAAATTTGAGGTGATATTTTTTCTTCTCTACTTTAGTGTGGCTCATTTTCCCAAAATCAATCCCACTAAAATGGGGGAATAATGTAATGTCATAGAATTGCACCTAGGGGAAATTTCACATTTTTGCTCTTTTGCCTAACATTTAGCACACCTTAGAGCATTAATGAAAAAAATTCCATGAGTCAGAAGATCTCCCAATTTTGACTCTATATGGACTAGTGGTAGAGCATTAGAAGCATGACAACATTTTTCCCGAAAACCTAGGCCTTGGGAACCTATGCGGTACACAAATGTTTGTGCAACATGCTAGCGTCCTAGCATTTTTCTAAGTTTGAAATGAGGAATCTCAAATCCTGAATCTCTCGACACATGTCCTAGAAGTACAAAACTTTGGATGTAACGACTCTTTTCCGCCCTTGCATGCAACACAAATCCCTCCTTGGCTCTCATTTAGGGGTTCAAGCCATTCAGTGAAGCTCTCTCTACAATTTCACTCTTGAGTTCTCTTCATTCTTGATAGCAACACTCTTGCAAGCGAAGCCATGCTGGACTAAGGTCCTTCCAACAATGACAACTCTCAAGTAAGCATTGAATGGTGCATCTGTGCACTCTGAAGAGGGTCTAAGCTCATGGGTAACCTTCTCTCTCTCTTAATCTCTTTTCCTACTTGTTTATTTGCTACTTAGTGGTTTGGGGTTTGCTTTCACCACACACTTTGTTACTTCGTTTACAATCCTTTCCAACTTGGTTGTTCATGGAGGTGGGAACACCAAAATGGGGGTCTGACTGAGGTAGACCCATATACAGCCCCAACCTTTTCCCCTCATTCTTTTGTGTGTAGGTTGCAAAGCAGAACTTGGAGCGAAGACTCAAATGTCTAGATGAAGGTAAGTTCTCTCCAAGTTCTCCTTGTATTTTATTCCAAGTTTCTGCTTTTTGTTTGGTTATTCCATTCAACATATCTCTAATCCAAGCCAGTAAGTGAAACCTTGTCTTGCTCGCTTGAGCTCCTATGATCTGATTTAGGATCTAGAATAATTGTATAATTGAATGCTTAACTTAAACAATTCAATGGAAACACAAAAAAAAGTGTACATTATTGAAATTATGCTTTAAAAATAAAGGTGATAACCAAAATGTGAGAGAGAAGAAGAGAGAAAGTGCAAACAATCTGATAGAAGAGTTCGCCATAATCATGACTACTTCTTCGGGTCTGCTCTAATGGAGTGAAACTGATCCAATTAATCTCCAAAATTTTGGAATACAATTGTTAGAAAAGTTCTCCTTTAAGCACAACAGGATGCCAACATTTCCCTGATGTACGAAGATAGCACTCAACTCTCAAAAATGCTCTCAACAATCTCACCACTCAAATTACAAAAATCACCTCAAAATCACTTCCAAAATTCCTTAGCTAGAAAAATGCTTAGCTAATTCCATCCTACACAAACCCCTTTTATACACCAAGTTTACCCATTTTGGTGTGTAACCAAATGATTTTACAAAATCATGTTTATCTCCCATTTTTACAAATAAATCCCCTCGTTACGATAAAATCTTTCATGTTTAAATAATTAACCCCTTCAAAATAATTTTTGGATGGCCCTTATAATTTGGGCTTAAAAAATGTTTTTTAATATTTCTCTGAGATCATTATTTTTAGCCCTTTTAGTTATAACATATAAACGGGCTAATATTTTGTAAGGATGGATATCCTTATTAATAGGAGATTAAAATCTTATTAAAAGATTATAATATAACTCCTTAATATTAGGGAATGTTTTACGTTTATCATCCTTTCACATATATTTTTTTAAGGCATTTTATCCCATTTAAATAGAAGTAAATTAAGGCCCCACCTATTTTATCTCATGTAAGCTTTAAATTAAGGCTTTTAAATGGGAGGAGTGGTAGGCTTATATATATATATATATTTATTTTTATTTTATTTTATTAACTTTTTTAATAAAATGAAGATAAAGGGGTTATATGCAATTTGGTAGTGATGCCATGTGTCGACACCATACTGGTCCAACTTGCTGACTGGGTATGCTAATGTCATCGGTCAACCGTAGACTTTGACTATTTGTAACTTTTTCATATAGACTCTGATTTTTGTGAGACAAGTGGCATTGTGAAGCTCTCGATGAACTCTTCATGTTGATATCCAATTTGACCATCCTTGAAAACTTAGAATTTTGACCTTGGTCTTTGAGTTGACTCAAGATTTGACTGATTATATCTCGAGCACCGTAGCTCTGATTGACTCCGTTCAAGTTGCATTGGAGTCAAAATTTTGGTCACTTCCTAAGGTTGCTGATTCTAGAGAGAAATGAGAAACTTCAATTTTTGGCAAAGATCCTTTGGATCAGTCCTCCCCACTGGAGAACTTTTGGACCTCGAAAAGTGACATCTATTTAGACATTAAGTGAGGAATTGGCCTCCCCACTTGTCTTGTATCATTTGTACATCTATATACTTGGCCCACAACCATAATTAAGAATACAACAATATTGTTGAATAAAAACTTTTTTCTATCACTTCCACAAGCAACTACATCATCTGTTGTAGCCACTAACCAACAAAAATTGACTAGCATCAAGTTGTATAATAATGTAGATATGAAAGATAATAAATCAACAACATATCGATCTCCCACAACAGAAACATTTTTACCTAAGGGACCATCAATGCTTTCAATCACCATTCCCTCATGCTATACTATGGGTGCATCTTGTGACATTTGACCCTGGTTAGCTACTCCAAGTTCATGTTTAGAACCACCTGTACTGACAGACATAAGAGTTAAATATTTACTTGCATTAATTACCCTCTTTAAATGTCCTGTGTTTGCAAAAGAATGACCAATCTTAATCCTATGAGAATGTACAATATACTGAATGCCATCTTTAAACAAATGATAATGATTCTTTTCCCTATAGAAAATAGCTTTTCGATCATATAGATAAGGGCTTCCCAACACAATCCCATAGATATCTAGTGGAACCACATAAAATTGTGCTTCATCCACAAACTTACTAGTGATTGCAAATTTCAAAGTGCATTGTCTTGTTACTTGCAATTTATCATTCTCGCAAGTCTAGTCCAGTGGATAAGGTTTCTTATGTAGTGTAGTTTTCAATCCCAAGTTCTTGACAACACTTTGAAAAATCAAGTTAACTTGAGAACCACTATCTAGATGAGTGCATCAAGTTTCACATTCTTCTCAATAACCCTTATGTGAAAAAGTTCATTCCTTTTCTTATCATCAGAGACTTCATTAACTTTAGGCATAGAAGCACAACTATCAAAGGAAACACTGGCAATAGGAGCTTTACCTTTCAAACCCATAATTGTTATCTTAGTTTCATCATCAAAATTGGAACCAAGATCCATAACAACATTTGTGGCTTTCTCCTTACCTTTCTGTTTTTGAGCCCACTTAGGCTTCAATTCTAGATGCAACTTCCAACAATGATCTTCATCATGACCCTTCCTGTCACAATGAGAGAAAGAAATCTTGTCATCCTTCTTGACAGTAGCTATCTTCTTTCCTTTCCCTATCTCTACAACCTTAGATGATTTCTTTACAAAGTCATCATTATCAAACTTATCAATAAAAGAACCCTTTCCTCTTGACTCTAAATCTATAGCTTGGACACAAACTTCATCCAAATTACTAGGGTTCAAGACCAAAATAGAATGTCTGAGATATGAGTGAAGACCTCCTATGTACTTTAACAAAGTATCCTAGGTGTACAAAGGTACATTTAATGCAATATCCCTTTTACAAAACTCGTGGGTGTAATCTTGAATAGACTACCCTTTCCCTTGCCTAAATTTTTTCCAGATCATCATTAACTATTGCATATGGCCTAGGGGATAAAACTATTTTTTAAGAGCACTAACAAATTTTGTCCAGGTTAAACTAACTCTACCATGTTGTGAATTTTCTACTCTAGTCCTACTCTCCCACCAAGTAAGAGTTTTACCTCCCAACTGAAGAGTAGCTAATTGGATCCTAGAAGCATCATCAAAGAGGCTTTGGAATCTACAATAAATTTCTACTTGCTGAATCTAGTCATCTAGTTTTTCAGCATCTAATTCACCACAATACTTAGGTAGTTCAAATTTAACATCCAATTTAATCTTAGAATTATTTACACCTTTAAAAGGATTAGGAGAAAGAGAATGTGTAGAAGAAGAAGGAGAAGAAGGGGGAGAAGAAGAATGAGTAGATGGAGGAGATTTTGGGAGTTCATCACCACCTCCTAGTCGCTTCTTCTTAAATTTACTATCTCCATGATCTTCTTGCTTCAATGCATTATCTTCTTCAAGTTTCATGCGCTCTTCCCTTTCTTTGAGAAGCATCTCTAACGTAGCTTTCATTTTCCAGAAGGCTCTTTGAAACTCCTACTCACTGAGTTCTTCGGGTACCTCCATTCCAGACACAAACATTTTTGGAAAATTTCTTCATTTCCCGATCTCAGGATTGTATTCCTCAAGTTTTCCTTCGCCCTTCTAAATCCTAGATTTTGTTAGCATTTACAACAAATCTGCAATACTAGTCACCAAATGCTCTAATGCCAAAACTTGATCTGATTTAGGATCTAGACTAATTACATAATTGAATGCTTAACTTAAACAATTTAATGGAAACTCAAAAAAAAATGTACATTATTGAAATTATGCTTTAAAAATCAAGGTGATAACTAGAATGTGAGAGAGAAGAAGAGAGAACGTGCAAACAATCTAATAACGAAGTTCACCACAATCATGACTGTCTCTAGATCCGCTCCAATGGAGTGAGACCGATCCAATTAATCTCCAAAAGTTTGGAATAAAATTGCTACAAAAGTTTTCCTTCAAGCACAATGGGATGCCAACATTTCCCTAACATACAGAGACAACACTCAGCTCTCAAAAATGCTCTCAGCAATCTCACGACTTCAGTTACAAAAATCACCTCAAAACCACTTCCAAAATTCCTTAGCTAGAAAAATACTTAGCTAATTCCATCCTACACCAACCCCTTTTATACATCAAGTTTACCCATTTTGGTGTGTAACCAAATGATTTTACAAAATCATGTTTATCTCCTATTTTTACAAATAAATCCCCTAGTTACAATAAAATCTTTCATGTTTAAATAATTAACCCCTTCAAAATAATTTTCGGATGACCCTTAGAATTTGGGCTCACAATTTTTTTTATATATTTCTCTGAGATCATTATTTTTAGCCCTTTTAGTTATAACATATACATGGGCTAATATTTTGTAAGGATGGATATCCTTATTAATAGGAGATTAAAATCTTATTAAAAGATTATAATATAACTCCTTAATATTAGGGAATGTTTTACGTTTATCATCCTTTCACATATATTTTTTAAAGGGATTTTATCCCATTTAAATAGGAGTAAATTAAGGCCCCACCTATTTTATCTCATGTAAGCCTTAAATTAAGGCTTTTAAATGGGAGGAGTGGTAGGCTTATATATATATATATATAGTTTATTTTATTATTTTTTTACTAAAATGAAGATAATGGGGCTATATGGAATTTTGCAGTGACGCCACGTGTCGACACCATACTAGTCCAACTTGCTGACTGGGTATGTTGATGTCATCAGTCAACCATAGACTTTGACTGTTTGTAACATTTTCATACGGACTCTGATTTTCGCAAGACAAGTGGCATTGCAAAGCTCTCAACGAACTCTTCATGTTGATATCCACTTTGACCATCTTTGACAACTTTGAATTTTGACTTGTTTTCTTGACTTGGGTCTTTGAGTTGACTGAAGGTTTGACTAACTGTATCTCGAGCACTGTAGCTTTGATTGACTCCATTCGAGTTGCGTTGGAGTCATAATTTCAGCCACTTCCTAATGAAATTGATTCTAGAAAGAAATGAGAAACTTCAATTTTTGGCAAAGATCCTCTAGATCATATTGAGCTTTTTATTGCTTAGGACGCCAGTGTGCCCTATTGACAACAACATGCCACACTAGTGTCCTGAATCCACACTTCCATCCTTTGGCCAAGAGCTCCTTTGTTTGAGACTAGAATCTAGAGCTTTCACTCTCTTAGACTATAAAGTAGTTCCCTGTAAAAGTTAACGTATACCCATCTCTTTCATGATTTCTTTATGCTAAGGTGGATAATGGCAGTTCGTTGCCTAGTGATCTCTTGAGAATGAAGAGACCTGTGTGCAATGAACCTCTCTTATCTCACAAATAGTATTTGAAGAAAATTTTAGCCCTGAACCCATATCCATCCAATTTGAGGACCAATTTAGATTACTCACAATCCATTTTAAATTCTATAAAAACATACAAGACTTCAATTTTAACCAAGATTGAGGTGAATGGGAATGTGTGAACACTTATTCCTTTCTATGAGTTCTAACTACTAGGTACATTTGTATAGATGCAACTCTTAAGGAGATTTTTCCAAGCCTTTAGACCTTTTGTGGATATAATATTCCACATGGAATGAAGTATAATTGTTTTATCTTTGGAAATCAATGATACTTTTTCCTCCTTTATCTGGTTAATGATAAAAACTATCCTAGGTAACTCTATGAAAAGCTTGGTTTCTTTTGACATTGGGTCCTAGACAAAATTACAAAGTAGTTTGGAAGATTTTTCATAAGATGCTTTAGAAGAATCAAAATTTGAGGAGTAATGGGCAAGAGATGAACAAGGAATTTAACTCACAAAACTAAAATTTACAAGCCAAGAAAAGAGGATTTAGTATCCAACACATTTTATCTACAACCATTTTCCTTCTTTTTTTTCAACTTATAGACATAATGTTGTCAATAAAAGTCTCTCTAACTTTGCTAACAAATTTATGTGGCTTGTCATTAACCTAATTTAAAAAATAAAAATAGTTTATTTCAATACTCTTATGATTTTAAAAATGTATTATTTTAATTGTCAATACAAATGTATTCATTACATAACTAAAATAGCATTATTGAATACCTTATGTGTAAATTCCTAATACATACATACATTAGAAAACATTCATATATTTTAATCTATGATAGATTTTTAAAAGATGAAAGTTTAACGAAACTTTATACTTCACAAAACATATGCCAAAAAAATTAATTTCAAGCATTTATTATCAAGTTATGTTTCATAGAAAATAGTTTGTTGATTTTTAATAAAAATTGCATTAATTTTTTAATAATTAATTATTTATTTCTAAAACATATTTTAAAATTTATATAATACCTACCAATGTGTCAAATTTACACGTGTACAAATTTTACTAATGAATGAAACTACCGTGTTCATTAATAAATGTGACAAAATTACATCCATGCATTTTTAAAAATTCTACAAAGTTCCTCTTTGAAATGTGTAATTTTCACAAGAATAAATTAAAAATATAAAAAATAGCTTGTAAACTACCTTTGAAATGCTAGAACTTATATTACTATGTTTTTAACATTATGGATAAATCCTCTTTACACAAGGTTAATTTATATATATTTTTTAGGACTTGCATACCACTAAAGGCCTCTATTTGGCCTATCATCAATGTGTACTCACCCAAGGCAATTTTTTCTCCTAAAAAATTGGTGTGAATTGACATCATGCGCAAATAAACTCTTCTTAGAAAATTTGGTACCAATATAGTTTTTTCATTGTTGATGGTAATCCATTCCTCGTTGTTATTGATTAATACCAAAGTATCAAATGTTGACTTAATGTTAGACCACATCATTAGGAGGAAATCTCTTATCTTGCGATCTAAGCGTTGACACTAGAAATATGTATTAGGATAATTGATGTATGCTACCTTCTACACAAAGAAAAGTGAGTTCAATTGAAACTTTGAAAATTCTTTCACATCTTTGGCAAGGCCTTGTGAGGTGGCATAAATAGAGTCTACTAGGATTGTGGCATATGCAATTCCTTATCAATTAAATTATTTGTTCTTAGAATGCTAAAAGATGAATGGTTAGTCTTGGAGCTTCTATCTAAATCCAAGGAATTCAAGAGATGATTGCTCTTTAAGTTTAAAGTCTGTTGTAGTGAAACAATGTACTCAAAAGTGTTACAAATACAAATTGTAGTGAGATTAAGCTATACTAATATCTCTAAACCATGCATAAGTTAATTCCTCTAACTTATATTAATCCTCACTTAAAACTTTTTTTAAAATTATACTTTCTTTTTACTACAATATTAAATTTTACTATTTGTACAAATAAATTGAAAACCATAATTTTTTTTAAAACATCCCAGTTTATAATTATAAACTAAATAATAATTTAAACAACTATAAATGATAAACTAAATTAACTTTAATACTCAATAATATGGCTCACTACCATAATAAACATATTAATTATAACTTAACTAAGGTTTGAGCTTAATTAACCTTCCTCTACATTATTTTAGCATGCGTCCCTCTTACATTATTCTAACTAATAACATCGGTATCGCTGTCAGTGTCGCTTCCGTCTGCTTGCTTGTCCATGCGCGTAGAGCTCTGAATCTGCTGAATTTGAGGATCCATCTTCCCTTCCAGCATTAGTACCACTTGCTCCATGCTTGGTCTCACCTCCTCATCCTTTTCAATGCATAACAACCCTACAATAATTGTTCTTCTCACCTCTTCAATGTCTCTCTCCGCTGCAACACCCTCCTCCACAATATTAATTGTGTTCCCCTGGTAAATTTCAGTTGCAGCCCATGTGGGAAAGTAATACTTACTTGAATCTTGCACGTTTAAATCCAGATTTCTGCGGCCGGAAATGATTTCCAAGAGCGTCATACCAAAACTGTAAACATCAACCTTGGGAGTGATGGGAAGACCAGAAATCCACTCTGGAGCAAGTACCCTCGCGTTCCTCTTGTAGTGGTCAGGGCGCGGCTAAAATCTCTACCCACCAGCTTTGCCAGCCCGGAATCTGCCAACTTCGGTGACAAATTACCATCCAATAGGATGTTTTCGGTCTTAACATCGCTGTGAATGATGCGAACTCTGCAGTTTTCGTGTAGATAAAGTAGCCCTCTTGCAGTGCGTAACGCGATTTCGAATCGGGTCTTTCAGTCGAGCAGCTTCTGTTTTCTTTTGGAATTGCTTGTGAAGAGTAAGGAATTCAGAGAGCCGTTGGGCATGTAATCATAAATCAGTAACCTTCTTGATCCTTCTGCACAAAACCCTCGAAGCCTGACCAAATTCACATGTTGTATGTTTCCAAGAGAACTGATTTCTGCTCGGAATTGCTTCTCATCTCGGCTTGAACCCTCCATTTTCTTTACGGCCACAAGCGTACTGTCTATTAGGGATCCTTTGAACACTGAGCCGAATCCTCCGCTCCCCAACTTAGACCTGAAATTCCTAGTTGCAATCTTCAATTCCATGTAACTAAACATTCTAATAAAAGAGTTGCAGGAATAAGCACACCTCTCCATCAGTCGTAGCCGATGCCTCTGCCGATGCCTCTGCCACATTAAAATAGAAAAGATACCCAAAACAACTGCAAGTGCAGAGACCACAGCGAGCACTGAGCCTACAATAATTTCTGTTTTGCTTTTGGAGGAGGACGATTTGTCAACTGCAACTGTAGAGGCAGGTACTCGAATGAAAACATTTGAAATGCTTTTTGGTTGAGAATTGAGCATGTTTAGCAAATCTCCAGACCAGATTTGGCAGGGCCCTGAAGGCGAGTTGAAGGTATACGCAGTGCACGAGCAGTTGCCGAGGCAGGCTTTCTGGCATTCTTTCTTTGTGGTTGCAGGGTTTGAGGAAACAGAACCATCAGGCACCGTTACGCTCGGCTCGATGAACCCGTCTGTGCTGCCACTTTTGTCACCGCAGTTTAACGGTCTCCGCCGCGCGCAACCACCGGACCACCACTCTTGCGAATTCCAGGTGTAATTGTCTTTTGGGGTGAAGCCTTCCATGCAGCTGCAGAACTGAAGATTGTTTGAATTGCACATTCCGAAAGCGCCACAGAGACCATATACCGCGCATTGATCTCCGGGCCGAGACCAGTACATGATCCACTCTCTGCCACCACAAATAAATAATTGAATTTCTCCAGACTTAACTAAGACGAAACGTGCAGACGCATCGGAGATTGTGTAACTGATATATAGACCAGAGCTAGTAATATTAAAGCGGATATTGTAGGAGACTTTCTCTGCCATTTCAGGAACTGCACTGAAAGTCTTACCGTCCCATGTTCCGCTCTCCCAATACTTTACAGAATTATTCCATGTCAGCACGAATTGTTTGGCCCCGGATGGATCCACGTGGAAGGAGAAAAGCCCAGGAGCGGGATCCAATGAGGTTTTCCAACTGAGTAGCTTTTGCTGTCCACCGAACCTCATTCCTGGCAACCAGGTGTCTACAGGATTGTCGAAACTCTGCCAAACAGTTTCAGCTTTGTTGTCAGCACCCAACATCAAAAAATTACCAGAATCTAATATCACAGCCCTGGAGGCCTTCTTTGATATGTTGGCTGACCAAAGAGATGCGCCCCCTGCATCGATCAGTTGCAGATAACCTTGTGTAGACAGCTTCAAAACGCCAGACCTGTTTCTCGCTGGAGTCTCCCTGTTAGCCACCCAAACGATCGTCTTCTCTGGTATTTTGGCATACCAGATGCCAATATACCAGTTCTTGGTTCCATATGGGCTGAAGAATCCTAATTGAAATGTCCCATTCTTCGAAATTATTGTCTTATTTCCAGTAAGTGTGGTGCCCAAGGAAAGAGTATCTTCAGCACCACATCTCTTCAGTTGAATAAACGCTGTAAAAACCAAAAACAGGCTTGAGCAAAATTTTCCCCTGATTTCGTCCATCGCTGAAGGTGTTAGCGATGGGACGAGCCTCCGTCTAGCTTTAAAATTCAAGAGAAATGGTAAGGTGGAAACTTCACCGAAAGAGAAACGCCATCAACAAGAGGCCATTCAATTTAGGAAGGAATTCACTAAAGAGGCCCAATTTCCCAAACGTGTAAGATGCAAATTCATACCAAAGAGCTTGGAATGCATGCACAGCATCCCATATAATAATTTTAACACGAAATTTACACCACTTAAGGCAATGTTTTAAATTTAATGGTGACATTTAGGTTGGACCTCCAAAATTTTAAAGAGAACCGCCCTTCGAAAAATCTAAGTTGACGGTCACAATTACAGCGTTGTTCCGAGCGCGTGGAAATTTCGTTTCTTGCATTGCGTGTCAAAGGGTTCGGAAACACGTTGCCCGGAAGACAAGTCCAGTCAATTTTAAAGTTTGAGCAAAAGTAATAATAAACACGAGAGCGAGGAGAGAATGACGGGTATGGTAAAGTCGTGGAGAAGACGAAGAGGGAAATAAATACGAAGACTTTTGGCGTGAGCTTATTTAATTCGCACAAGTCTTGCGTGATCCACCACTCTTAAGCAGTTGCGCATCCGTTTCATCTGATTACAACATAATAACTAGCACAAGGAATACGTCGATACGAATGTAAAAGTAAAATAATAATGAATTTGAATATTACATAATTCATTATATTTAAATATAAATGTGTATTATTACGTTATATAACTATTATAGACATCTTTTACACTTACAAACAAGTAAATTCATGTGATCAAGTAGTAGTCAATTTGCATCTATTAGAGTGAAAGTAGAGTATCGTTTTTTTATGTATCTCAATTAAATTCACCATCAAAACCTTCTTTGTCAAGCCTTATTTTGAGATCATATTCAAATTCGTCCTCCAAAGAAAAATAAAATTATTGAAATTTATCACAAAATTTCTAATTTAAATCTTCTTTATTTTTCTTAATAAAATATAAGTGAACCAACAATATCCAAAGAAATAGTAATAGAAGTATGGAAGAAAGAATGAATAAATGAAATAAATTCATAAAAATGAGACATGGGAAATATTACAACTTGGTAAGCAATTAGTAGATTTTTAAAAAATACCATGGAGATGGTTATGTGGAATGGAATTATTTTCAAGAGAGTTACTCAAATATATGGAGTAGGTTATTCAAATATATTCACACTAGTGGTAAGATGTAACACTACTAGGATTTTATTTGTATTGGTTACTCATACTAAGTGGAATATTTTTCAAATTGATATACAATCAACCTTTCTCATTAGTTATTTGAATGAAGAATTTTATTCAGAATAACAACAAGACTATAAATTTCAAAGCAAAAAGCACTTTCTTTGCAAGTGAAAAAAAGAATTGTATGGACTAAGATAGGATCTTTGTACTTGGTACACCAGGATTGACAGTTACTTCAAAAGAATGGATTTACCAAAGATATATCGGAGTTCATTTTGTAAGTCAACCAAATGATTGATGAAATTCTTATTGTGTGTATTTATGTTGATTATCTTATTTATACAAGGAATTGTAAAGATCTAATGAAGATATTTTAAGAGGAAATGACTTAAGAGTTTGAGATGAGAAATTTGTGATAAATACATTATTTTATTGGTATGAAAATGCAACAACAATAAAAGGGTATGCTCATTTTACAAAAAAAGTATGACAAGTTATTAGTAG
>VDFB02373365.1:271922610-272145114 GCA_007258455.2 Sequoia sempervirens
TGAAAGTCTTTCATCTACCGCTCCAACAAATTTTAAAGAGGATTTACATCATACAAAACATGAATTCAAATCATGAAAGATGCATTCAAGAACTTGATATTGCTATACTTCAGGTCATACAAGAAGAAATGTTTCTTAGCATGCATAAGGACATTGAAGTATTTTTTGATTCATATACTTTTCATGAGAAGTAGTTATTTGATTGCTATATCCTGTCTGGAGGATCTGCATATGCCAATGATCACACAAATGTTATTCAAAGCATCAAGTTACAACTAAGTATGATAACGCTCCATTTGCATAGTCCTTTCTTTCATTCAAACATCTATTTTTCTGAATTTGTTAATGGATTTGCATAGTTCCATAGGGAAAATTGGATTTTTTGCACCTAGTTTGGGCACATATAAGAGTCTTAGGTTTCTTTTCCTTTCTATTCTTGGGTTGGTTTCTGTTGTGGTTTTGGCTTGTGCCCGGTTCCCCTCCACCCTTCTCCACTTGCAACACCCTTTCTTCTTACTTTTTCTTTTGACTCTGTACCCAATGGACTTAGATTGGTCTGCTCTAGTGATTCTAGAATTTGTCTGCATTTTCTACAAAAATATTGTCCCCAGTCAAAGCTAATGTTACCCATGAAATTTTATTTTGAGACAAGTTGTTTAAAAACTCATCCTTTTATGGTAAACTTGTGAAAATAGCGACTTCGACAAAACTTATAACTATTGCGGCCTTGTTAAATTTTTTAACCAAATCACTAGGTTTTGAAGTTTCAAAATCACTCAACCTTTTGTAACCTTTGGAAATGATGTTTTGTGCTATCGAGATATCGACAATTCGTGAAACTCCACAATTTTGACCCATAGCTACAGAGTTCCAGCTCGTAGCGACGGGGCAACCTCAACAAGATATACTATTTCCAACATGTTAGTGCATTTAATGAAGTGCATGATGCCTTTACGGAATGTCTCCCCCAATTTCTTGAGACAACAACAGAAAGTTTAAACATAATCTTTAAAAATTCTCTGGAAAGATAGCTCTTTAATAAGGAAGTTGGTGAGATGGTTTGACACGTTTTGCTTAGCAAATAAATGACCACTTTTCGCCACCAAAGTTGAATAGGCCTACATGTAAGGGAAGGTGGTAGTGTTTTTTTATTTTAGAGTTTTCTCAAAATGGTACTTCTTAGTGATGTTAGAGAATGGGAAGATGAACTTGTTCCTGCTCTTAACCTTGATGTGAATTGGCTAGAGGAAGAGCAATTTGACATCATCTCTTAGCAATGTTCATTGGCCTAGAAGCAGAAAACCAGCTACATTGAGTACAACAAGGCGATCCAGGTTTTGGAGAAAGAAGAAGAATGTGATGAATTCAACAATTTAGTTATGGAAATACAATTGGAGCTATATAGAGTTTTGACACCGCTGGTGGTTTAGTGACATGCATGGAATCTTTCTGCGACAGGAAATAATAATGTCTTTCCTTAAAATAGTTATCACTAGTCATTTTCAAGACCGTTACTTTTTGTAATGTAACAATTTTGATGTGCATGTATATATTGGCCTCCAAGTTAATTGTGAAGGGCATTTTTTTGGCTATTCCCAAAAAATAGCGGAAGTAAGGACAGTTTTTGGTTTTGCTTTTATACGGTTGGTTGTGTAGGGTGTTGGGTCTTTGTGCTCATAATTTTGATATTGGAGAAATAAAGAAAGTGTTTTTAGATCTTTGCATTTGTAAATGTTTCTTTAAATTGTCAATAGACTTTCGGCTTTTGCAATTTCCTTCCAATGTTGATTTTTGTCATAGAAAACAATATGTGTTATTAGCTCTGGAACGTTGAATGTAGAATAATTTGTCTCTTGAAAAGGAAATTCACTGCTTGTTCTTTTTCTTATTTCTCATTGTGGGTGCGGAATAAATGGGCTTTGTATTGTTTGTTTGCATTCATTTCACTTTGAATCGATTCATCACATTTAATTTCATCATTATTCGTGAATGTTAGTGTTCCTTTCCTGCTTTCTAGTTAAAAGTGTACCTTGAATTCTCATTCATTGTAAATCATTCGAATGTAGCTGCAACTTGTAAAATAAGTAGAGAGCACTTGCGAATACCATTGCAAGTGACTCAACTATTAGTACTATTTGTTCTTCCTATTGGGAATTATGAGTCATTTTCTTTCATTCATTTTTGAAGGACAAATCTATTTACGAACAACACCTAATAGAATGTCATTGTGAAGGGGGATATAAAACAACATAAGATCTGTTACTCATTTACATGGACATGTTTATGAGAAAATATGGATATATTATAATATCTTATATGGATAAAAAAGTATTTTGAAAGACCTTCAATACAGTATGATGGGGAGTGACATTTATGTATTTCCTAAAGACCATAAAAAATGACAATTTCAGAGTAGAAAATTGTGATGTGAAAACCATCAAAAGCTATGCTTAATGAGCAACTTATTTGATAAAAGAGATTTTAATAATATATCAGAAATTAAATGTTCTTATCATGTTTTATAACTTTTGAGGTAGATTTCACATTCAAAATTGGTCCCACCTACTGTCTCTTGAAAAAGTGTGCTTTATATCTTGACTATATCTATTCCAAAATATTGAGAAAGGAATATTTGATTTGTATCTAGAACAAAAATGGTCAAAAGGAATATTTAAGATGTAGAGGGGGTGTATCTAGCAATATAGTATGCCTCTGGCTATTTTAGTCATTTTTTTTGTAGATACCTTATATTGTTGTCGACGCAGCAATGCATGATTTGACATTATGAACTTTATTTGGCAAGTTCTTTTGGATAACTAGTATGAAAAATGGCTTTCCAATTTTTGTGAGTAAAAACTAGTAAATTTCTTACAAAAATACACTAAGATAGTATTAATAAATCTAGTCTACTTTGTAAATGTGTGAAAAATAAGCGTTATGCTAAAGATTCTTATATCTATGTAATTATTAAATCAAGCACCCACCAGAGCATGATTGTAGCTTTTCCATTGAAATGTTTCATGAGTGTGGCGTGTGAAGCTAAAAAAGGTGAAAGTTACGATCTAAATTCAACGTGAAAAATAAAATAGAAACAATAGACAAATGTCATGGGAAAAAATGTAGTGCCATTTGTAGTTGTCTATGTCTCTGTAGCTTCAAAAATTCAAGGGAATTTTGATAAAATATTAACAATAGATGATTGATATTTATGCAAAACCTAGGTAGTGATCAAAGGCGGTGTCAACAATGCCTGCATCAATAGGAAACATCTTCTGAAAAGTAGCTATAGGTCACTGATTTTTATTAGAAATTGAAAGATACTAAAACTAAGATAAATCTAAAAACAAACCATCTAAAACTCATTCATACGTATCAACAAAGAAGAAATCAAGCATAATTGGAAACAATGCATGAAACGTTGATCGTATAGATGTGGAAGGTGACTTAAAAAATAGGCTACTAAATGTTTTAACTATGGCTCAAAATGGTTTTAGTTAATGAGATAGGTTTTCTAGTAATTTATTGACTAGCAAGTCCATAGGGAAAGCTTATCGCACCTTAGTATTTAATGGGTATGCATAAGATGTTTGGAAGGTCCATTAAGGAAAAATTAAGTCTATTGTTTAGAGGGGGAGATAGGGATAGAAAGAGGGAGATATCGGGAGAGATAGAGAGAGGGAGCGAGAGAAAGGGAGAGATATAGGTAGATGAGGGAGAGAGAGAGATAGAGAGAGAGAAGAGGGGGAAGAGAGGGAGGGATAGTTCAATATACAAAGAGTGAGAGAGAGAAATAACTCAACATATAGAGGGAGAGAGATATAGATAGAGGGTGATATAGAGAGATAGAGAGTGATAGGGAAAAATATATGGATAAAAAGAGATAAAGAGAAATTACCTTAGATATAGATAAAGATAGAAAGAGAGAGGGAGATAATGAGAAAGGGAGAGATGAAGAGATATAAAGATAGAGATAGGAAGTTATATAGAGAGAGGTTGAGATAGGGATATAAATATATAATCTCATATATATAATAAAAATTATAACTATAATAATATTTTTAAAATGAATTTAATAATTTACATTATATAAAAATATAATGTATAATAATGAAACAAATTATATTATCTCTAATATTATATATAATTTAATATGTACAATTTTAAAAAATACTATACATTAATTATGTATTATATTATATTTTTATCTAATAGTTTCTATTATAAAATATAATATATAATTATAAATATAACTATAATATTAATTTAAAAATAAATTTACATTATATAAAACACTTATATAATGCAAATAAAAATTGAAAAAAACCAATGACTATTGAAACTTGAAATCTATAGAATATAATGTATCTTCTTTGTTTATTTATCATTAAATTCCAAACTTAAAACTTAATTAAAAATTAAATTAAATGTAAAGTTAAAATATACCAAAATCCAAAAACTAATAAAAAATAATTATTCAAAAAACTATTAATTTAAGTAATTAAATAAAAAAGTAAAACTATATTTTTTAATTAATTAAAAATAGAATATTAATAAAATTTATACCAAAAAAAAAAAACGTATATTAAAAACAATATTAGCATTAAAATAGTACATGTTTTTGGTTTAAACGATTGACCTGCACAAATAAAATTGTTGGCTCATATCTGCTTATTGAAGTGAGCAATAAATTTGGTTCAAGGCCGCTATGTAGAGGTTGCAAGCCGCAGGAATATCTAGAATGGACGATTGCTGATGTTGAGATCATTACAGACCGTGTTATTGGATTATATTTACCTGTGCAAACTTCATCTTGGTCGCTCAACGCAATTAGCAGTTATTATCTGTAGTCACATTGCCATGCAACCACCAACACTTGGTGAATGCCTCTTTTGGTGGCATCAAATCTGATGTCTTAAAGCCACGTACCATTCCTAGAACGACTGCAACATTGGAAACCTCCACGTAGCAACCCAAAAGACCTGGTCTAACCTGCACACTTGGCCTCCATATCACTTGCTTGTGGCTAAAGCCTTGGACGACCTGCCATACACTCTATGCAGTCCTCCAAACTTGGTCAATGGATTGTAACAATTAAACATCTCCTATATTAGCCAAATCATATTTGACTATAGCTACTTCTCCATAGAAGCGTACTAATTGCTTTCGAATGATTAGACAATTTCATTAATACATTTTTTTATTAATTATTGTATTGGTTTAAAGCTTGCTATAGATAGTAATTACTAGCAGCTAGTTATCATTTGGTTAACCATTAATGTTTTTGACGAGAGAGTTATTTTTTTTATAGCCAACAAAGTGTTTTAGGTGGGTCACTTTTTTTTCTTTTTTTTGCATAATGAGGCTTTTCATTTTTCATTTTTTTCATTTTATTGAGGTTTGGACGGCATACTTTATCTATGTATTCATTGTCTACCTCATGACATAAACTTGCAAGGACTCAAAACAACAAATAAGCTTGTAAATGCATTCATATAAAGTGTCACAGAAATTGAATGTATGTTCCTTAGGGAGGGAATTTTGTACTTACAACAAATTATAAAGTGTAATAGGGGGTTGTGTAGTTCCTTGATTTTCCATCATAGTAATGGATTCTCATGATTCTCACCTCATGCATGTGTTGCCTTGATTTACCTTCACAATAATGAATCCTTGTGATTCTTACCTCATGCATCTGTGCGTTGATGCAAACCCTTTTACAATTTCTTGTACATCTTTTAGACCTAATTCTTTTGCACACTTTTGTGCCCAATTTCAATTGGATTGCTTATACCTCTTCTTGTCATCATTAAGGCGGGATTATAATAGTGTTATTCTAATGCTTCTTTTAATAGAGTAGTGGAGGGACCTTCTATCTTTATCTCTTGTATGGGGATTATTTTAGTGGATCATATTTTGTGAGATCTTCTAGTACTAATGTAGAGCACCATGATGCACATTTTAGAAGTGTACTACATGCCACTCATGCATTTATTGATCATACTCTAGAATTATAGTACTATCTATATTTTCAACTTCATAGGTTCCTGTGTATTCATGGTTGAGTAGTGTTTCATATGTTCACTCATGCAATGTTTTTATCTTTTATCTTGATCTACATTTCTTGGAGGTTCCTTTCTTCCAACAACCACAAGCTCATCTTCAACAAAGTTTACAACTTCGATATGCTTCAGGGTTTCTTCATCATCATGTTCCTATCTTCATGGGACATCCTTTCAGAAGGTCTTATCCTTCTCTTTCTCTTTATTGGAGAGGAGTTTTGTTCCCATTGGATTTTATCCTTTTTCTCCATTTGTGAGACATCATTATTGTACTTGAGTACCGTACCAGACCTTGTTGTTGAGACTCATCTTTTTAGTGTTTAGCTTACTCCCTAATTAACTCTTAAGAGGTGATGTTAGTGTGAAAAGAGGTAGTATTAAATTAGTTATCTTTTATCCTACTTAGTAGATTACTAATCACACTACATTTAATCTCACTTAAAGTACTTCTAGATTTTTGTCTCAGCTCATGTGGTTGAGACAAGTGTTCTCACTTTGTGAGACACCTCTTGCATGGTCACTTGCCACTCACTAGAACACTTATCATGTGAGTTAACAAGTGATCCATTTTTGAAGGGTTAGTTAGTCATTGTCTTTCACACAACTACCTTCACTACCTTGCCTATTTAAGCAAGGTTGTATTGTAAATTTTACTTAAATCTTTTATTAATTTCTTTGATAATGGAAATTGGGCTCATTATGTGCAAGTGTTTCTATTAAAGAACTAGGATTTTATGTTATGGTCTTGTTAGAAATCGTAACAACTAGGTGTGATTTGAAATATTGAACAAAAAACATACATAGTTTAAACTGAAAAAAATATTATTAAAATTGATGGACTGTGAAAAAATCAAATCAACTAATATTAGTGTTAATTAAAAGATAAATTCAATATTAACAAATTAAAAAAAAGAAAAGATTGAATGTAAATATAGATCAATTCTTAAAATAAATTTTAAAAATTAAAATGTACTTCAAATAGAATATTAAAATTAAAATAAACTATATTTGTATGTTAAAAGTTACAAGTAAAACTGAACTTTAGAAGTTAAAAATAAAGTGAAACCTATTAAAAAGGTAAAATATTTTTCAATTTTGACTATGTAACTTTTGCATTTCTTGATATCATAGACTAAGTTTCATTTTTTATTGTAAAATATTATTAAAGTTGTTTTAAAAAAAATCAATATTTTAAAGAAAAAAAATAGAAGAATATTTTAAAGAAAAAAAATAGAAAGATTAATAATAAATATTTTTTAAAATATAATAACAATGAATATTTTTTAATATTATTCAAAGTAATATAAAATTTGAAGTTGTAGATATTATTGTGCCTTGCACTCATGCCCCATTTTTGTGTTAGAAAACCAAGATCACCTGCATGCAAATGGATACTTGTCACATGCAAAAGACATGCAGAACCAAAGAAGATGTTCTGTAAACCTTAAAGTAAAATTGCATTAAGAGAATCAAGTATTACAAAGAGATCAATCCTTATGAAAGAGATCAATAAACCCTTAAAGGGAAACCCTAAATGAAACCCTTGTGTGCACACTTAATAATTAATTAATTAATGTGCCTAAGTTTAGCTTAAGTAAAAAAGAGGAATAAGTGACTTAATTAATTAATCAATATGATATAATTAATTAAGCATAATAACTTATTACTCTAACACCCCTCCTTAATATGAACTTAGGAAGAAGCTAAAACACTAGAATAAGATGCATGAAAGCAAAGATGGGTGCCGACAACTAGGCCTGATCAGGTACCCATTTACAAATGCAAGAATGAGTAAGAGAAGCAAAAAACCCAGTGGGACAAAACCCCCCTTACAATGAGATGTCATGCTACAAAGAAGCACTGGAAGAACTCTGTAGAGTAACACTGGAACCTGATACTGGCAAGCAAGGAAAGATTCTTTTGTTTACTACTGAAACCGGATGAGAGTCACTAATTGACTCAAGGAATCATGATAAAGCAACAGCAGACCCGATGCCACAAAACACTCAAAAACTCCAAACGGGAACAACTCTAGAATCTATGAAGTAGCAAGCAATTATTTAATGATGTATTACTGAAAACAAAGTGCAAAGATGCAAGATGCACTCTCCCAACTGCCAAAACATCCAAGTAATCGCCAAACAACCCATCGGGCTAAATCTGGACTAAGTGATCAACCTAGGATAGATACAGAAAAAGTGCATGGACAACAACATAGAGCTCCTCAATACCTTTCCAATGCCGCAAAGATAGCGAAAATCGGAGATCGTGGCAAAAAGTTATGAGCTCGTAAGCATAAAAAGTACATCTGAATTAAAACAGCAATAAATGTAGTAAAATAGAAAAATACTGTAAAATAAACTACACCAAATAAAATTTCTTGGAACCAGCTTTCCGGCGATATCTCGTTTTCCCGATTTCGATACCGTATGCCCAAGTTATGACCAAAAGAAAAAAAAACTACTATTTAAGGGAAAACTGGACTAGGAGGGGGCAAAGAGTGTCGTACAGACGCTGATGCCATGCTGACGTCAGCGGTTCATGAGCACAAAATTGATGACCATCTAGTCGTTGCCCCAAAAAATTGCCACCCCTGCAAAAGAAAAAAATTTGGGCCACTGGTCCTATGCGCGACCAGGGGCTGGCGGGCTGGGGTGGGGGCGGATCCCCTGGTCCTCCATAGGACCTGTGCTACTACAGAGGGGGTTGGGCGGCCGGGCGCATTGCGCCTGGTCCCCCATAGGACCGCCGCTCGTGCTGCTGGGGGCCAGCGGGGGCTGGCTCAGCCCGGCGGTGGGTTGGTGGCTGCCGCCGAGTGGTGCAGCGGTGGTCACCTGCCTTCTGTGCAGGCGACGCCCAAAATGTTTAAAAAATTTCAAAATTTTTAAATTTTTTTTTTGAAATTTTTCAAAAAAACATGCCTCGATCTATGTGCTAGGGAGGCCGTACGGCCCCTCAGATAATTTTTTTGCCTCCTAGATCAACTACACCAAAATGGATGATTTGACAGGTGTTTCTAGGGTTTTTGGAGGCTGTGAATGCGATGGCGACGTCCGTTTGAGCCCATAGTGTCCCGAAAAGATGGCTACCCCCAGATCTTGCAGAAAAGATGCCTATGGAAACCCTTGCACTTGAAACTCATAGAGAGGCCATATCTTTAGATCACGAACAAGCAGCTGCAGGTCTGGTGCTTTGATACCATGTTAGAAAACCAAGATCACCTGCATGCAAATGGATATCTGTCACATGCAAAAGACATGCAGAACCAAAGAAGATGTTCTATAAACCTCAAAGTAAAAATGCATTAAGAGAATCAAGTATTACAAAGAGATCAATCCTTATGAAGGAGATCAAGAAACCCTAAACGGGAAACCCTAAATGAAACCCTAGTGTGCACACTTAATAATTAATTATTAATGTGCCTAAGTTTAGCTTAAGTAAAAAAGAGGAATAAGTGACTTAATTAATTAATCAATATGATATAATTAATTAAGCATAATAACTTATTACTCTAACACCCCCCCTTAAGATAAACTTAGGAAGAAGCTAAAACACTAGAATAAGATGCATGAAAGCAAAGATGGGTCCAAACAACTAGGCCTGATCAGGTACCCATTTACAAATGCAAGAATGAGTAAGAGAAGGAAAAACCCAGTGGGACAAAACCCCCCTTACAATGAGATGTCATGCTATAAAGAAGCACTAGAAGAACTCTGTAGAGTAACACTGGAACCTGATACTGGCAAGCAAGGAAAGATTCTTCTATTTACTACTGAAATCAGATGAGAGTCACTGATTGACTCAAGGAATCATGATAAAGCAACAGCAGACCCGATGCCACAGATCACTCGAAAACTCCAAACGAGAACAACTATGGAATCTATGAAGCAAGAAGCAATTATTTAATGATGTATTACTGAAAACGAAGTGCAAAGATGCAAGATACACTCTCCCAACTGCCAAAACATCCAAGTAATCGCCAAACAACCCATTGGGCCAAATCTGGACTAAGTGATCAACCTAGGAAAAATATAGAAAAAGTGCATGGACAACATAGAGCTCCTCAATACCTTTCCAACGCCGCAAAGATAGCGAAAATCGGAGATCGTGGCAAAAATTTATGAGCTCGGAAGAATAAAAAGTACATCTGACTTCAAACAGAAATAAATATAGTAAAATAGAAAAATACTATAAAATAAACTACACCATAAATGCTATGGTGGAAAAGCTTGAAAATAAACAACCACAAAATTGCTCGGCATAATACTATCATCAAAATGCTATAGTGGAAAAGCTTGAAAAAAACCAAAAGGGCTCGTTGGTGGTGGATTTGGATACAGACAGGGGAGGTAGTAGATCGGCTGGTGAAGGGATCTCGACTCGTACCAGGGCAAACATAAAGAGGAAAACCCCAACTTCTTCACATATGGTTCAAATTCTCAAGCAGGGGTTACAGGACATGCAGAATGTTGAAAAGGAAGCTGAGGATTTACTGAACACCTTGGAGTAACTTTGTGTTTTGTTTGCTAGTTTTTTTGGGCGGTCCTCTTTGGGCCCTGCTGTCTTTTGGTGCTATCGTCTCTTTTTTGGGACAACTGTCTGGTTGTTTGTACTTTTTCTACTTATCTTTTGTTGTTTAAACTTCGTGGTTTCAGGTCCCTATAAAACCTATTTTTTCCTTTTAAAAACTACACCAAATTAAAGCGCCTGGAACTAGCTTTCTGGTGATATCTCGTTTGCCTGATTTCAATACCGTATGCCCAAGTTATGACCAAAAGAAAAAAATTGCTCTTTTAGGGCAAACTGGACTAGGAGGGGGCAAAGAGAGCCGTACGGATGCTGATGCCATGTTGACGTAAGTGGTTCATGAGCATAAAATTGATGGCTATCTGGCCGTCATTGCCAAAAATCACCCCCCTACAAAAGAAAAAAATTTGGGCCCCTGGGCCTGTGCGCGACCAGGGGCTGGCAGGTTGGTGTGGGGGCGGGTCCCTTGGTCCTCCATAGGACCTATGCTACTACAGAGGGGGCTGGGCGCCCGAGCGGGGGCTAGGCACATAGAGCTCGGTCCCCCATAGGACCGCCGCCTGTGTTGCTGGGGGCCCGTGGGGGCTGGCTCGGCCCGGCGGTGGGTTGGTGGCTGCCGGGTGGCGCAGTGGTGGCCTCATGCCTTCTATGCGGGCATCGCACAAAATGTTTAAAAAAATTTAATTTTTTAAATAATTTTTTTGAAATTTTTCAAAAAATGTGCCTCGATCTGTGTGCTAGGGAGGCCGTACGGCCCCTCAGACAATTTTTTTTTGCCTCCTAGATCAACTACACCAAAATGGATGACTTGACAGATGTTTCTAGGGTTTTTGGATGCTGCAAACATGATGGCGATGTCCGTTTGAGCCCATAGTGTCCCGAAAAGATGGCTACCCCCAGATCTTGCAGAAAAGATGCCTGTGGAAACCCTTGCACTTGAAACTCACAGAGAGGCCATATCTTCAGATCACAAACAAGCAGTTGCAGGTTTGGTGCTCTGATACCATGTTAGAAAACCAAGATCACCTGCATGCAAATGGATACCTGTCACATGCAAAAGACATCAAGAACCAAAGAAGATGTTCTGTAAACCTCAAAGTAAAAATGCATTAAGAGAATCAAGTATTACAAAGAGATCAATCCTTATGAAGGAGATCAATAAACCCTAAAAGGGAAACCCTAAATAAAACCCTAGTGTGCACACTTAATAATTAATAATTAATTAATTATTAATGTGCCTAAGTTTAGCTTAAGTAACAAAGAGGAATAAGTGACTTAATTAATTAATCAATATGATATAATTAATTAAGCACAATAACTTATTACTCTAACATTTTGTTCTTGAAAAAATGGGGGACCCTTCTCTTCTTTTTGCTGTGTTGTTTTTCCCTTCTTTCCTTTCTTTCCTTTCTTTTCTTTTATTCCTTTTCTCTCCTCTCTCTTTCATCCTTTCCTCCCCTTTGTTTTTCCCTTTTACTCAGTACCTTATAGAATTTTAGGATATCATGCTTTTTCATATTGGCATGTCATATGGGGTAGGATCGAAACCCTACATTCGTGAAGTGCTCTACATCAGTTGTCCCAAGTTTGGGCATTTGTGTATTGGGTATTCATTAAGGAGAACACTCGATGATGGTGATGTCTTGTCACCTCCAGCCCTATGCTAGTCATGCTAATTGGGTGAATTTATTTCGCTAACAAAGAAAATTGATGGAAATTAATGCCAGCTTTTGGGGGTCACCAAATGGTTTATTAAGTTTATGATGTTCATTTTGATATCCACTTTATGCTATTTGTGTTCTTGAGCTTTGCAACTATCTTTAAATTGTGAAAAAAAATCTTCCTCTATGCACACCTTGTCCTTGATTGTTGCTTCTTGTGAAATGTTTGAAAACCAATCCCAAAGTGGAAGTATAATTTTTGGACATCAAGAATCAAGAATACCCTTTACCAAATATTGAGTTCACAAGATAAACTTTAGATTACATGTTTGATCCCTAAGAGGCTTTAAAAGCTTTTCAATTATCATAGATTAGGACTTGCCTCTAAAACCCATGAAATTTTTGCAAACAAGGTATGTTTTATATCCAATCCCCAACTCCCAAAAATTATTCAACATATTTCAAATGTCGCTAGATAGTAGTGTAGTGTCAAAAAAAGTAACCCTTTTCCACACTTCATTTGGATAATTGACATAAAATGGAATTATCTGCATCTTAGAGTGGTGTTGTAATGTGTTGTAGACATTCACATAATAATAGTACCTTCATTTGATTAAAACATTCCTTAATTGGTCCTTTGCAAAGGTGATGTGAAGTGTTGTAACACACTTTAATACTTTTCTAGGATTTATTCACTTAATTAAGCTTAATGGGCCCCTTCTTAATAAATGTATTTAAAGTTGTACCTTATTTAAGTGTTGTAAAGTGTTGTAAAGCACTTTCACATTTAAATAGGGTGGTCTTAATTAATTGTGGTTAATTGTAGTTAATTAACCCCTTTAATTCAAATTTAAGCCTTAATTATGACACCTCCCGAAGATCTATCCCAACACCCATGATTTAAATATTATAACATTTCATTAGGAAAATTTAGGTCCTCAAAAATGTTGCAAGGACCCATTCACCCTAGGTGGCAAATGAGTCCTCTCTTAATAGGACCCCCCTTTATCAATTGATCTAAAATGGGTTTTTACTGGTATTTTCATCCCCTAGGGTTAGGTCCTAGAAAATTGAGCCAGGAACCATTCACCCTAGGTGGAAAATGGGTCCTCCCTTAATGAGGACCCCCCTTTTCAAATTTCATTCTAGTGGGAATTTAATAAGTTTTCTTTCCAGATCTAGTGTCGGCCTTAATTGTTTGAATTTTAGGGTTCATCTCTTAATTTAGTATAAATAAGGGATTAATTCACATTGTTTCTCCTAACACCTTTATGAAGCATTCTAGAAATTTCAAGAGAGCATTTCAAGAGCATTCATAAGGAATTTCAACGTAGATTTCAAGAGTCTATTGAAACAATTCAAGATCATATCATCATCACAAGGGTTTGATGCATTCATGTGTGTTGTTGAGCTAAGAAGTGGATGTGGTATTGAAGATCTACTTGCAAGCATTGTTCACATCATTTGCAAGGATCCAAAATCTACATTTTTCAAGGACACTACATGCTAGTTTGTAGATTTTTCTTACAAGACATCATCCAAGGTGATGTCAATTACATATTTCATCTTTCATGCTTCAGTTCATTTTTTTCATCATTTGGTTTAATTACCTACAAGGGGTTTGACCAAGGAAAACCCCCATTCCCTAACAAACAACAAGTTTTATTCCCTTGAATGTGTGTTTGTAGATTTATAGGTTGAAGATCAAGTGGAGCAAGTTTGGAGCAAAATTCTCAAAGTTGTCAAGATGCAAAAGTTGCCATTCAAAGTGAAAAAATAAAATATTTGAAGCTACAAAATTATCTATATAGACCTCCAGAAGTTGATAACGAGGACTTTGAGAGTGCATACCTCAAGGTACAAAATACTGATCCTAGTTTCAAAAACCCTAACAGGGACCTATTCACCATTGAAGGTGAATTAGTCCTAGGTAGTTTAAAAACAAGTTTTTGACAAGGTACACAACTTTTTATGCTATAAATCCTTCCCTCAAAGTTTCTATAATAGTTATGGTCATTTTTTAATTGTTATTTGCATCTTTTAGCTCTCATAATTGAATGTTTTAATAAGGAAAAGATTTATTGGTTTATGATATTTTCCATTCATGGTGGTAAACCCTACCTTTTCTATTAAACAGGTAGATCCTCTTAAAGTATTATTTTTATTGCAAGAAAACAATAGACTATGCACTCAACACCCCACTCTCAACAGAGTGCAAGAAAAAGTGGATTCCCTCAAGAAGGATGTTTCAATCATTTGGTAGGTTTTAAGGGGTAGGACTAAGGGATGATTGTCAAAATTTTTGTTTTACCTTTAACATTCTTTGAACAAGTTATTGCTTTACATGTTATGAGGCATATCTTAACTAGTATAACTTTGTTTGAAAAGGTGTGTTTTTATTTTGAGATGGATTTATTGTAACACTTGGTGTTTTTATATTCAGGAGATATGTTACCAAGGTATCCTATAGAAATGAAGTACCAATACAAGGGGTATCATCCACCATCTAAGATGTTCTCACCCTACATGGAGATTGGTGATATTAACCTCGAACATATAAAAATTGATGAATTCAAAAGAAGGACCAATGATGAAGAGACCAGGACATGTGTTGCCACAACATTGGAAAACTCTAGATTGGTTGTGGCAATTTATTTTTAAATGATTGTTCAATCCTTAGAGTTGGTGTTAACATGCACCCATTATTATAACCATAGAAGAAAAAAGATAATGGGATCGGTAGGAGAAGCGGTGCTCGATGTGAGCATAGATATGAATGGAAAGGTCTTCAAGATTCCTTCCTCCCCCCAATATGAGGCAATTTATATGAAGAGGGCCATGAAATACTTTTATTACAATGAGGTAAGCAACCTCAACCACATAAACAATCAAATGCTACTCAACCCTAGAAAGGTGGCCCTCAAAATGGCCAAAGTCCAACAAAAAAGTGAATTGAAGGAGGATATCAAGGATTTGATTATATTATTGAGTAGGGTATTTGGGTATCTTGATTCTAAGGGTTATACCAATGGATGGTTAACTCCATCATGACCATCAATGACAACAAAAATGATAAATTTGATTGGGCCACACTGATTAGTGACACCATCCATGAACAATTAAAGACTATTATTCAAACATCTAAGTCCTACATGACTTCATACTTGGTGTATTTATTATCTTCTCAAGCCACTTTCCTTGGTCTATATAAAGTAGGTTCCTTATAGCTTGGGGAGGTAACCATATACAACTATTATCCTCAACTGAAATTGTAGGATGGTATACCTATTTCTATGTTTTCAATAAGAACATTTTATATGTTTTTATCAAAGGTTCAAAGGAAGATAAATATCTAGGAGGATCTCCAATGAAACCATGCAAGAAATCAAGAGTTGGGGGAACTAGTATATCCAGTTCAGAACCTTCACATATGTTTGAGTGGCTGGCTTGCACAAGACTCCATATAAGTTTCCAAGGTACCCATCAAATAAAATGCTCTTTTTAGAATTTTTTAGATAGGAGATTAAGATTCACCAACTGATAGTGGGGAAACAAAAGTTTGGATATAGTTTCCTAATCAAAATGGGAGTGTATTCATGTGCTAATATGCAAAATTCTAAGAGTGTAGAAACAAAATTGGCAAAGTACTCCCTTGTGGTTTATAATGATGCTCGGGGTAGGTATGATCAAATAGGAAAGATCAACAAGGTTATAGGTTCTTTCTTCATCCATGAGCCTAAAGTAGAAGACCATTGGGAAAACTATGAGGAAGAGTTTGAGGTAAGAATGAAAGAATACTTTTGATTGACATTAAATTTGAGTAAGTCTTGCATGGAGGCTCAAGTGCCTAAGGATGTGAAAGAAAATGGGAAGGTCTTGGATCACATTTATAGTGGGAAACATATCTATAATCAAGCAATCTTCAGTAAAGATTGTTCGGTAGATGAAAATAAAAATATTCAAACAAGGCTAGAAGGTGTCATAACTCATTCTCTTAAGTGGCTTAGATACCCTTCTCCTATGATGAAGTTTCCAAAACCTATAAAAGTAATAGAGAAAGAGAAAGTAGGTGAATTATCCTTCATTTTTGTAGCCAAGACTAAAAGTTCCTCACCTCCCAAAGTGGAAAGGAAGAAAAAAAAGGAGAAAGAACCAATAACTATCAGTTCAAGTGAGGAGGATATTAAGGAAGGAAAAACTCTGGTTAGAAGGAAAAGGACTAGAGAGGCCATTCAAGAAAGAGCTGCTCAAAGGGAGTCTCAAAAAACTTATTCCTTCTCCCCTCCACATGAATCACCCCTACCTTCACCTCATCCCTCTTTAAAATCACCACATGATACACCTCCATCTCCACCTCCAAATTCTTCTCCTCCTATTCCATAAGATGAGCCACCTACCAGAGAGGAAGAAGCTCCCATCAAGGAATCAATAGAAGTAGTGCTAGAAGAAGGGGAGATACAAAGAGAGATCCCCACAAAAGAGTAAGAGAAGAGAGAGGTCCCTACTAGAGAAACTATAGCTAAAGAGAGAACAGGAACTAGAGTAGGTGGGAGAAACTCATGATGAATAAATCCTAAGGGAAGAAGAAATTAGAGGAAAAATAGAAGAACAAGAGACCAAGCAGGTTGATTAAGAAGGATCCCATAACTTAATGATATCATGTTTCCACGATCCATATATAGCTAATTCAAAGTATCATTTTTGGATTTCATTGTGTATGAGATTTGTGCATCAACATTTCATATTTCTTCTTCTCTAGCTCTGGTTTTTTAACCTGATATTGGATCATGAAGTGTGATATGAAATGTTGATGCAAAAATATCATACACAATCAAATACAAAAATGATTGTTTAAATCGGGCTCCCATAACATCATCTCTTCCCATGTTAGAGAAACATTAGTTTTCATACCCATTTGTATCAACCATACAATCCAAAAGAGGTAAACGACATATGTGGAAGGCAGCTTGGAACAAAGCTTGAGCATTTTTTCAAAAGCCTTTCAATCTCCAATGAGGGGAAGGAAAAGGTCCAAAAGAATATCCACAATCACCATGGACAAGAATGGGAACAAACTACATAAATAGTTGTCCCTCTAGTGGATAAAATTGAGTCTGAGATGTGGCCTAAAGACTACCAGATCAAAAAGATTGATATGACAAGGTAGCGGAGGTATGGATATTTACAGTTTTGACAGTTATAGTTTGATACTCTTGCTAGGAATGGGGTAAGATGGAGCACCCATTTCACTGTAGCTCGATGCTCTTTACTTGGATTTTCCATGTATCTATTGACAAAACGAACTTCATGTAAATTATCTAGTCTTTTACATACCATGACATACATTAAAATTTCTATTGCATTAGCATAAGATACACAAGACATATAATCCTTTTCTTCTTTAATATTGAAACATATGAAAAGGGGATCCCTAAAATAGGATGTGAGATAAGGGGGATATGCCCAAGAAAAGAAGGGGGCTATCCACCTAATCACAAATCCACCTTTCGAATGTTCATTAGGAAGAGAGATAGTGCCAAAAATGATTAGAATTGACTTACAACCCTTAAGGTGAGTCAACCCTATGTTTTTGGACACTATGGTACCTCAACTTCCTTATGAAAAAAATGATTGAAAAGCAATTTTGGGAGAAAAAGAAAAGTGTTTTAACAATCAAACCTATGTGATCTAACACTTGGAATATGAGGTATTATGATAATACTATTAGAAAAAATAATTAATTAACATATTTGAGAAGGTTAGGATGGAGTTTACCTAGCTCCAAAAGTGGTTTTCAAGTTCTTTTGATGGACATATTCACCCAGGGATGAATGGGTCTCTATACAGTGGTCTTAAATTATTTTTTTCTAGATCTCGGATCTTGGATCTAAGCTTCTAATTCCACCAGGTTTGACTATCTAAAAGATAGAAATAAGATTTGTAGGTGAGTTTGTGTGTCTTGACAACTTTGATGACAAATTTGACAAATTTGCAACATTGCACTTTTGATTAGATTTCAATCCTTCTTCACCTATAAACCTAGACATGCAAAGAGAGAAGAAAAATTATTTGTTTTTGGGTGGATAAGGGTTTTCATTGGTTAAACCATAGTTTGGTAATTAAACCTTGATAATGAAATAATGACAAAATGAAGGAATTGATGAATGGATAAAGCTTGTTGAACCTCACCAAACCCTTTAATGGCTACCTTTAGAGGACTGAATTCTAACACATCTCTCTAAGGATTGGATCATGCATAAAATGGATTGATTGCTTGATAGATCTTTATGCTTGAATGCTTGCTTGAAACTTGAGATCTACATCACAATGTTAGCTCCAAAAACATGCATGAATGCAAATAACTTTGAAATGATGATATGATCTTGATTGTTGTTGTAGATGACTAATAAATCTACTCTCTAATGCTCTTGACAATAATATTCTCTTGTGAAATTTTTCTTAATGCTAGATAATGTTTCCTCTTAGATATGAATTGATAAAAAGACCTTGTATTTATAGGTGTTTCCTTAATCACCCAATAATTAAACACCAAAAGCTAACCTTTACGACTTTAATTTAGATCACTAAAATTCCACCAAAAACATATTAAAATTTGGGTCTTGAGACTTAAGGGATACCCATTCACGCTTGGGGGAATGGGTCCTGGGACCTAAACCTAGGCCACTCAATTTTTAAGATGTCAAATTTTAGGCATTAATTAAATGTGGGTTCCACTTTCAAAAAAGAAATTAATTTGGCTTGTGAATGCACAATTTTGTAGTGGTTTGCACCTATTCATACTAGTGAGTATAGATGTGGGTTGTGCTGTCGTTGTCATCCATTCATCTCAAGGAATAGAGGACTCCCTTTGACTGCTCCCCTGTCGATCGGGTATCATCGAATGCCACCCATTGTCTGTGGATGGGTAGTCTGAGGATTTGATAGACATCCTTGGGTGAAAGATGACGTGGTGGCATCCTGTTGCTCCATCAATGCTATAAGCATCTGCTCATGATAGAGCATCTTTGGCACGGTGAATACATGCCAAAGACCAACTTGCTCTAGATGTGTGACCTCATCTATAGTGAGAAGATCCCTCTAGTTGTGAACTAGTTGGTAAGCCCACCCTCCAGGATGCTCATGAATCCTTGGATACTCTTGCAAAAGTGGAAAAAAATATCAGTCAAAACATAGGATCTCAATTGGGAAATAATTTTTTTTATATACTTATGCATGAGACATAGACATCTACATGTCACACAAACATCCCTATTCACCATGGACGCCTCAAGGATGATAGTGCATCCTTGAGACGCCAATGTAGGATTGGGACTTTAGTGGACATTCTAGACGACAATGCACATTTTGGACGCGAGCATCGAAAATAGACGTTTGCATCGCTCAATGATGAAAAAAATGCTAAAAAGGAGCTTAAATTCACTAAAAAAGAGGTTTCAAGACCTAATTGGTCCACCTTGTGACCCTTGACTATGTCATCTCATAGCTGCTCCAATGTAGGTGCCTCATACTCCCTCCTACTCGATAGTTTGTTGACTTTTCTCACAAAAGTCAACAATTTGCTCATAGTGAATAGTGAAAATGACCCTTTTAGGGGCCCACCAAGGTATATATAGGCCACTCGGGGCCCACTTTTCCCAGAGTTTGGAGCCCCCCAATTTCTCTTGAATTTACCCCACCAAGCTAGGGGAAAACTCAAGAGGGCACATATAGTCACCTCTTGATCATATTTTTCTTTTGAATCAATGAATTTTTCTTGACCATTCTTCTCACCATGATAGCTTCTTCCAATTTTTCAGAATTGACTGAAAATTTGAGTTTTGTAGGTTCAAGCTTTGCACAAATTTTCACAAAGGCTTTGTTGCTACTTGTTGACCTCAGTTGCTTGGGGCACCTTCAATATCAGTTAGCTCGACCACATTGGCCTCTGAGGTCCTTTTTCCTGGCATGCAAATCCATAAAATTCAAATTTGAGCTGAAATTTTTTCTTCTCTACTTTAGTGTGGCTCATTTTTCCCTGAATCAATCCCACTAAAGTGGGGGAAAAATGTAATGTCGTAGAATTACACCTAGGGGAAATTTCACATTTTTGCACTTTTTCCTAGCATTTATCACACCTTAGAGCATTAATGACAAAAATTCCATGAGTCAGAAGATCTCACAATTTTGACTCCATATGGACTAGTCGCAGAGCATCAAAAGCCTGAAAACATTTTTCCCAAAAACCTAGGCCTTGGGAGCCTACACGGTACATAAGTGCCTGTGCAACATGCTAGCGTCCTAATAGTTTTTTGAGTTTAAAATGAAGAATCTCAAATCTTGACTCTCTCGACACATGTCCTAGTAGTCAAAATTCAGATGTAACAATTCTTTTCCGCCCTTGCATGCAACAAAAAGCCTTCCTTGGCTCTCATTTAGGGGTTCAATCCATTCAATGAAGCTCTCTCTACACTTTCACTCTTGAGTTCTCTTCATTCTTGATAGCAACATTCTTGCAAGTGAAGCCATGCTGGACTAAGGTCCTTCTAACAACTACAACTCTCAAGCAAGCATTGAACGGTGCATCCATGCACTCCGAAGAGGGTCTAGGATCGTGGGTAATGCTCTCTCTCTCTCTCTTACTCTCTTTTCCTATAGTTTGTTTATTTTCTACTTAGTGGTGCAGGGTTTTCTTCCACCACACGCTTTGTTACTTTCTTTACAATCCTTTTGAACTTGGTTGTCCATGGAGGTGGGAACAACAAAATAGGGGTCTGACTGAGGTAGACCCCTATACAGCCCCAACCTTTTCCCCTCGTTCTTTTGTGTGTAGGTTGCAAAGCGGAACTTGGAGTGAAGACCCAAATTTCTTGTTGAAGGTAAGTTTTCTCCAAGTTCTCCTTGTATTTTATTCCATGTTTCTGCTTTCTGTCTCGTTATTCCATTCAACATATCTCTAATCCAACCCAGTAAGTGAAATCTTGTCCTGCTCGCTTGAGCTCCTTTGATCTGATTTACGATCTAGAATAATTTCATAATTGAATGCTTAACTTAAACAATTTAATGGAAACTCAAAAACAAGTGTACATTATTGAAATTATGCTTTAAAAATCAAGGTGATAACCAAAATGTGAGAGAGAAGAAGTGAAGGTGGAAACAATCTGATAACAGAGTTCATCACAATCATGACTATGTCTTCGGCTCCGCTCTAATGGAGTGATACCGATCCAATTAATCTGCAAAATTTCAAAATACAATTGTTACAAAAGTTCTTCGTTAAGCACAACAGGATTCCAACATTTCCCTGACATACGGAGACAACAGTCAAATCTCAAAAATGCTCTCAAAAATCTCACCACTTCCAAAATTCCTTAGCTAGAAAAATACTTAGCTAATTCCATCCTACACCAACCCCTTTTATACACCAAGTTTACCCATTTTGGTGTGTAACCAAATGATTTTACAAAATCATGTGTATATCCCATTTTTACAAATAAATCCCCCTGTTACAATAAAATATTTCATGTAACTTAAATAATTAACCCCTTCAAAATATTTTTCGGATGGCCCTTATAATTTGGGCTCGCAATTTTTTTTTTATATTTCTCCAAGATCATTATTTTTATCCCTTTTAGTTATAATATATAAACAGGCTAATATTTTGTAAGGATGGATATGCTTATTAATAGGAGATTAAAATATTATTAAAATATTATAATATAATTCCTTAATAGTAGGGAATGTTTTGCGTTTATCATCCTTTCACATATATTTTTTTAAGGGATTTTATCCCATTTAAATAGGAGTAAATTAAGGCCCCACCTATTTTATCTGATGTAAGCCTTAAATTAAGGCTTTTAAATGGGAGGAGTGGTAGGCTTATATATAAGATTTTATTTTATTATTTTTTTTAATAAAATGAAGATAATGGGGCTATATGGAATTTTGCAGTGATGCCATGTTTCGACACCATACTGGTCCAACTTGCTAACTGGGTATGCTGATGTCATTGGTCAACCATAGACTTTGACCATTTGTAACTTTTTCATTCAGACTCTGATTTTTGTGAGACAAGTGGCATTGCAAAGCTCTCAACAAAATCTTCATGTTGATATCCACTTTCACCATCTTTGACAACTTTGAATTTTGACCCGGGTCTTTGAGTTGACTGAAGGTTTCACTAATTATATCTCGAGCATCGTAGCTCTAATTGACTCCATTCGAGTTGTGTTGGAGTCAAAATTTTGGCCACTTCCTAATCATTTTGATTCTATAGAGAAATGAGAAAATTATTTTTTTGGTGAAGATCCCTTGGATGAGTCCTCCCCACTAGAGAAATTTTGGACCTCCAAAAGTGACATTTATTCATACATTATGTGAGTACTTGGAAATGGCTTCCCCACTTGTCCTATATCATCTGTACATCTGTATACTTGTCTCACAACCATAATTAAGACTACAATAATATTGTTGAACAAAAACATTATTCTATCACTTCCATAAGCAACTACATCATTTGTCATAGCCACTAACCAACAAAAAATGACTAACATCAAGCTGTACAATAATGCAGATATGATAGAGAATAAATCAACAACATATTGATCTCCCACAACATAAACATTTTTACCCAAGGAACCATCAATGCTTTCAATCACCATTCCCTCATTCTGTACTTGGGTGCATCCTGCAACATCTGACCCTAGTTAGCTACTCCAAGTTCATGTCTAGAACCACTTGTATTGGCAAACATAAGGGTTAAATCTTTACTTGCATTAATTACCCTCTTTAATTGTCCTATGTTTGCAAAAGAATGACCAGTCTTAATCCTATGAGAATGAACAATATACTGAATCCCATCTTTAAACAAATGATAATGATTATTTTCCCTGTAGAAAATAGCTTTTCGATCATATAGATAAGGGCTACCCAACACTATCCCATAGATATCTAGTGGAACCACATCAAACTATACTTCATCCACAAACTTACTAGTGATTGCAAATTTCAAAGTGCATTGTCTTGTTACTTGCAATTTATCATTCTTGCAAATCCAACCTAGTGGATAAGGTTTCTTATGCAGTGTAGTTTTCAATCCCAAGTTCTTGATAACACTTTAAAAAATCAAGTTAACTTGAGAACCACTATCTATGAGTGCATCAAGTTTCACATTCTTAGCAGGAACCCTTATGTGAAAAAGTTCATTCCATTTCTTATCATCAGAGACTTCATTAACTTTAGGTGTAGAAGCACAACTATCAAAGGAAACAAGGGAAATAGGAGCTTTACCTTTCAAACCCATAACTGTTATCTTAGTTTCATCATCAGAATTAGAACAGAGATCCATAGCAACTTCCAACAATGATCTTCATCATGACCCTTCGTTTCAAAATGAGAGCAAGAAAGCTTGTCATCTTGCTTGACTATAGTTGTATTCTTTCCTTTCCTTATCTATGCAACCTTAGATGATTTCTTTATAGAGTTATCATTATCAAACTTATCAATAAAAAAACCCTTTCCTCTTGACTCTAAATGTGTAGCTTGGACACATACTTCATCCAAATTACTAGGGTTCAAGACCAAAATAGAATGTTTGAGATATGAGTGAAGACTTCCTATGTACTTTAACAAAGTATCCTGGGTGTACAAAGGTACATTTAATGCAATAGCCCTTTCACGAAACTCATGGGTGTAATCTTGAACAAACTGTCCTTTCCCTTGCCTAAAATATTTCCAGTTCATCATTAACTATTGCATATGGCCTAGGGTATAAAACTACTTTTTAAGAGCACTAACAAATTCTGTCCAAGTTAAACTGACTCTACCATGTTGTGAAATTTTTTCTCTAGTCATACTCTCCCACCAGGTAAGAGTTGTACCTCCCAACCGAAGAGTAGCTAACTGGATCCTAGAAGCATCATCAAAGAGGCTTTGGAATCTACAATAAACTTCTACTTGTTGAATCCAGTCATCTAGTTTTTTAGAACCTAATTCACCACAATACTTAGGTAGTTGAAATTTAACATCCAATTTAATCTTAGACTTATTACACCCTTAAAAGGATTAGCAAAAAGAGAATGTGTAGAAGAAGGGGGAGAAGAAGAATGAGTAGATGGAGGAGATTTTGGGAGTTCATCACCACCTCCTAGTTGCTTCTTCTTGCCTTTACTGTCTCCATGATCTTCTTGCTTCAATGCATTATCTTCTTCAAGTTTCATGTGTTCTTCCCTTTCTTTGAGAAGCATATCCAACGTAGCTTTCATTTTCTAGAAGGCTCTTCAAAACTCCTGCTCACTAAGTTCTTTGGGTACCTCCATTCCAGACACAAACATTTTCAGTAAAGTTCTTTGTTTCCCGATCTCAAGATTATATTCCTCAAGTTTTCCTTCGCCCTTCTGAATACTAGATCTTGTTAGCATTCACAAAAAAAATGCAATACTAGTCACCAAATGCTCTAATACCAAAACTTGATCTGATTTAGGATCTAGACTAATTACATAATTGAATGCTTAACTTAAACAATTTAATGGAAACTCAAAAACAAGTGTACATTATTGAAATTATGCACTTTAAAAATCAAGGTGATGACCAAAATGTGAAAGAGAAGAAGAGAGAAAGTGCAAACAATCTGATAACGAAGTTCACCACAATCATGACTATGTCTCCGGATCCGTTCCAATGGAGTGAGACCGATCCAATTAATCTCCAAAATTTTGAAATACAATTGTTACAATAGTTATCCTTCAAGCACAATGGGATGTCAACATTTCCCTGACGTACAAAGACAACACTCAACTCTCAAAAATGCTCTCAACAATCTCACCACTCCAATTACAAAATCACCTCAAAACCACTTCCAAAATTCCTTAGCTAGAAAAATACTTACCTAATTCCATCCTACACCAACCCCTTTTATACACCAAGTTTACCCATTTTGGTGTGTAACCAAATGATTTTACAAAATCATGTTTATCTCCCATTTTTACAAATAAATCCCCCCATTACAATAAAATCTTTCATGTTTAAATAATTAACCCCTTCAAAATATTTTTCGGATGGCCCTTATAATTTGGGCTCACAAAATGTTTTTTAATATTTCTACGAGATCATTATTTTTAGTTCTTTTAGTTATAACATATAAACGGGTTAATATTTTGTAAGGATGGATATCCTTATTAATAGGAGATGAAAAGATTATAATATAACTCCTTAATATTAGGGAATGTTTTACGTTTATCATCCTTTCACATATATTTTTTTAAGAGATTTTATCCGATTTAAATAGGAGTAAATTAAGACCCCACCTATTTTATCTGATGTAAGCCTTAAATTAAGGCTTTTAAATGGGAAGAGTGGTAGGCTTATATATATATTTTATTTTAATTTAATTTAATTATTTTTTTAATAAAATGAAGATAATGGGGCTATATGGAATTTTTCAGCGACGCCATGTGTTGACACCATACTGGTTCAGATTGTTGACTAGGTATGCTGATGTCATTGGTCAACCATAGACTTTGACCATTTGTAAGTTTTTCATACAAACTCCAATTTTCGCAAGACAAGTAGTGTTACAACGCTCTCGATGAACTCTTCATGTTGATATGTGCTTTGACCGTCTTTGACAACTTTGAATTTTGACCCATTTTCCTGACTTGGGTCTTTGAGTTGACTGAAGGTTTGACTGATTGTATCTCGAGCACCGTAGCTCTGATTGACTCTGTTCGAGTTACGTTGGAGTTAGAATTTCGACCACTTCCTATTGATGCTGATTCTGGAGAGAAATGAGAAACTTAAATTTTTGGCAAAGATCTACTAGATCATCTTGAGCTTTTTATTGCTTAGGACGCCAGTGTGCCCTGTTGACGACAACATGCCACACTAGTGTCATGAATCCATGCTTCCATCCTTTGGAAAAGAGCTCCTTTGTCTAAGATGACAATCTAGAGGTTTCACTCTCTCAGACTATAAAGTATTTCCTTGTAAAAGTTAACGTATACCCATCTCTTTGACGATTTCTTCATGTTGAGGTGGATAAGGCCAGTTCGCTTCCTAGTGGTCTCTGGAGAATGAAGAGACCTATGTGTAATGAACCTCTCTTATCTTACAGATAGTATTTTAAGAAAATTGTAGCCCTGAACCCATATCCATCCAATTTGAGGACCAATTTAGATTACTCACAATCCATTTTAAATTCTATGAAAATATACAAGACTTCAATTTTAACGAAGATTGAGGTGAATGAGAATGTGTGGACACTTATTCCTTTCTATGAGTTCTAACTACTAGGTACCTTTGTATAGATGCAACTCTTAAGGAGATTTTTCCAAGCCCTTAAACCTTTTTTGGATACAATATTCCACATGGAACGGAGTATAATTGTTTTATCTTTGTAAATCAATGATGCTTTTTCCTCCTTTATCTAGTTAATGATAAAAACTATCCTAGGTAACTCTATGAAAAGCTTGGTTTCTTTTGACATTGGGTCCTAGACAAAATTACAAAGTAGTTTGGAATATTTTTCATAAGATGCTTTAGAAGGATCAACATTTGAGGAATAATGGGAAAGAGATGAACAAGGAATTTAACTCACAAAACTAAAATTTACAAGCCAAGAAAAGAGGATTTAGTATCCAACACACATTTTATCTACACCCATTTGCCTTCTTTTTTTTTCAACTTATAGACATAATGTTGTCAATGAAAGACTCTCTAACTTTGTTAACAAATTTATGTGGCTTGTCATTAACCTAATTTAAAAAAAAAAAAAGTTTATTTCAATACTCTTATGATTTTAAAAATTTATTATTTTAATTGTCAATACAAATATATTCATTACATAACTAAAATAGAATTATTGAATACCTTATGTGTAAATGCCTAATATATACATACATTAGAAAAAATTCATATATTTTAATCTATGATAGATTTTTAAAAGATGAAAGTTTAGCGAAACTTTATACTTCACAAAAAATATGACAAAAAAAATAATTTCAAGCATTTATTATCAAGTTATGTTTCATAGAAAATATTTTGTTTATTTTTTTATAAAAATCGCATTAATTTTTTAATAATTAATTATTTATTTCTAAAACATATTTTTAAAATTTATATAACGTCTACCAATGTGTCAAATTTACACGTGTACAAATTTTATTAATGAAAGAAACTACTATGTTCATTAATAAATGTGACAAAATTACATCCACACATTTTTTAAAATTCTAAAAAGTTCCTCTTTGAAATGTGTAATTTTCACAAGAATAAATTAAAAATATAAAAAATAGCTTGTAAACTACCTTTGAAATGCTAGAACTTATATTACTATGTTTTTAACATTATGGATAAATCCTCTTTACACAAGGTTAATTTATATCTATTTTTCAAGACTTACATACCACTAAAGGCCTCTATTTGGCCTATCATTAACGTCCACTCACCCAAGATAATTTTTTCTCCTAAAAAATTGGTGTGAATTGACATCATGTGCAAATAAACTCTTCTTAGAAAATTTGGTACCAACATAGTTTTTTCATTGTTGATGGTAATCCATTCCTCGTCGCTATTGATTAACACCAAAGTATCAAATGTTGACTTAATGTTAGACTAGACCATTAGGAGTAAATCTCTTATCTTGCGATCTAAGTGTTGACACTACAAATATGTATTAGGATAATTGATGTATGCTACCTTCTACACAAAGAAAAGTGAGTTCAATTGAAACTTTGAAAATTCTTTCACATCTTTGGCAAGGCCTTGTGAGGTGGCGTAAATATAGTCTACCAGGATTGTGGCATATGCAATTCCTTATCAATTAAATTGTTTGTTCTTAGAATGCTAAAAGATGAATGGTTAGTCTTGGAGCTTCTATCTAAATCCAAGGAATTCAAGAGATGATTGCTCTTTATGTTTAAAGTCTGTTGAAGTGAAAAAATGTACTAAAGAGTATTACAAATACTAATTGTAATGAGATTAAGCTAGGCTAATATCTCTAAACCATGCATAAGTTAATTCCTCCAACTTATATTAATCCTCACTTAAAACTTTTATTAAAAAGTACTTTCTTTTTACCACAATATTAAATTTCACTATTTGTACAAATAAATTGAAAACCATAATTTTTTTAAAACATCCCAGTTTATAATTAATAACTAAATAATAATTTAAACAACTATAAATGATAAACTAAATTAACTTTAATACTCAATAATATGGCTCACTACCATAATAAACATATTAATTATAACTTAACTAAGGTTTAAGCTTAATTAACCTTCCTCCTACATTATTTTAGCATGCATCCCTCTTACATTATTCTAACTAATAACATCGCTATCGCTGCTGTCGCTTCCGTCTGCTTGCTTGTCCATGCGCGTAGAGCTCCGAATCTGCTGAATTTGAGGATCCAACTTCCCTTCTAGCATTAGTACCACTTGCCCCATGCTTGGTCTCACCTCCTCATCCTTTTCAATGCATAACAACCCTACAATAATTGCTCTTCTCACCTGTTCAATGTCTCTCTCCTCTGCAACACCCTCCTCCACAATATTAATTGTGTTCCCCTGGTAAATTTCAGTTGCAGCCCATGTGGGAAAGTAATACTTACTTGAATCTTGCACGTTTAAATCCAGATTTCTTCGGCCGGAAATGATTTCCAAGAGCGTCATACCAAAACTGTAAACATCAACCTTGGGAGTGATGGGAAGACCAGAAATCCACTCTGGAGCTAAGTACCCTCGCGTTCCTCTTGCAGTGGTCAGGACGTGGCTAAAATCTCTACCCACCAGCTTTGCCAGCCCGAAATCTGCCAACTTCGGTGACAAATTACCATCCAACAGGATGTTTTCGGGCTTAACATCGCTGTGAATGATGCGAACTCTGCAGTTTTCGTGGAGATAAAGTAGCCCTCTTGCAGTGCCTAACGCGATTTCGAATCGGGTCTTCCAGTCGAGCAGCTTCTGTTTTCTTTTGGAATTGCTTGTGAAGAGTAAGGAATTCAGAGAGCCGTTGGGCATGTAATCATAAATCAGTAACCTTCTTGATCCTTCTGCACAAAACCCTCGAAGCCTGACCAAATTCACATGTTGTACGTTTCCAAGAGAACTGATTTCTGCTCGGAATTGCTTCTCATCTTGGCTTGAACCCTCCATTTTCTTTACGGCCACAAGCGTACTGTCTATTAGGGACCCTTTGAACACTGAGCCGAATCCTCCGCTCCCCAACTTAGACCTGAAATTCCTAGTTGCAATCTTCAATTCCATGTAACTAAACATTCTAATAAAAGAGTTGCAGGAATATGCACACCTCTCCATCAGTCGTAGCCGATGCCTCTGCCGATGCCTCCGCCACATTAAAATAGAAAAGATACCCAAAACAACTGCAAGTGCAGAGACCACAGCGAGCACTGAGCCTACAATAATTGCTGTTTTGCTTTTGGAGGAGGACGATTTGTCAACTGCAACTGTAGAGGCAGGTACTCGAATGAAAACATTTGAAATTCTTTTTGGTTGAGAATTGAGCATGTTTAGCAAATCTCCAGACCAGATTTGGCAGGGCCCTGAAGGCGAGTTGAAGGTATACGCAGTGCACGAGCAGTTGCCGAGGCAGGCTTTCTGGCATTCTTTCTTTGTGGTTGCAGGGTTTGAGGAAACAGAACCATCAGGCAGCGTTACGCTCGGCTCGATGAACCCGTCTGTGCTGCCACTTTTGTCACCGCAGTTTAACGGACTCTGCCGCGCGCAACCACCGGACCACCACTCTTGCGAATTCCAGGTGTAATTGTCTTTGGGGGTGAAGCCTTCCATGCAGCTGCAGAACTGAAGATTGTTTGAATTGCACCTTCCGAAAGCGCCACAGATACCATATACCGCGCATTGATCTCCGGGCTGAGACACGGACATGATCCACTCTCTACCACCACTAGTGAAAAAAAATATTTGAATTTCTCCGGACTTAACTAAGACGAAACGTGCAGACGCATCGAAGATTGCGTAACTGGCATACAAACCAGAGCTAGTAGTATCAAAGCTGATATTGTAGAAGCCTTTCTCTACCATTTCAGGAATTGCACTGAAAGTCTTACCGTCCCATGTTCCGCTCTCCCAATACTTTACAGAATTATTCCATGTTAGCACGAATTGTTTGGCCCCGGATGGATCCACGTGGAAGGAGAAAAGCCCAGGAGCGGGATCCAATGAGTTTTTCCAACTGACTAGCTTTTGCTGTCTACCGAACCTCATTCCTGGCAACCAGGTGTCTACAGGATTGTCGAAACTCTGCCAAACAGTTTCAGATTTGTTGTTAGCGCCCAACATTAAAAAATTACCAGAATCTAATATCACAGCCCTGGAGGCCTTCTTTGATATGTTGGCTGACCAAAGAGATGCGCCCCCTGCATCGATCAGTTGCAGATAACCTTGTGTAGACAGCTTCAAAACGCCAGACCTGTTTCTCGCTGGAGTCTCCCTGTTAGCCACCCAAACGATCGTCTTCTCTGGTATTTTGGCATACCAGATGCCAATATACCAGTTATTGGTTCCATATGGGCTGAAGAATCCTAATTGAAATGTCCCATTCTTCGAAATTATTGTCTTATTTGCAGTAAGTGTGGTGCCCAAGGAAAGAGTATCTTCAGCACCACATCTCTGCAGTTGAATAAACGCTGTAAAAACAAAAAACAGGCTTGAGCAAAATTTTCCCCTGATTTCGTCCATCGCTGAAGGTGTTAGCGATGGGACGAGCCGCCTCCGTCTAGCTTTAAAATACAAGAGAAATGGTAAGGTGGAAACTTCACCGAAAGAGAAACGTCAGCAACCAGAGGCCATTCAATTTAGGAAGGAATTCACTAAAGAGGCCCAATTTCCCAAACGTGTAAGATGCAGATTCATACCAAAGAGCTTGGAATGCATGCGCCCCGTCCCATATAATAATTTTAACACGAAATTTACACTTCTTAAGGCAATGTTTTAAATTTAATGGTGACATTTAAGTTGGACCTCCAAAATTTTGAAGAGAGCCGCCCTTCGAAAAACCTAAGTTGACGGTCACAATTACAGTGTTGTTCCGAGCGCGTGGAAATTTCGTTTCTTGCATTGCGTGTCAAAGGGTTGGGAAACACGTTGCCCGGAAGATAAGTCCAGTCAATTTGAAAGTTTGAGCAAAAGTAATGATAAACACAAGAGAGCGAGGAGAGAAGACGAAGAGGGGAAAAAATACAAAGACTTTTGGCATGAGCTTATCTAATTCGCACAAGTCTTGCGGGATCCACCACTCTTAATCAATTGCGCATCCGTTTCACCTGATTACAACATAATAACTACCACAAGGAATACGTCGATACGAATGTAAAAGTAAAATTATAATGAATTTGAATATTACATAATTCATAATTTATTATATTTAAATATAAATATGTATTATTATGTTATATAACTACTATGGACATCTTTTAAACTTACAAATAAGTAAATTCATGTGATCAAGTAGTAGTCAATTTGTTCTATTAGAGTAAAAGTAGAGGATCGTTTTTTTTTTGTATCTCAATTAAATTCACCATCAAAACCTTCTTTGTCAAGCCTTATTTTAAGATCATATTCAAATTTGTCCTCCAAAGAAAAATAAAATTATTGAAATTTATTACAAAATTTCTAATTTAAATCTTCTTTATTTTTCTTAATAAAATATAAGTGAACCAACAATATCCAAAGAAATAGTAATATAAGTATGGAAGAAAGAATGAATAAATGAAATAAATTCATAAAAATGAGACATGGGAAATATTACAACTTGGTAAGCAATTAGTAGCTTTTTCAAAAATACCATGGAGATGGTTATGTGGAATGGAATTATTTTCAAGAGAGTTACTCAAATATATGGAGTAGGCTATTCAAATATATTCACACCAGTGGTAAGATGTAACACTACTAGGATTTTATTTGTATTGGTTACTCATACTAAGTCGAATATTTTTCAAATTGATATACAATCAACCTTTCTCATTAGTTATTTGAATGAAGAATTTTATTCAGAACAACAACAAGACTATAAATTCCAAAGCAAAGAACACTTTCTTTGCAAGTGAAAAAAAGAATTGTATGGACTAAGATAGGATCTTTGTGCTTGGCACACCAGGATTGACAGTTACTTCAAAAGAATGGATTTACCAAAGATATATTGGAGTTCATTTTGTAAGTCAACCAAATGATTGGTGAAATTCTTATTGTGTGTATTTATGTTGATTATCTTATTTATACAAGGAATTGTAAAGATCTAATGAAGAGATTTTAAGAGGAAATGACTTCAGAGTTTGAGATGAGGAATTTGTGATAAATACATTATTTTATTGGTTTGAAAATGCAACAACAATAAAAGGGTATGCTCATTTTACAATAAAAGTATGACAAGTTATAAGTAGTTCAAAATCCATTATCTCTTGATGAAAATTTTGATCAACAAAGATGTTAGTTCATTTAAGTATTCCTTTGTGGATGCAATTGAGATGGTTGAATGCAGACCCACTCCTGAAATGCCTACTTCCCCTTTGCAAACTTACTTGAGTGATTCGTCTCCATCTTCTACTTGCCAATATTTTGTTTTAGATATATGCCTCACCTCAAAATATTTTATTATTCTTTTAGCTTCTTCTTTTGGCACACTATAGAACTTGGCTAATTTACTACACAATATTGATCCAGTGTAAATAGTAGTTGGAGCTTTTCTAGGGGCTTTCTTGGTCACTCTGCTAAGGATCTGGTAGTTTGGTCCCTTCGTTAGTGGAGCCTGCTTCCATCATATTAAAGGAAGTAACTTGGCTTCTTATCACAGTTATCAAACCTAAGGTCTCAAATATATTTTTTCAACTCTTCTTTGTGTTGCCCAAGCACTGAAATCTTCCTATTAGAGACTTTTGATTTGTTTGCTTTGCTGCTAATTCCTTCTCCATAACATATGCAGGAGTAGCCTTTTCTTTTTGTGCTTGTGAATCCATATAGCATGGATACTCAAATGCCCTATTGGTATGTTCTCATTCATAAGGAAAGATGATTTATTCAAAAAAAATGATGGTTATTATCTTGTCTAGAAATTGTAGATTGTGTCATTCTTTCCTAATGTATCATTGCCAAGTTATCTCCTTCTTTTGCTTAGAACATGTTCTTCTAGCTTCTATATAAGACCACCCCAACATATGGATTGTCCCTAAGATCCTTCTCTCTTCTTGATGGTGTTTATCAAATTTGGTAACCTACTATTCTAACAAGAGTAGGGAGAGAGGGACTAGATAAATGGGACAAAAATACAGTGGGACAAAAATGCAGAGATGGAGCTGAGATGATGTGGGGATAAACACAATATCAATAATTAATAGGTACCTTAATTTGAAAGCCTTTGAAAGGACTAGGAGATCCCACTGTTACTATACATAGTTTTTATTCATTTGAACAATTGTGATTAAAGGTTCCTTCACTGGCTTTGAACCATTTGGACTATATGACAAGAGGGAAACTTGAGAAAATGAATATTTTTTAAATAGCGATTAACAAGTATTCCTTCAAGAGGCAGATAGAATGCACCAAAGTCATACATCCTCCCTATGAATCCTTAGTTGGGTTAATTTCCCTCTAGGAAGCTAGAAAGTCTTAGAACAAGAGGGGTTCAAGGCTAGTAGTTTATGACTACAAATATATGTTGTAATATCATTCCACAATGGATAGGATAAAACTAAACATAAAAATGTGTTGATCTTCTACTTCATTGTGTTACACAACTTATAGATTCCTTGTTTCCAAGGTGTATTTGGGAGGGTCGGTCTACTAGTGGATTGCATGAGCTGGTTTCTAATTGACATGAATTTAGCCCTATTATGTTTATTCTCCATGCTGGTTCGATAAGATTGGAAAACTATATTTAAAAAAAAAAATTGCTAGTTACCCAACTTTTACCTACCATAAATGCATATAAGCTCAAGCTTAAAACATACTGATGGATAATTGTAATTTTTACAAGTCTATGATTGTGGGTTCATGTGATAGACTGGGTCAAGAATAAGTAGAAACTAATGAGATTGACAATCTGACAACCATCCTCTCAGACATTATCTTTATTCCTTCCATGTCATGCTAGTCTATTAGGTCCTTATATGGACAAGCTTGGGAAGATGAAGATGTAAGGTTTTTCTATTTATTATAATCTCATGTTTAATGTGATCCCACCTGTTACCCCTAAAATTTTATTTCGAGACAATTTTTTTAAAAACTCATCCTTTTATGGTAAACTTGTGAAAATCGTGACTTTGACAAAACTTATAACTATTGTGGCCTTGTTAAATTTTTCAACCAAGTCACTAGGTTTTGAAGTTTCAAAATCACCTGACCTTTTGTAACCTTTGGAAATGATATTTTGTGCTGTCAGGATATCGATAGTTTATGAAACTCCAGAACTTCTGACCCATAGTTACAGGGTTCCAGCTCATAACCATGGGGTGACCTCAGTATGATATACTATTTTCAAAGTGTCAGTGCATTTAATGAAGTGTATGACACCTTTAAGGAATGTCTCCTCCAATTTCTCGAGATGACAACAAAAAGTTTAAACATAATCTTTAAAAATCCTTTGAAAAGACAACTCTTTAATAAGGAAGTTGGCGAAACAACTTGACACATTTTTCTTAGTGAATAAATGACCACTTTTCGCTGCCAAAGTTAAATAGGCCTGCATGTAAGGTAAGGTGGCAGTGTTTTTGATTTTAAAGTTTTCTCAAAATGGTACTTCTTGGTGATGTTAGAGAATGGGAAGATGAATTTGTTCATGTTCTTCAACTTGATGTGAATTCATCAGAGGAAGAGCAATTTGACATCATCTCTTAGCTACACTCACTAGCTTGGAAGTAGAAAACTAGCTACGTTGAGTTCAACAGGGCAATCCAAGTTTTGGAGGAAGAAGAAGAATGTGTCAAATTCAACAATTTAGTTATGGAAATGTAATTGGAGTTTTATAGAGTTTCGGCATTGCCGTTGGTTTAGCGACATGCATGGAATCTTTTCGCGACAAGAAATAATAACATCTTTCCTTAAAATAGTTGTTGTCGGTCATTTTCAAGACTGTTACTTTTGGTAATGTAACAATTTTTATGTGCATGTATATATTGGCCTCCAAGTTAATTGCACGAAGGGCATCTTTTTTGGCTATTCCTAGAAAATAGGGGAAGTAAGGGCAGTTTTGGGTTTTCCTTTTATATGGTTGGTTGTGTAGGGTGTTGGGTCTTTGTGCTCATAATTTTGATATTGGAGAAATAAAGAAAGTGTTTTCATATCTTTGCATTTGTAAATGTTTCTTTAAATTCTCAATAGACTTTGGGCTTTTGTAATTTCCTTCCAATATTGATTCTGTCATAGCAAACTATATGCATTATTATTTCTGGAACTTTGAATGTTGAATAATTCGTCTGTTGAAAAGGAAATTGACTGCTCATTCTTTTTCTTATTTCTCATTGTGGGTACAGAATAAATGGGCTTTGTATCATTTTTTTGCATTCACTTCACTCTGAATCCATTTATCGCATTTACTTTCATCGTTATGGGTGAATGTTAGTGTTCCTTTCCTACTTTCTAGTTAAAACCATACCTTGAATTCTCATTCATTGCAAATCATTCGAAGGTAGTTGTGCCTTGTAAAATAAGCAGAGAAAACTTGTGAATGCCATTGCAAGTGACTCAATTGTTAGTACTATTTGTTCTTCCTATTGGGCATTCTGAGTCATTTTCTTTCATTCATTTTCGAAGGACAAATCTATTTACTAATAGATTTTTGGCGACTCTGCTGGGGAAATACAAAATTGAAGATTGATACATTCTTATTTGATGGTACCTCATTGAAAGAAGTGAGGTTGGCGACTTGATGACAAATTCAAATCTAGAAAATATTTTGGCAGCTGGGAAGAGAGGATGATAGTGATGACAATGATGATGAAGACCTCTCTTCTTCTACAAATCCAACACAAAATAATCAGGTACTTGGTGATCCTATGCAAGTAATTTTTTTGAAGAGTTTTTATGGTAATATGCAGTTTCAATCCCACATGGTTCATCCATCTTTACATAAAACATTGCAAGAGATTGAACGTAGAGATGGGAAAGATAAATGTTTTCTTGCTTGTAGCCATGAAAAGACCTTTGCTTGTGAAGAAGATACACATGCTGAAGAACCTCATGCTCCAATACAACATTTGCAAAAAGAGGACAGTGATATGGAGGAAAAACATTTTCTTCAATTTCCTATTGATGAAGCAGCAAATGCAGGTGAAAATAAAGGAGAAAATGCTCCTTCAGTGCACATACAATCGAAGTCTAAGGATGAAGATTCTGGCTATGTCAAAGAAGAATCCCTTATTGTGTTTTCTTGCAATAGCACATATAAGATGTAGGATCATAAAGGAGAAATAGGAGAGGAAGACCATAAATCAGATAATGAGAAAATTGTTGTGGGTATAGAAGATGTTCCTAATGAGAAGATAGTTCCTGACCTAAACTATTGCTCATGTGAAATCATATCAGAGGAGTCAAAGGAATGTGAAATATTAAAGGAGCATATGCATGTTGATTAGACAAGTGAAAATCAAGAAGACAACACATTTCATGATATTTCCACTTGTTGTCCGGAAGTACCCATTTCAAATTTTGTCTGTTATGAAAATCTTTCGTCTGCTGCTCCAACAAATTTTAAAGAGAATTTACATCATACATTCATGAATTCAAATCATGAAAGATGCATTCAAGAACTTGATATTGCTATACTTCAAGTCATACAAGAAGAAGTGTTTCTTAGCATGCATAAGGACATTGAAGTATTTTTTGATTCATATACTTTTCATGAGAAGCAGATATTTGGTTTCTATATCTTGTCTGGAGGATATGCATGTGCCAATGATCAAACAAATGTTATTCAAAGCATCAAGTTGCAACTAAGTATGATAACGATCCATTGGCATAGTCCTTTCTTTCATTCAAACATCTATTTTTTTGAATTTGTTAATGGATTTGCATAGTTCCATAGGGAAAATTGGAGGTTTTGCACCTAGTTTGGGCACATATAGGAGTCTTAGGTTTCTTTTCCTTTCTATTCTTGGGTTGGTTTTGTTGTGGTTTTGGCTTGTGCCCGGTTCCTCTCCACCCTTTTGCACTTGCAACACCCTTTCTTCTTACTTTTTCTTTTGACTCCATACCCAATGGACTTAGATTGGTCTGCCCTAGTGATTCTAGAATTTCTCTGCATTTTCTACGAAAATACTGTCCCCAGTCGAAGCCAATGTTACCCTTGAAATTTTATTTCGAGACAAGTTGTTTAAAAACTCATCCTTTTATGGTAAACTTGTGAAAATAGCGGCTTCTACAAAACTTATAACTATTGCGGTCCTGTTAAATTTTTGAACCAAGTCACTAGGTTTTGAAGTTTCAAAATCACTCAACCTTTTGTAACCTTTGGAAACAATGTTTTGTGCTATCGGGATATTGACAGTTCATGAAATTCCAGAATTTTTGACCCATAGTTACAGAGTTCTAGCTCGTAGCGACGGGGCGACTTCAACAGGATATACTATTTCCAATGTGTTAGTGCATTTAATGAAGTGTATGATGCCTTTAAGGAATGTCTTCTCCAATTTCTTGAGACAACAATAGAAAGTTTAAACATAATCTTTAAAAATTCTCTGGAAAGATAGCTCTTTAATAAGGAAGTTGGTGAGATGGTTTGACACATTTTTCTTAGCAAATAAATGACCACTTTTTGCCACCAAAGTTGGATAGGCCTACATGTAAGGGAAGGTGGTAGTGTTTTTTTATTTCGGAGTTTTCTCAAAGTGGTACTTCTTAGTGATGTTAGAGAATGGGAAGATGAACTTGTTCCTATTCTTCAACTTGATGTGAATTGGCCAAAGGAAGAGCAATTTGACATCATCTCTTAGCTATGTTCATTGGCCTAGAAGGAGAAAACCAGCTACGTCGAGTACAACAAGGTGATCCAGGTTTTGGAGAAAGAAGAATGTGCTGAATTCAACAATTTAGTTATGGAAATACAATTGGAGCTGTATAGATTTCTGACACCGCTGGTGGTTTAGCGACATGCATGGAATCTTTCCACGACAGGAAATAATAATGTGTTTCCTTAAAATAGTTGTCATTGGTCATTTTCAAGACCGTTACTTTTTGTAATGTAATAGTTTTGATGTGCATGTATATCTTGGCCTCCAAGTTAATTGTGAAGGGCATCTTTTTTGGATATTCCTAGAAAATAGGGGAAGGACAGTTTTGGGTTTTGCTTTTATACGGTTGGTTGTGTGGGGTGTTGGGTATTTGTGCTCATAATTTTGATATTGGAGATATAAAGAAAGTGTTTTTAGATATTTGCATTTGTAAATGTTTCTTTAAATTGTCAATAGACTTTGGGCTTTTTCAATTTCCTTCTAATGTTGATTTTGTCATAGAAACCAATATGCATTATTATTTTTGGAACGTTGAATGTAGAATAATTTTTCTGTTGAAAAGGAAATTCACTGCTTGTTCTTTTTCTTGTTTCTCATTGTGGGCGTGGAATAAATGGGCTTTATATTGTTTGTTTGCATTCACTTCACTCTGAATCCATTCATCGCATTTAATTTCATCATTATTGGTGACTATTAGTGTTCCTTTCCAACATTCTGGTTAAAAGTGTACCTTGAATTCTCATTCATTGCAAATCATTCGAATGTAGCTGCAACTTGTAAAATAAGTAGAGAGCACTTGCGAATACCATTGCAAGTGACTCAGCTGTTAGTACTATTTGTTCTTCCTACTGGGAATTCTGAGTCATTTTCTTTCATTCTTTTTTGAAGGAAAAATCTGTTTACTAACAACACCTAATAGAATGCCATTGTGAAGGGGGATATAAAACAACATAAGATTTGTTACTCATTTACATGGACATGTTTATGAGAAAATATGGATATATTAAAATATCGTATATGGATAATTTTTTTTTTTGAAAGACCTTCAATACACTATGATGGGGAGTGACATTTATGTATTTCCTAAAGACCATAAAAAATGACAATTTCAGAGTAGAAAATTGTGATGTGAAAACCATCCAAAGCTATGCTCAATGAGTAGCTTATTTGATAAAAGATATTTTAATAATATATCAGAAATTAAATGTTCTTATCATGTTTTAGAACTTTTGAGTTAGATTTCACATTCAAAATTTGTCCTACCTACTATCTCTTGAAAATGTGTGCTTTATATCTTGACTGTATCTATTCCAGAATCTAGAGAAAGGAATATTTGATTTGTATCTAGAACAAAAATGGTCAAAAGGAATATCTAAGATGTAGAGGGGGTGTATCTAGCAATATAGTATGCCTCTGGCTATTTTAGTCAAATATTTTGTAGATACATTATATTGTTGTCCACACAGCAATGCAAGATTTGACATTATGAACTTTATTTGGCAAGTGCTTTCGAATAACTAGTATGAAAAATGGCTTTCCAATTGTTGTGAGTAAGAACTAGTAAATTTCTTCCAAAAATACACTAAGATAGTATTAATAAATCTAGTTTACTCTGTAAATGTGTGAAAAATAAGCATTATGCTAAAGATTCTTACATCTATGTAATTATTAAATCAAGCACCCACCAGAGCATGATTGTAGCTTTTCCATTGAAATGTTTCATGAGTGTGGCGTGTGAAGCTAACAAAGGTGAAATTTATGATCTAAATTCAACATGAAAAATAAAATAGAAACAATAGACAAATGTCATGGGAAAAAATGTAGTACCATTTGTAGTTGTCTATGTCTCTGTAGCTTCAAAAATTCAAGGGAATTTTGATAAAATATTAACAACAAATGACTGATATTTATGCAAAACCTAGGTAGTGATCAAAGCCAGTGTCAAGAATGCCTGCATCAATAGGAAACATCTTCTGAAAAGTAGCTATAGGTCACTAATTTTTATTAGAAATTGAAAGATACTAAAACTAAAATAAATCTAAAAATAAACTATCTACAAATCATTCATACGTATCAACAGAGAAGAAATCAAGCATAATTGGAAATAATGCATGAGATGTTGATCGTATAGATCAAGTGGAAGGTGACTTAAAAAATAGGTGACTAAATGTTTTAACTATGGCTCAAAATGGTTTTAGTGAATGAGATAGGTTTTCTAGTAATTTATTGACTAGTGTTCATAGGGAAAGCTTATCACACCTTAGTGTGTAATGGGTATGCAGAAGATGTTTGGAAGGTCCATTAAGGAAAACTTAAGTCTATTGTTTAGAGGGGGAGATAGGGATAGAAAGAGGGAGATATGGGGAGAGATAGAGAGAAGGAGAGAGAGAAAGGCAGAGATATATGTAGATGAGGGAGAGAGATAGATAGAGAGAGAAGAGGGGGAAGAGAGGGAGGGATAGCTCAAATTACAAAGAGTGAGAGAGAGAAATAACTCAATATATAGAGGGAGAGAGATATAGATAGAGGGTGATATAGAGTGATAGGGAAAAAGATATGGATAAAAAGAGATAAAGAGAAATTACCTTAGATATAGATAAAGATAGAAAGAGAGAGGGAGATAATGAGAAAGGGAGAGATGAAGAGATAGAAAGATAGAGATAGGAAGTTATATAGAGAGAGGTTGAGATAGGGATATAAATATATAATCTCATATATATAATAAAAATTATAACTATAATAATATTTTAAAAACGAATTGAATAATTTACATTATATAAAAATATAATGTATAATAATGAAACAATTTATATTATCTCTAATATTATATATAATTTAATGCGTACAATTTTAAAAAATACTATACATTTATTATGTATTATATTATATTTATATCTAATAGTTTCTATTATAAAATATAATATATAATTATAAATATAACTATAATATTAATTTAAAAAATAAATTTACATTATATAAAACACTTATATAATGCAAATAAAATTTGAAAAAAAACCAATGACTATTGAAACTTGAAATCTATAGAATATAATGTATCTTCTTTGTTTATTTATCATTAAATTCCAAACTTAAATCTTAATTAAAAATTAAATAAAATAAATTAAATGCAAAGTCAAAATATACCAAAATCCAAAAATTAATAAAAAATAATTATTTAAAAAACTATTAATTTAAGTAATTAAATAAAAAAGTAAAACTGTATTTTTTTATTAATTATTAAAAATAGAATATTAATAAAATTTATAACAAAAAAAAATATATAATGTATATATTAAAAACAATATTAGCATTAAAATAGTACATGTTTTTGGTTTAAACGATCGACCTGCACAAATAAAATGGTTGGCTCATATCTACTTATTGAAGTGAGCAATCGATTTGGTTCAAGGCCACTATGTAGAGGTTGGAAGCCGCAGAAGTATCCAGAATGGAGTATTGGTGATGTTGAGATCATTACAGAAATTGCTATTGAATTATATTTACCTGTGCAAACTTCATCTTGTTCGCTGAATGCCTTTTTTGGTGGCATCAAATCTATTGTCTTAAAGCCACGTACCATTCCTAGAATGACTGCAACATTGCCTCCATATCACTTGCTTGTACCTAAAGCCTTGGACGACCTGCCATACACTCTATGCAGTCATCCAAACTTGGTCAATGGTTTGTAACAATTAAACACCTCCTATATTAGCCAAATCCTATTTGACTATAGCTACTTCTCCATAGAAGCGTACTAATTACTTTCTAACGATTAGACAATTTCATTAACACAACTTTTTGTTGATTATTGTATTAGTTTAAAGCTTGCTATCTAGTAATTACTAGCAACTAGTTATCATTTGGTTAACCATTAATGTTTTTGACGAGAGAGTTATTTTTTTTTATAGCCAACAAAGTGTTTTAGGTGGGTCACTTTTTTTTTTTCGCATAATGAGGCTTTTCATTTTTTGTTTTTGTCATTTGGAAGGAATACTTTATCTATGTATTCATTGTCTACCTCATGACATAAACTTGTAAGGACTCAAAACAACAAATAAGCTTGTAAATGCATTCATATAAAGTGTCACAGAAATTGAATGTTTGTTCCTTAGGGAGGGAATTTTGTACTTACAACAAATTATAAAGTGTAATAGGGGGTTGTGTAGTTCCTTGATTTTCAATCATAATAATGGATTCTCATGATTCTCACCTCATGCATGTGTTGCCTTGATTTACCTTCACAATCATGAATCCTCGTGATTCCTACCTCATGCCTGTGTGCCTTGATGCAAACCCTTTTACAATTTCTTGTACATCTTTTAGACCTAATTCTTCTGCACACTTTTGTGCCCAATTTCAATTGGACTGCTTATACCTCTTCTTGTCATCATTAAGGGGGGATTATAATAGTGTTATTCTAATGCTTCTTTCAATAGAGTAGTGGAGGGACCTTCTATCTTTATCTCTTGTATGGGGATTATTTTAGTGGATCATATTTTGTGAGATCTTCTAGTACTAATGTAGAGCACCATGATGCACATTTTAGAAGTTTACTACATGCCACTTGTGCATTTATTGATCGTACTCTAGAATTATAGTACTATCTATATTTTCAACTTCATAGGTTCCTATGTATTCATGGTTGAGTAGTGTTTCATATGTTCACTCATGCAATGTTTTTATCTTTTATCTTGATCTACATTTCTTGGAGGTTCCTTGATTCCAACAACCACAAGCTCATCTTCAACAAAGTTTACAACTTCGATATGCTTCAGGGTTTCTTCATCGTCATGTTCCTATCTTCATGGGACATCTTTTTAGAAGGTCTTATCCTTCTCTTTCTCTTTATTGGAGAGGAGTTTTGTTCCCATTGGATTTTATCCTTTTTCTCCATTTGTGAGAGATCATTATTGTACTTGAGTACCTTACCAGGCCTTGTTGTTGAGACTCATCTTTTTAGTGTTTAGCTTACTCCCTAAGTAACACTTAAGGGGTGATGTTAGTGTGAAAAGAGGTATTACTAAATTAGTTATCTTTTATCCTACTTAGTAGATTACTATTCACACTACATTTAATCTCACTTAAAGTACTTATAGATTTTTGTCTCACCTCATGTGGTTGATACAAGTGTTCTCACTTTGTGAGACACCTCTTGCATGGTCACTTGCCACTCACTAGAACACTTATCATGTGAGTTAACAAGTGATCCATTTTGAACGGTTAGTTAGTCATTGTCTTTCACACAACTACCCTCACTACCTTGCCTATTTAAGCAAGGTTGTATTGTAAATTTTACTTAAATCTTTTATTAATTTCTTTGATAATGGAAATTGGGCTCATTATGTGCAAGTGTTTCTATGAAAGAACTAGGTTTTTATGTTATGGTCTTGTTAGAAATCCTAACTAGGTGTGATTTTAAATATTGAAGAAAAAACATACATAGTTTAAACTGAAAAAAATATTATTAAAATTGATGGACTGTGAAAAAATCATATCAACTAATATTAGTGTTAATTAAAAGATAAATTCAATATTAACAAATAAAAAAAATATATAAGATTGAATGTAAATATAGATCAATTCTTAAAATAAATTTTAAAAATTAAAATGTACTTCAAATAGAATATTAAAATTAAAATAAACTATATTTGTATGTTAAAAGTTACAAGTAGAATTGAACTTTAGAAGTTAAAAATAAAGTGAAACCTATTAAAAAGGTAAAATATTTTTCAATTTTGAGTATGTAACTTTTGCATTTCTTGATATCATAGACTAAGTTTCATTTTTTTATTGTAAAATATTATTAAAGTTGTTTTAAAAAATAATCAATATTTTAAAGAAAAAAAATAATCAATATTTTAAAGAAAAAAAATAGAAAGATTAATAATAAATATTTTTAAAAATATAATAACAATGAATATTTTTTAATATTATTCAAAGTAATATAAAATTTGAAGTTGTAGATATTATTGTGCCTTGCACTCATGCCCCATTTTTGTGTTAGAAAACCAAGATCACTTGCATGCAAATGGATACCTGTCACATGCAAAAGACATGTAGAACCAAAGAAGATGTTCTGTAAACCTCAAAGTAAAAATGCATTAAGAGAATCAAGTATTACAAAGAGATCAATCCTTATGAAGGAGATCAAGAAACCCTAAAAGGGAAACCCTAAATGAAACCCTAGTGTGCACACTTAATAATTAATAATTAATTAATTATTAATGTGCCTAAGTTTAGCTTAAGTAACAAAGAGGAATAAGTGACTTAATTAATTAATCAATATGATATAATTAATTAAGCATAATAACTTATTACTCTAACACCCCCCCTTAAGATGAACTTAGGAAGAAGCTAAAACACTAGAATAAGATGCATGAAAGCAAAGATGGGTCCCGACAACTAGGCCTGATCAGGTACCCATTTACAAATGCAAGAATGAGTAAGAGAAGGAAAAACCCAGTGGGACAAAACCACCCTTACAATGAGATGTCATGCTGCAAAGAAGCACTGGAAGAAATCTGTAGAGTAACATTGGAACCTGATACTGGCAAGCAAGGAAAGATTCTTTTGTTTACTACTGAAACCAGATGAGAGTCACTGATTGATTCAAGGAATCATGATAAAGCAACAACAGACCCGATGCGATGGAACACTCGAAAACTCCAAACGGGAACAACTCTAGAATCTATGAAGCAGCAAACAATTATTTAATGATGTGTTATTGAAAATGAAGTGCAAAGATGCAAGATGCATTCTCCCAACTGCCAAAACATCCAAGTAATCGCTAAACAACCCATCAAGCCAAATCTAGACTGAGTGATAAACCTAGGATAGATACAGAAAAAGTGCATGGACAGCAACATAGAGCTCCTCAATACCTTTCCAACGCCACAAAGATGGCAAAAATCAGAGATCGTTGCAAAAAGTTATGAGCTCGAAAGCATAAAAAGTACATCTGACTTCAGACAGAAATAAATGTAGTAAAACAGAAAAATACTATAAAATAAGCTACACCAAATGAAAGTTCTCAGAACAAGCTTTCCAGCGATATCTCGTTTGCCTTATTTCGATACCGTATGCCCAAGTTATGACCAAAAGAAAAAAATTGCTCTTTTAGGGAAAACTGGACTAGGGGCAAAGAGTGCCAAACGGACGCTGATGTCATGCTGACGTCAGCGGTTCATGAGCATAAAATTGATGGCCATCTAGCTGTTTCCACAAAAATTGGCCCCCTTGCAAAAGAAAAAAAAATTGGGCCCTTGGTCCTGTGCGCGACCAGGGGCTGGTGGGCTGGGGTGGGGGCAAATCCCCTGGTCCTCCATAGGACTTGTGCTGCTGCAGAGGGGGCTGGGCGGCCGGGCGGGGGCTATATGCATAGCGCCCGGTCCCCCATAGGACCGCCACCTATGCTGCTGGGGGCCCGTGGGGGCTGGCTCAGCCTGACGGCGGGTTGGTGCCCGCCGCTCCTAGTGGCCGTCGGGTGGCGCAGCGGTGGCCGCCTGCCTTATGTGTGGGCGGCGCACAAAATGTTTAAAAAAATTCAATTTTTTTTTGAAAATTTTCAAAAAAGTGTGCCTCGATCTGCGTGTTGGGGAGGCCGTATGGCCCCTCAGATGAATTTTTTTGCCTCCCAGATCAACTGCACCAAAATGGACGATTTAATAGGCATTTCTAAGGTTTTTGGACGCTGCGAACATGATGGCGATGTTTGTTTAAGCCCATAGTGTCCCAAAAAGATGGCTACCCCCAGATCTTGCAGAAAAGATTCCTTTGGAAACCCTTGCACTTGAAACTTACAGAGAGGCCATATCTTCAGATCATGAACAAGCAGCTACAGGTCTGGTGCTCTGATACCATGTTAGAAAACCAAGATCACCTACATGTAAATGGATACCTGTCACATGCAAAAGACATGCAGAACCAAAAAAGATGTTCTGTAAACCTCAAAGTAAAAATGCATTAAGAGAATCAAGTATTACAAAGAGATCAATCCTTATTGAGGAGATCAAGAAACCCTAAATGAAACCCTAGTGTGCACACTTAATAATTAATAATTAATTAATTATTAATGTGCCTAAGTTTAGCTTAAGTAACAAAGAGGAATAAGTGACTGAATTAATTAATCAATATGATATAATTAATTAAGCATAATAACTTATTTCTCTAACATTTTGTTCTTGAAAAAATGGGGGACCCTTCTCTTCTTTTTGGTGTGTTGTTTTTCCCTTCTTTCCTTTCTTTCCTTTGTTTTATTTTATTCCTTTTCTCTCCTCTCTCTTTCATCATTTACTCCCTTTTGTTTTTCCCTTTTACTCAGTACCTTATCGAATTTTAGGATATCATGCTTTTTCATATTGGCATGTCATATGGGGTAGGATCGACACCCTACATTCATCAAGTGCTCTACATCAGTTGTCCCAAGTTTGGGCATTTGTGTATTGGGTATTCATTAAGGAGAACACCCGACGATGGTGATGTCTTGTCACCTCCAGCCCTATGCTAGTCACGCCAATTGGGTGAATTTATTTCACTAACAAAGAAAATTGATGGAAATTAATGCCAACTTTTGGGGGTCACCAAATGGTTTATTAAGTTTATGATGTTCATTTCGATATCCACTTTATCCTATTTGTGTTCTTGAGCTTTGCAACTATCTTTAAATTGTGAAGAAAAATATTCCCCTATGCACACCTTGTCCTTGATTGTTGCTTCTTGTGAAATGTTTGAAAACCAATCCCAAAGTGGAAGTATAATTTTTGGACATCAAGAATCAAGAATACCCTTTACCAAATATTGAGTTCACAAGATAAACTTTAGATTACATGTTTGATCCCTAAGAGCCTTTAAAATCTTTTCAAGTATCATAGATTAGGACTTGCCTCTAAAACTGATGAAATTGTTGCAAACAAGGTATGTTTTATATCCAATCCCCAACTCCCAAAAATTATTCAACATATTTCAAATGTCACTAGATAGTAGTGTAGTGTCAAAAAAAGTAACCCTTTTCCACACTTCATTTGGATAATTGACATAAAATGTAATTATCTGCATCTTAGAGTGGTGTTGTAATGTGTTGTAGACATTCACATCATTATAGTACCTTCATTTGATTAAAACATTCCTTAATTGGTCCTTTGCAAAGGTGTTGTGAAGTGTTGTAACACACTTTCATACTTTTCTAGGATTTATTCACTTAATTAAGCTTAATGGGCCCCTTCTTAATAAATGTATTTAAAGTTGTACCTTATTTAAGTGTTGTAAAGTGTTGTAAAGCACTTTCAAATTTAAATAGGGTGGTCTTAATTAATTGTGGTTAATTGGAGTTAATTAACCCCTTTAATTCAAATTTAAGCCTTAATTATGACACCTCCCGAAGATCTATCGCAACACCCATGATTTCAATATTATAACATTTCATTAGGAAAATTTAGGTCCTCAAAAATGGTGCAAGGACCCATTCACCGTAGGTGGCAAATGGGTCCTCCCTTAATAGGACCCCCCTTTATCAATTGATCTAAAATGGGTTTTTATTGCTATTTTCATCCCCTAGGGTTAGGTCCTATAAAATTGAGCCAGGAACCATTCACCCTAGGTGGAAAATGGGTCCTCCCTTAATGAGGACCGCCCTTTTCAAATTTCATTCTAGTGGAAATTTAATAAGTTTTCTTTCCAGATCTAGTGTCGGCCTTAATTGTTTGAATTTTAGGGTTAATGTCTTAATTTAGTATAAATAAGGGATTAATTCACATTGTTTCTCCTAACACCTTTATGAAGCATTCTATCAATTTCAAGAGAGCATTTCAAGAGCATTCACAAGGCATTTCAACGCAGATTTGAAGAGTCTATTGAAACAATTCAAGATCATATCATCATGACAAGGGTTTGATGCATTCATGTGTGTTGTTGAGCTAAGAAGTGGATGTGGTATTGAAGATCTACTTGCAAGCATTGTTCACATCACTTTCAAGGATCCAAAATCTACATTCTTCAAGGACACTACATGCTAGTTTGTAGATTTTTCTTACAAGACATCATCCAAGGTGATATCAATTACATATTTCATCTTTCATGCTTCAGTTCATTTTTTTCATCATTTGGTTTAATTACCTACAAGGGGTTTGACCGAGGAAAACCCCCATTCCCTAACAAACAAGTTTTATTCCCTTGAATGTGTGTTTGTAGATTTATAGGTTGAAGATCAAGTGGAGCAAGTTTGGAGCAAAATTCTCAAAGTTGTCAAGATGCAAAAGTTGCCATTCAAAGTGAAAAATAAAATATTTGAAGCTACAAAATTATCTATATAGACCTCTAGAAGTTGATAACGAGGACTTTGAGAGTGCATACATCAAGGTACAAAACACTGATCCTAGTTTGAAAAACCCTAACAGGAACCCATTCGCCATTGAAGGAAAATGAGTCCTAAGTAGCTTAAAAACAAGTTTTTGACAAGGTACACAAATTTTTATGCTCTAAATCCTTCCCTCAAAGTTTCTATAATAGTTATGGTCATTTTTTTATTGTTATTTGCATCTTTTAGCTCTCATAATTGAATGTTTTAATAAGGAAATTATTTAGTGGTTTATAATCTTTTCCATTCATGGTGGTAATCCCTACCTTTTCTATTAAAAAAGTAAATCCTCTTAAAGTATTATTTTTATTGCAATAAAACAATAGACTATGCACTCAACACCCCACTCTCAACAGAGTGCAAGAAAAAGTGGATTCCCTCAAGAATGACGTTTTAACGATTTGCTAGGTTTTAAGGGGTAGGACTGATGGATGATTGTCAAAATTTTTGTTTTACCTTTAACATTATTTGAACAAGTTATTGCTTTACATGTTATGAGGCATATCTTAACTAGTATAACTTTGTTTGAAAAGGTGTGTTTTTATTTTGAGATGGATTTATTGTAACACTTGGTGTTTTTATATGCAGGAGATATGTCACCCAAGTATCCTATAGAAATGAAGTACCAATACAAGGGGTATCATCCACCATCTAAGATGTTCTCACCCTACATGGAGATTGGTGATATGAACCTCAAACATATAAAAATTGATGAATTCAAAGAAGGACCAATGATGAAGAGACTAGGACATGTGTTGCCACAACATTGGAAAACTCTAGATTGGTTGAGGCAATATATTTTTAAATTATTGTTCAATCCTTAGAGTTGGTGTTAACATGCACCCATTATTATAACCATAGAAGAAAAAAGATAATGAGATCGGTAGGAGAAGTGGTGCTCGATGTGAGCATAGATATGAATGAAAAGGTCTTCAAGATTCCTTCCTCCCCCCAATATGAGGAAATTTATATGAAGAGGGCCATGAAATACTTTTATTACAATGAGGTAAGCAACCTCAACCACATTAACAATCAAATGCAACTTAACCCTAGAAAGGTGGCCCTCAAAATGGCCAAAGTCCAACAAAAAAGTGAATTGAAGGAGGATATCAAGGATTTGATTATATCATTGAGTAGGGTATTTGGGTATCTTGATTCTAAGGGTTATACCAATGGATGGTTAACTCCATCATGACTATCAATGACAACAAAAATGATAAATTTGATTGGGCCACACTGATTAGTGACACCATCCATGAACAATTAAAGACTATTATTCAAACATCTAAGTTCTACATGACTTCATACTTGGTGTATTTATTGTATTCTCAAGCCACTTTCCTTGGTCTAGATAAAGTAGGTTCCTTATAGCTTGGGGAGGTAACCATATACAAGTATTATCCTCAACTGAAATTGTAGGATGGTATACCCATTTCTATGTTTTCAATAAGAACATTTTATATGTTTTTATCAAAGGTTTAAAGGAAGATAAATATCTAGGAGGATCTCCAATGAATCCATGCAAGAAATCAAGAGTTGGGGGAACTAGTATATCCAGTTCAAAACCTTCACATATGTTCGAGTGGCTAGCTTCCACAAGACTCCATATAAGTTTCCAAGGTACCCATCAGATAAAATGCTCTTTTTAGAATTTTTTAGATAGGAGATTAAGATTCACCAACTGATAGTGGGGAAACAAAAGTTTGGATATAGTTTCCTAATCAAAATGGGAGTGTATTCATGTGCTAATATGCAAAATTCTAAGAGTGTAGAAACAAAATTGGCAAAGTACTCCTATGTGGTTTATAATGATGCTCAGGGTAGGTTTGATCGAATAGGAAAGATCAACAAGGTTATAGGCTCTTTCTTCATCCATGAGCCTAAAGTAGAAGACCATTGGGAAAACTATGAGGAAGAGTTTGAGGTAAGAATGAAAGAATACTTTTGATTGACAGTAAATTTGAGTAAGTCTTGCATGGAGGCTCAAGTGCCTAAGGATGTGAAAGAAAATGGGAAGGTCTTGGATCACATTTATAGTGGGAAACATATCTATAATCAAGCAATCTTCAGTAAAGATTGTTCGGTAGATGAAAATAAAAAATATTCAAACAAGGCTAGAAGGTGTCAACTCATTCTCTTAAGTGGCTTAGACACCCTTCTCCTATGATGAAGTTGGCAAAACCTATAAAAGTAATAGAGAAAGAGAAAGTAGGTGAATTATCCTTCATTTTTGTAGCCAAGACTAAAAGTTCCTCACCTCCCAAAGTGGAAAGGAAGAAAAAAAAAAGGAGAAAGAACCAATAACTATCAGTTCAAGTGAGGAGGATATTAAGGAAGGAGAAACTCTAGTTAGAAGGAAAAGGACTAGAGAGGCCATTCAAGAAAGAGCTACTCAAAGGGAGTCTCAAAAAACTTATTCCTCCTCCCCTCCACATGAATCGCCCCTACCTTCACCTCATCCCTCTTTAAAATCACCACATGATACACTTCCATCTCCACCTCCAAATTATTCTCCTCCTATTGCATAAGATGAACCACCTACCAGAGAGGAAGAAGCTCCCATCAAGGAATGAATAGAAGTAGTGCTAGAAGAAGGGGAGATACAAAGAGAGATCCCCACAAAAGAGGAAGAGAAGAGAGAGGTTCCTGCTAGAGAAACTATAGCTAAAGAGAGAACATGAACTAGAGTAGGTGGGAGAAACTCATGATGAACAAATCCTAAGGGAAGAAGAGATTAGAGGAAAAATAGAAGAACAAGAAACTAAGCAGGTTGATTAAGAAGGATCCCATAACTTAATGATATCATGTTTCCTCGATCCATATATAGGTAATTCAAAGTATCATTTTTGGATTTCATTGTGTATGAGATTTGTGCATCAACATTTCATATTTCTTCTTCTCTAGCTCTAGTTTTTTATGCTGATATTGGATCACGAAGTGTGATCTAAAATGTTGATGCAAAAATATCATACACAATCAAATACAAAAATGATTGTTTAAATCGGGCTCAGACCATAATATCATCTCTTCCCATGTTAGAGAAACATTAGTTTTCATACCCATAATTTGTATCAACCATACAATCCAAAAGAGGTAAAGGACATATGTGGAAGGCAGCTTGGAACAAAGCTTGAGCATTTTTTCAAAAGCCTTTCAATCTCCAATGAGGAGAAGGAAAAGGGCCAAAAGAATATCCACAATCACCATGGACAAGAATGGGAACAAACTACACAAATAGTTGTCCCTCTAGTGGATAAAATTGAGTCTGCTCGATGTGGCCTAAAGACTACCAGATCAAAAAGATTGATATGACAAGGTAGCAGAGGTATGGATATTTACAGTTTTGATAGTTATAGTTTGATACTCTTGCTACGAATGGGGTAAGATGGAGCACCCTTGACTATGTCGTCTCATAGCTGCTCCAATGTAGGTGCCTCATACTCCCTCCTACTCGACATTTTGTTGACTTCTCTCACAAAATTCAACAATTTGCTCATAGTGAATAGTGAAAATGACCCTTTTAGAGACCCACCAAGGTATATATAGGCCACTCGGGGCCCACTTTTCCCAGAGTTTGTAGCCCCCTGATTTCTCTTGAATTTACTCCACCAAGCTAGGGGAAAACTCAAGAGGGTGCATATAGTCACCTCTTGATCATATTTTTCTTCCGAATCAATGAATTTTTCTTGACCATTCTTCTCACCATGATAGCTTCTTCCAAATTTTTAGAATTGACCTAAAATTTGAGTTTTGCAGGTTCAAGTTTTGCACAAATTTTCACAAAGGCTTTGTTGCTACTTGTTGAGCTCAGTTGCTGGGGCCACCTTCAATATTAGTTAGCTTGACCATAGTGGCCTTTTAGGTCCCTTTTCCTGGCATGCAAATCCAAAAAATTCAAATTTGAGGTGAAATTTTTTCTTCTCTACTTTAGTGTGGCTCATTTTTCCCTAAATCAATCCCACTAAAGTGGGGGAAAAATGTAATGTCGTAGAATTACATCTAGGGGCAATTTCACATTTTTGCACTTTTTCGTAGCATTTATCACACCTTAGAGCATTAATGACAAAAATTCCATGAGTCAGAAGATCTCACAATTTTGACTCCATATGGACTAGTGGCAGAGCATCAGAAGCTTGACAACATTTTTCCCAGAAACCTAGGCCTTGGGGGCCTACACGGTACACGGGTGCCTGTACAACATGCTAGCGTCCTAACAATTTTTTGAGTTTAAAATGACGAATCTCAAATCCTGACTCTCTCGACACATGTCCTAGTAGTCAAAATTCAGATGTAACAAATCTTTTCCCCCCTTGCATGCAACAAAAATCCTTCCTTGGCTCTCATTTAGGTGTTAAAGCCATTCAGTGAAGCTCTCTCTACACTTTCACTCTTGAGTTCTCTTCATTCTTGATAGCAACACTCTTGCAAGTGAAGCCATGCTGGACTAAGGTCCTCCTAACAACTACAACTCTCAAGCAAGCATTGAATGGTACATCCATGCACTCCGAAGAGGGTCTAGGATCGTGGGTAATGCTCTCTCTCTCTTACTCTCTTTTCCTACAGTTTGTTTATTTTCTACTTAGTGGTGCGCGGTTTTCTTTCACCACATGCTTTGTTACTTTGTTTACAATCCTTTCCAACTTGGTTGTCCATGGAGGTGGGAACACCAAAACAGGGGTCTGACTGAGGTAGACACCTATACAGCCCCAACCTTTTCCCCTCGTTCTTTTGTGTGTAGGTTGCAAAGCGGAACTTGGACTGAAGACCCAAATTTCTTGTTGAAGGTAAGTTTTCTCCAAGTTCTCCTTGTATTTTATTCCATGTTTCTACTTTCTGTCTAGTTATTCCATTCAACATATCTCTAATCCAACCCAGTAAGTGAAACCTTATCCTGCTCACTTGAGCTCCTTTGATCTAATTTAGGATCTAGAATAATTCCATAATTGAATGCTTAACTTAAACAATTTAATGGAAACTCAAAAACAAGTGTACATTATTGAAATTATGCTTTAAAAATCAAGGTGATAACCAAAATGTGAGAGAGAAGAAGAGAAGGTGGAAATAATCTGATAATGGAGTTCATCACAATCATGACTACGTCTTCGGCTCCGCTCCAATGGAGTGAGACCGATCTAATTAATCTCCAAAATTTGAAAATACAATTGTTACAAAAGTTCTCCGTTAAGCACAATGGGATTCCAACATTTCCCTGACATACGGAGACAACACTCAACTCTCAAAAATGCTCTCAAAAATCTCACCACTTCCAAAATTCCTTAGCTAGAAAAATACTTAGCTAATTCCATCCTACACCAACCCCTTTTATACACCAAGTTTACCCATTTTGGTGTGTAACCAAATGATTTTACAAAATCATGTGTATCTCCCATTTTTACAAATAAATCTCCCCGTTACAATAAAATATTTCATGTAACTTAAATAATTAACCCCTTCAAAATATTTTTCGGATGGCCCTTATAATTTGGGCTAGCAATTTTTTTTTTTTAATATTTCTCCAAGATCATTATTTTTATCCCTTTTAGTTATAATATATAAACAAGCTAATATTTTGTAAGGATGGATATGCTTATTAATAGGAGATTAAAATATTATTAAAATATTATAATATAACTCCTTAATAGTAGGGAATGTTTTGCGTTTATCATCCTTTCACATATATTTTTTTAAGGGATTTTATCCCATTTAAATAGGAGTAAATTAAGGCCCCACCTATTTTATCTGATGTAAGCCTTAAATTAAGGCTTTTAAATGGGAGGAGTGGTAGGCTTATATATAAGATTTTATTTTATTATTTTTTTTAATAAAATGAAGATAATGGGGCTATATGGAATTTTGTAGTGATGCCATGTTTCGACACCATACTGGTCCAACTTGCTCACTGGGTTTGCTGATGTCATTGGTCAACCATAGACTTTGACCGTTTGTAACTTTTTTCATACAGACTCTGATTTTTGAGAGACAAGTGGCGTTGCAAAGCTCTCAATGAAATCTTCATGTTGATATCCACTTTGACCATCTTTGACAACTTTGAATTTTGATCCGGGGCTTTGAGTTGACTGAAGGTTTAACTAATTATATCTCAAGCATCGTAGCTCTGATTGACTCCATTCGAGTTGTGTTGGAGTCAAAATTTTGGCCACTTCCTAATGATTTTGATTCTATAGAGAAATGAGAAAATTAAATTTTTGGTGAAGATCCTTTGGATCAGTCCTCCCCACTAGAGAACTTTTAGACCTCCAAAAGTGACATTTATTAAGACATTAAGTGAGTACTTGGGAATGGCTTCCCCACTTGTCCTATATCATCTGTACATCTATATACTTAGCTCACAACCATAATTAATACTGCAATAATATTGTTGAACAAAAACATTATTCTATCATTTCCATAAGCAACTACATCATCTGTCATAGCCACTAACCAACAAAAAATGACTAACATCAAGTTGTACAATAATGCAGATATGATAGAGAATAAATCAACAACATATTGATATCCCACAACATAAACATTTTTACCCAAGGGACCATCAATGCTTTCAATCACCATTCCCTCATGCTGTACTTGGGTGCATCCTGCAACATCTGACCCTAGTTAGCTACTCCAAGTTAATGTCTAGAACCACTTGTACTGGAAGACATAAGAGTTAAATCTTTACTTGCATTAATTACCCTCTTTAATTGTCCTATGTTTGCAAAAGAATGACCAGTCTTAATCCTATGAGAATGAACAATATACTGAATGCCATCTTTAAACAAATGATAATGATTCTTTTCCCTATAGAAAATAGCTTTTCAATCATATAGATAAGGGCTACCCAACACTATCCCATAGATATCTAGTGGAACCACATCAAACTGTACTTCATCCACAAACTTACTAGTGATTGCAAATTTCAAAGTGCATTTTCTTGTTACTTGCAATTTATCATTCTCGCAAATCCAACCTAGTCGATAAGGTGTCTTATGCAATGTAGTATTCAATCCCAAGTTCTTGATAACACTTTCAAAAATCAAGTTAACTTGAGAACCACTATCTATGAGTGCATCAAGTTTCACATTCTTAGCAGCAACCCTTATGTGAAAAAGTTCATTCCTTTTCTTATCATCAGAGACTTCATTAACTTTAGGTGTAGAAGCACAACTATCAAAGGAAACAATGGATATAGGAGCTTGACCTTTCAAACCCATAACTGTTATCTTAGTTTCATCATCAGAATCAGAACCAAGATCCATAACAACATTTGTGGCTTTCTCCTTACCTTTATGTTTCTGATTATTTTTCTAAGCCCACTTAGGCTTCAATTCTAAATGTAACTTCCAACAATGATCTTCATCATGACCCTTCCTGTCAAAGTGAGAGCAAGAAAGCTTGCCATCTTGCTTGACTATAGTTGTATTCTTTCCTTTCCCTATCTCTGCAACCTTAGATGATTTCTTTATAGAGTTATCATTATCAAAATTATCAATAAAAGAACCCTTTCCTCTTGACTCTAAATGTGTAGCTTGGACACATACTTCATCCAAATTACTAGGGTTCAAGACCAAAATAGAATGTTTGAGATATGAGTGAAGACCTCCTATGTACTTTATCAAAGTATCCTGGGTGTACAAAGGTACATTTAATGCAATAGCCCTTTCACGAAACTCATGGTTGTAATCTTGAACAAACTGTCCTTTCCCTTGCCTAAAATTTTTCCAGTTCATCATTAACTATTGCATATGGCGTAGGGTATTAAACTGGTTTTTAAGAGCACTAACAAATTCTATCCAAGTTAAACTGACTCTACCATGTTGTGAAATTTTTGCTCTAGTCATACTCTCCCACCAGGTAAGAGTTGTACCTCCCAACCGAAGAGTAGCTAACTGGATCCTAGAAGCATCATCAAAGAGGCTTTGGAATCTATAATAAACTTCTACTTGTTGAATCCAGTCATCTAGTTTTTTAGCAGCTAATTCACCACAATACTTAGGTAGTTGAAATTTAACGTCCAATTTATTCTTAGACTTATTTACACCCTTAAAAGGATTAGCAAAAAGAGAATGTGTAGAAGAAGGGGGAGAAGAAGAATGAGTAGATAGAGGATATTTTGGGAGTTAATCACCACCTCCTGGTTGCTTCTTCTTGCCTTTACTGTCTCCATGATCTTCTTGCTTCAATGCATTATCTTCTTCAAGTTTCATGTGTTCTTCTGTTTCTTTGAGAAGCATATCCAATGTAGCTTTCATTTTCTAGAAGGCTCTTCAAAACTCCTGCTCACTGAGTTCTTTGGGTACCTCCATTCCAGACACAAGCATTTTCAAAAAAGTTCTTTGTTTCCCGATCTCAGGATTATATTCCTCAAGTTTTCCTTCACCCTTTTGAATCCTAGATATTGTTAGCATTCACAAAAAATCTGCAATACTAGTCACCAAATGCTCTAATACAAAAACTTGATTTGATTTAGGATCTAGACAAAGTACATAATTGAATGCTTAACTTAAACAATTTAATGGATACTCAAAAACAAGTGTACATTATTGAATTTATGCACTTTAAAAATCAAGGTAATGACCAAAATGTGAGAGAGAAGAAGAGAGAAAGTGCAAACAATCTGATAACGAAGTTCGCCACAATCATGACTATGTCTCCGGATCCATTCCAATGGAGTGAGACCGATCCAATTAATCTCCAAAATTTTGAAATACAATTGTTACAATAGTTATCCTTCAAGCACAATGGGATGTCAACATTTCCCTGACGTACAAAGACAACACTCAACTCTCAAAAATGCTCTCAACAATCTCACCACTCCAATTACAAAATCACCTCAAAACCACTTCCAAAATTCCTTAGCTAGAAAAATACTTACCTAATTCCATCCTACACCAACCCCTTTTATACACCAAGTTTACCCATTTTGGTGTGTAACCAAATGATTTTACAAAATCATGTTTATCTCCCATTTTTACAAATAAATCCCCCCATTACAATAAAATCTTTCATGTTTAAATAATTAACCCCTTCAAAATATTTTTCGGATGGCCCTTATAATTTGGGCTTACAAAATGTTTTTTAATATTTCTTCGAGATCATTATTTTTAGCTCTTTTAGTTATAACATATAAACGGGCTAATATTTTGTAAGGATGGATATCCTTATTAATGGGAGATTAAAATCTTTTTAAAAGATTATAATATAACTCCTTAATATTGTGGAGCACGAGTTAGGTGCCTCCCTCAATATTGGGAGTACAAGGAGTCCCATAGTGCTGTAGGCCGTCTGTAGATCCAAAAACAGATTGTCGGGTATCGTGGACTATAAAATAATATTAATTAATTTTTTTAATTTATCCTTTCACATATATTTTTTTAAGAGATTTTATCCGATTTAAATAAGAGTAAATTAAGGCCCCACCTATTTTATCTAATGTAAGCCTTAAATTAAGGCTTTTAAATGGGAGGAGTGGTAGGCTTATATATATATTATTGTAATTTAATTTTATTATTTTTTTAATAAAATGAAGATAATGGGGCTATATGGAATTTTTCAGCGACGCCATGTGTTGACACCATACTGGTTCAGTTTGCTGACTAGGTATGCTGATGTCATTGGTCAACTGTAGACTTTGACCATTTGTAAGTTTTTCATACAAACTCCAATTTTTGCAAGTGGTGTTACGAAGCTCTCGATGAACTCTTCATGTTGATATGCACTTTGACCATCTTTGACAACTTTGAATTTTGACCCATTTTCCTGACTTGGGTCTTTGAGTTGACTGAAGGTTTGATTGATTATATCTTGAGCACCGTAGCTCCGATTGATGCTAATTCTAGAGAGAAATGAGAAACTTAAATTTTTGGCATAGATTTGCTAGATCATCTTGAGCTTTCTATTGCTTAGGATGCCAGTGTGCCCTGTTGACGACAACACGCCACACTAGTGTCATGAATCCATGCTTCCATCCTTTGGAAAAGAGCTCCTCTATCTAAGACGACAATCTAGAGGTTTCACTCTCTCAAACTATAAAGTAGTTCTTTGTAAAAGTTAACGTATACCCATCTCTTTCACGATTTCTTTATGTTGAGGTGGATAAGGGTAGTTCGTTTCGTAGTGGTCTCTTGAGAATGAAGAGACCTGTGTGTAATGAATCTTTCTTATCTTACACATAGTATTTGAAGAAAATTTTAGCCCTGAACCCATATCCATCCAATTTGAGGACCAATTTAGATTACTCACAATCCATTTTAAATTCTATGAAAATATACAAGACTTCAATTTTAATGAAGATTGAGGTGAATGTGAATGTGTGGACACTTATTCCTTTCTATGAGTTCTAACTACTAGATACCTTTGTATATATGCAACTCTTAAGGAGATTTTTCCAAGCCTTTAAACCTTTTTTGGATACAATATTCCACATGGAACGGAGTATAATTGTTTTATCTTTGTAAATCAATGATGCTTTTTCCTCCTTTATCTAGTTAATGATAAAAACTATTCTAGGTAACTCTATGAAAAGCTTGGTTTCTTTTGACATTGGGTCCTAGACAAAATTACAAAGTAGTTTGGAATATTTTTCATAAGATGCTTTAGAAGGATCAACATTTGAGGAATAATGGGCAAGAGATGAACAAGGAATTTAACTGACAAAACTAAAATTTACAAGCCAAGAAAAGAGGATTTAGTATCCAACACACATTTTATCTACACCCATTTGCCTTCTTTTTTTTTCAACTTATAGACATAATGTTGTCAATGAAAGACTCTCTAACTTTGTTAACAAATTTATGTGGCTTGTCATTAACCTAATGTAAAAAATAAAAATAGTTTATTTCAATACTCTTATGATTTTAAAAATGTATTATTTTAATTTTCAATACAAATATATTCATTACATAACTAAAATAGAATTATTGAATACCTTATGTGTAAATTCCTAATATATACATACATTAGAAAAAATTCATATATTTTAATCTATGATAGATTTTTAAAAGATGAAAGTTTAGCGAAACTTTATACTTCACAAAAGATATGCCAAAAAAATTAATTTCAAGCATTTATTATCAAGTTATGTTTCATAGAAAATAGTTTGTTTATTTTTTATAAAAATCGCATTAATTTTTTAATAATTAATTATTTATTTCTAAAACATATATTTAAAATTTATATAACGTCTACCAATGTGTCAAATTTACACGTGTACAAATTTTATTAATGAAAGAAACTACTATGTTCATTAATAAATGTGACAAAATTACATCCACACATTTTTAAAATTCTAAAAAGTTCCTCTTTGAAATGTGTAATTTTCACATGAATAAATTAAAAATATAAAAAATAGCTTGTAAACTACCTTTGAAATGCTAGAACTTATATTACTATGTTTTTAACATTATGGATAAATCCTCTTTACACAAGGTTAATTTATATCTATTTTTCAAGACTTACATACCACTAAAGGCCTCTATTTGGCCTATCATCAACGTCCACTCACCCAAGATAATTTTTTCTCCTAAAAAATTGGTGTGAATTGACATCATGTGCAAATAAACTCTTCTCAGAAAATTTGGTACCAACATAGTTTTTTCATTGTTGATGGTAATCCTTTCCTCGTCGCTATTGATTAACACCAAAGTATGAAATGTTGACTTAATGTTAGACCACACCATTAGGAGGAAATCTCTTATCTTGCGATCTAAGTGTTGACACTAGAAATATGTATTAGGATAATTGATGTATGCTACCTTCTACACAAAGAAAAGTGAGTTCAATTGAAACTTTGAAAATTCCTTCACATCTTTGGCAAGGCCTTGTGAGGTGGCATAAATAGAGTCTACCGGGATTGTGGCATATGCAATTCCTGATCAATTAAATTATTTGTTCTTAGAATGCTAAAAGATGAATGGTTAGTCTTGGAGCTTCTATCTAAATCCAAGGAATTCAAGAGAAGATTGCTCTTTAAGTTTAAAGTCTGTTGTAGTGAAACAATGTACTAAAGAGTGTTAAAAATACAAATTGTAATGAGATTAAGCTATGCTAATATCTTTAAACCATGCATAAGATAATTCCTCCAACTTATATTAATCCTCACTTAAAACTTTTATTAAAAAAAACTTTCCTTTTACTACAATATTAAATTTTACTATTTGTACAATAAAATTGAAAACCATAATTTTTTTTAAAACATCCCAGTTTATAATTAATAACTAAATAATAATTTAAACAACTATAAATGATAAACTAAATTAACTTTAATACTGAATAATATGGCTCACTACCATAATAAAAATATTAATTATAACTTAACTAAGGTTTAAGCTTAATTAACCTTCCTCCTACATTATTTTAGCATGCGTCCCTCTTACATTATTCTAACTAATAACATCGCTATCGCTGTCAGTGTCGCTTCTGTCTGCTTGCTTGTCCATGCGCGTAGAGCTCTGAATCTGCTGAATTTGAGGATCCATCTTCCCTTCCAGCATTAGTACCGCTTGCCCCATGCCTGGTCTCACCTCCTCATCCTTTTCAATGCATGACAACCCTACAATAATTGTTCTTCTCACCTCTTCAATGTCTCTCTCCTCTGCAACACCCTCCTCCACAATATTAATTGTGTTCCCCTGGTAAATTTCAGTTGCAGCCCATGTGGGAAAGTAATACTTACTTGAATCTTGCACGTTTAAATCCAGATTTCTGCGGCCGGAAATGATTTCCAAGAGCGTCATACCAAAACTGTAAACATCAACCTTGGGTGTGATGGGAAGACCAGAAATCCACTCTGGAGCTAAGTACCCTCGCGTTCCTCTTGTAGTGGTCAGGACGCGGCTAAAATCTCTACCCACCAGCTTGGCCAGCCCGAAATCTTCCAACTTCGGTGACAAATTACCATCCAATAGGATGTTTTCGGGCTTAACATCGCTGTGAATGATGCGAACTCTGCAGTTTTCGTGTAGATAAATTAGCCCTCTTGCAGTGCCTAACGCGATTTCGAATCGGGTCTTCCAGTCGAGCAGCTTCTGTTTTCTTTTGGAATTGCTTGTGAAGAGTAAGGAATTCAGAGAGCCGTTGGGCATGTAATCATAAATCAGTAACCTTCTTGATCCTTCTGCACAAAACCCTCGAAGCCTGATCAAATTCACATGTTGTATGTTTCCAAGAGAACTGATTTCTGCTCGGAATTGCTTCTCATCTTGGCTTGAACCCTCCATTTTCTTTACGGCCACAAGCGTACTGTCTATTAGGGATCCTTTGAACACTGAGCCGAATCCTCCGCTCCCCAACTTAGACCTGAAATTCCTAGTTGCAATCTTCAATTCCATGTAACTAAACATTCTAATAAAAGAGTTGCAGGAATATGCACACCTCTCCATCAATCGTAGCCGATGCCTCTGCCGATGCCTCCGCCACATTAAAATAGAAAAGATACCCAAAACAACTGCAAGTGCAGAGACCACAGCGAGCACTGAGCCTACAATAATTGCTGTTTTGCTTTTGGAGGAGGACGATTTGTTAACTGCAACTGTAGAGGCAGGTACTCGAATGAAAACATTTGAAATGCTTTTTGGTTGAGAATTGAGCATGTTTAGCAAATCTCCAGACCAGATTTGGCAGGGTCCTGAAGGCGAGTTGAAGGTATACGCAGTGCACGAGCAGTTGCCGAGGCAGGCTTTCTGGCATTCTTTCTTTGTGGTTGCAGGGTTTGACGAAACAGAACCATCAGGCAGCGTTACGCTCGGCTCGATGAACCCGTCTGTGCTGCCACTTTTGTCACCGTAGTTTAACGGACTCTGCCGCGCGCAACCGCCGGACCACCACTCTTGCGAATTCCAGGTGTAATTGTCTTTGGGGGTGAAGCCTTCCATGCAGCTGCAGAACTGAAGATTGTTTGAATTGCACCTTCCGAAAGCGCCACAGAGACCATATACCGCGCATTGATCTCTAGGCCGAGACCAGAACATGATCCACTCTCTACCACCACTACTGCAAAAAAATAGTTGAATTTCTCCGGACTTAACTAAGACGAAACGTGCAGACGCATCGAAGATTGCGTAACTGGCATACAAACCAGAGCTAGTAGTATCAAAGCTGATATTGTAGGAGCATTTCTCTGCCATTTCAGGAATTGCACTGAAAGTCTTACCGTCCCATCTTCCGCTCTCCCAATACTTTACAGAATTATTCCATGTTAGCACGAATTGTTTGGCCCCGGATGGATCCACGTGGAAGGAGAAAAGCCCAGGAGCGGGATCTAATGAGTTTCTCCAACTGACTAGCTTTTGCTGTCTACCGAACCTCATTCCTGGCAACCAGGTGTCTACAGGATTGTCGAAACTCTGCCAAACAGTTTCAGATTTGTTGTCAGCACCCAACATCAAAAAATTACCAGAATCTAATATCACAGCCCGGGAGGCCTTCTTTGATATGTTGGCTGACCAAAGAGATGTGGCCCCTGCATCGATCAGTTGCAGATAGCCTTGTGTAGACAGCTTCAAAACGCCAGACCTGTTTCTCGCTGGAGTCTCCCTGTTAGCCACCCAAACGATCGTCTTCTCTTGTATTTTGGCATACCAGATGCCAATATACCAATTCTTGGTTCCATTTAGGCTGAAGAATCCTAATTCAAATGTCCCATTCGTCGAAATTATTGTCTTATTTCCAGTAAGTGTGGTGCCCAAGGAAAGAGTATCTGCAGCACCACAACTCTTCAGTTGAATAAACACTGTACAAGCAAAAACCAGGCTTAAGCAAAATTTTCCCCTGATTTCGTCCATGGCTGAAGGTGTTAGCGATGGGACGAAGCTCCGTCTAGCGTTAAAATTCAACAGGAATAGTTCAGTGGAAACTTCCCAGAAAGAGAAACGTCACCAGCAAGTGGCCATTCAATTTAGAAAGGCATTCAGTAAAGAGGTCCAATTTCCCAAACGTATAAGAGGCAGATTCATACCCAAGAGCTTGGAATGCATGCATACCGTCCCATATAATAATTTTAACACGAAATTTACACCATAAATTTAATGGTGACATTTAGGTTGGACCTCCAAAATTTTAAAGAGAATCGCCCTTCAAAAAATCTAAGTTGACGGTCACAATTATAATGTTGTTCCGAGCGCGTGGAAATTTTGTTTCTTGCATTGCGTGTCAAAGGGTTCGGAAACACCCTGCCCGGAACACAAGTCCAGTCAATTTTAAAGTTTGAGCAAAAGTCAGTGAGTCTGAAAAGTAATAATAAACACAAGAGAGGAGAGAATGGCGGGTATTGTCAAGGGGCTAGACCAGAGCACGATCAAATGCCCTTTTTCTCATCTCAAAGGTCAACCTTGTGTAGCACTGCTCAACTATACTCGTGACTCCATGTGGACAAGCCCTTTCAAGTTCTCAGATTACACCTTTTTGCTTGCGAGTCCTCCATCTGGAAGGAACTCAACTTCTACAAGTGCATCACGGAATTACGCACTTACGAGATGCTACGAGCTCTTCTGCCTGCATGGTCCTACCATGTCTAACTTTGTTCACTTTCTTGAATGGCCATTGCATCCTATGTAGACTTGGTGATTCCATCGAGCTCTTCATCCTTTGTGCCTCCCATAAGACAACTGATTACTAGACCCGTTCACCTTGAACTCTGAGTTCGCTTTTCACACAGACTAGCTCTCTGAGCATTCCTAGATCCAATGTCAAACTCAGAAAGAGTCCCTTTTAGCTCTTCAAGGACTTGACTTCCCCCTTACTACATTGAAGCTGAGATCCCTAACTCACTCGGTCCAATGACTTCAAGGACGGCGCACCTTTGAACTCGCGATACCTACTCAGCTACTTCCCAAGTCTGGCTTGGTTCCACCTTTCTAATAGCATCTTGTTGCACCATGCAGCCTTTATGAGATCTAGCACCAACGATACCAATCGGATTCTTCTGAATCCCTTCCATGTTGTCCCATTCCTGGGTGACCAACAACCTTACTAGCATCCATCCTTGCTCTAGCTATACACCATACGGATGAGTTCGACCCTTGAGTTCTCCACGTGGTCCTACTGCGGAGGACTGGGATCTTCCCCAAGCTTATACCAACACTCGATAACACTCGTGGTGCCCATGTGTGCCTTGCACGACATGGCCCAACTTTTCTTGCAGGGAGCACACTTCACTTTGTGCGGCTCCTCGACTTTGCACACCTAATGCTGAGAACTAGCCTTTGCTCTTGTATCCCAGACTCATATTAGATCGCCTTATTGAAACCCCTAACAAAGTTCTAGACTTACTCGACACTGCTGGATTCTTGGCCATCCCAGACTTATTGTTGCCAACTCAGATGTGTAGCTCGCCCAACCTTGTTTCTCACTTTACCTCATCACTTGGGATGAGTTCCAACATCCAGCTTCCCTCGGTAGCACACCTTAGAGCTATCTCATGCTGGCCTTGTTACTGGTTTTCATAGGGTTCGGGATGTTGAGTTTACCACACAACCTCTCTCATCATGGTTAGGGCAGAACAAGATCTTTCCTCATCCCTAATTACCATAATGGACACATGAGCCACTTGCTTGACTCGAGGCGGGAGTTACTTCTATTTCACTCCTAGAAGGAAGATCACGAGATACCCTTTCCATTTGGTATCCTGTCATGAACTCTTGGTGCAACTTGACTACATCCCTATGGTGCTCCTTCTTTCGAACGACCATACCTCCCTATATAATTTATTAGCATAAATCCCACACTATGGTAGGATGACACCAGGCTTTGGGAAGATTCCCCCATTTTATTTTTTTTGTCACATGCCACTTCATAGCCCATTGGAACTTTCACTTTGCAATGCAGACTCTTTCTCTAGTCTAACTAACTCTTTTGTCATGGCTTGGAATGGCCTTTGCAGACCTTCTTTTATCTGACTAACTCTTGGACGAGTCCAACGCGCCTTGTAGAGTTGCACCACTTTAGTACAACCTACCTTAACTCGCCATGACTTGGCATGACTCGACACTCCTTTATGCTCCATGATGCCTTCTGCCCATGCTACCATGTGTAACTTGGCCTTCACGCTAGAACCACGTTGTTCCAACTCGCCTCAACACTTCTTGCAACACTAACACCAAGCGCCCAGCTACCAATGCAACTCGGCCAACTCACATAGACTACAGACTTGGATAGTGCCTCACAACTTAGCTAATGCCCAATGGTTCATCGGATGGCTCCTCGACTTGGTATGCCCTAGGACGAGTCCTAGTCATCATGTCCAATAGACTCTTTGTGTCCAACTCGCACCACTATTGCGACTCGCCTTAGCTCACACATTCACGCATGCACCACACATAACTTGCAATACCAAGGGTACAACCCTGTTGCACTGCACTCAGACTGGGTCCAGTGCCCCTCAAGTGCACTGTTCACTTCAAACCCGTGACATTCTCCCCCACTTAAAAATAGGTGACGTCCTTGACGTTGAACATACGGATGTGAGAACCATGGTTAACGACTTCCTGGTGAAGACTTACGCACCTATCCCTGGGATCTACAAACGTTGAACTTTAGAAATCTTGTCTCTTCTAAAGTGAAGCTTGGTTGAGTGTCCCTGACACTGTAACGCCTTTGCAAGGTCTTGCTACCTTGACTAACTCATTGAGTTGTCTCCTTACTAAGAACATTCACATCCATACTTGGACAACCTTTACTGCTCAACCACTTCCAGCATCCACTGGAAGCTCATTGCATCAACCCTGTTGTGCAAGTCTAGTACCTAGCCTCCATCAACCAGAATACCCCTCTTCTGACACTTTTTCATGAATTCATGCCTTCAACTTTTAGCTTCACAGCTTCTATCCGACACACCATCCTGTCTACCCATGATGCCCCTTTTTTACTGTAGCCTCCTCCAACCAGTATACCATTTTGAGCACAGCTTCGTGGCGTGCCCTGCACCCATTTGACTGCTTGGATTCTCTCGCCTATCATAGCAACTCAAGATTTAACATTTGTCTGTCGATACATGTCCTATTTTTGGCGATCCTTCAATACGTTGTCATACTTTTTTCCACCTTACATGGTGTACTTCTGCAAACTCTTGGAGTCTGCCCTAGTGTTTGCCTCAACACCCTTGCTTTGCATACTTCATCCACACTGAGTGCACCTTTTGCATCTACCTTGTTTCTTTTGGGTACCCATAATGCTACAATGGAATGGCTTTCGTTCCCATCATCTAACACCTTTATGCCCATCTTCTACCCATTACACTGTACCAAAAGCTCAACTAACCTCTGGCTTTGTGACCTAGCTCAGCTATAAAGCCTTTATAACCTTTTGCATACTTGACTTTGTGACTCGATTGCTTCATTCTAAATCTTCCAGCCTAACTCACCATCTTGTGACTCAGCATGCTTCAATTACAAAATCTTCCAACCTTGGATGCCACTCGATTTTTTCTCGGATCCAATGTTCCAGACAATGGTCCTACACCCTGAACACTGCCTTGTGCAAGTCCCCCATCGATTTCACCTCAGATCTAACCTTGCTGTCAGGATCCTACACCATGTACTCTGAGACTTGGCTCAGGTACCCCTTTGTACTAGGGGAAACATCCACACACCACTACAACAATTCACACTGAATCCAGATCTCTATTGGCTTATGCTTCATTGAAGATATTCCACAACACTTGCGACATCTTAACCCAGCTTGTAGGTCATTCTGACTTCCTTTTCAACTCCCCGCCATTGAGGAACACTTTCAACCACTTGCTCGATTGGCTAACTACACTTTTGTTTATGGATCCTTCCTTTATCCGACATGCACACTAATAGTCTTTGACTTGAGGGATACAAGCCTAGCTCGCCCCAATGCACATCCTTGTGATGTGACTTTCCCAAGGGTCCAATCCCTAGTGTGACCTCTTCTCTTAGGCCCAATTCATCCACTAACTCGCCATATCAACTTGGTACCCACATCCTTATGGACATACCCAAACTCAGCATTGGTTCTTGTCCCAGCACTACTTAAACTTCGTCTGCTTCGCTGCACATGAGCTACTAAGACCTTTAGCATGCAAAATTTCCTTCATTCGCTCCACTTTAGTAACACACCAACCAAACTGCCTATGTTTGTTTGCCGCAGAAGTTTTGCACAACTCCAGGTCGCGAATCTATCATTGCCCCCTGCTACGCTTGGGAAAGGGCCCATATGTTGGATCTCAATTGTGTTTATGGTTTTTTCTTGATGACAAAATCTCTGATCCTTATGATTTATAATGGCACTTCTTTGATGTCTCTTGGCTATTACAGAAAGTTATTTGTTATGCCTTAATTTCATAGTGATGAGAATTCTGGTTCAAGTTATGAATGCTATCTCTTTGACTGACGAGTTTGGAAGATAGTTTCTTTGTTAGGATGGTTCTTTTTGCATATCTAAGGTATTGGTTGTTTATCATTCGGGCTTACACATATCGGCATGAGTATGGTAGGGTCTCCCTGATCCATTTTGAAATGTCTGTGTTTCCTTTCGGTAAGACATTTCAAATTTCATGGTGATTGAATTTAACATATAGGCTGCTTTCGGCGTGACATTCCCGTTGTCTTGGTGACCGACACAAGAAAGGTTATTTTGGCAAGACTTGTCTTTGGTTTCGGCGACAGAAAAGTGTTATCTATCAGCATATGTAATACCGTCGGGATAAGGTCTAATCGATTTCATTATGTCTCCCCTACCCGCTTCAGAATGAGCATATCGGCAAAGGAAATCATCCTCGGGGTAATGTCATAGCGAGTCTTTCTTGTCTTACTGACTCGTGCTCAAAAGGTTTTATCTATTTTTCGGGAGGAGTCTCACCGAACAACTCTTTGAAAGAACTTTAGCCAAACTGAGCAGTATCGAGCTGAGGTCTTGCCGATTTCACTTGGTCTCTCCGACTAGTGCATGTGGAAGTCTATTGGCAAGAGTCTAAGGTTTCAGTTAAAGGTCTTAACGAAAAGTATTATGTCTCACCGACTAGTGCTTATGGAGTTTCACTGGAAAAAGCTGAGCGATTTCGGAATAGGTCTTGGCAAAGTGGTTTTGTCTTACCAAACATCACATGGAGGAGTTTTTCTTTGGCTAAACACAATGTATTCGGTATATTGTCTCTCCAAAGATTTTAAGTCTCACAGATTATTGCATTGAATGTCTTATCAGCATAAGGTTACTGCTTCAGAAAAATGTTATATCGAATGTGCAATGTCACACAGACCTTGGTGGATGGATACTTTTTGGTAACATCTTGTTATATTCGAAGGGAGGTCTTAGCGACTCTGAGTGAATGAAGTTTTTCGGTATGACTCATGTGCATCGAAGAAAGGTCTTGGTGAATTCTATTTGTTACACCGACCGAAAAGATAAAGGTAGTCTATCCGGTAAGAGCTAGGGTTTTCGGCAAGTGACCTTCGGTCTCGCCGATGGAACATACAAGTTTTCTTGTCGGCATAAGATCTAACTTGTCTTAGCGATACATAGGAATGATAACGTGAGCTTTCGATAAGACACAGGATGCTCTATGAGATGTCACCCCGACTACACATTGTCTTGGCGAAGGTGGATGAAGGACACATCTTAGTGAAAGTGTGCTCTTGTCTTGGTGACTTGGAAATGATAAAGACTTTCGGTATGACACAATCATTTTGTCACAGCAACTCAGAATGGATAAGGTTTAAGTCTTTCGGTGAAACTTGATGTGGTATGCAAAAGGTCTTCCCGACTTCCCTAGGTCAAGGCGAAAGAAAATAAGGAAAAAGAAACATAGTTCACATAAGGTCATACCGAATCACAAAGAACACGTGGCGACTGTTGTCTCAGCAAATGATTTTCTAAGTCTCATGCACTATGGCCGGCATGAATTTTCTAAGCATAGTTGCATGCAGACTTCTTTGGTTGGTATCGAATCTCTAGAAAATATTCTCTAAGATTTCAGAGGATATGATTTTTTGTTTGTAGGTTGTCATGACTTTGATGAAAATCTTTCAGTTACAATTTGAAGTCTCATGATTTAGCACAGAAATTAAAAGCTCTACGGATAGGCGTTTCTCTGATTTTTACCATAATCCACAGATCATTATGAATCAGCTTGATATTCAAAAATCAGCAAGAGAATTTGAGAATCTGGTGAAAAACGGTTGTTGAAGATATCTTTGTAACTGACACACTTGGAATGTATATAAAAACCAATGTTGAAAATAGTGAAGATGCTGCTGGTCTATAATTCTGAGAGAGTTATTTTGGTCGTATCAAGAGATGTATTGAAAAACTCTGTAATACGAGTTGGATTCCTATAGTATCAGAAGCAGAGTGTTATGAACTTAACTATAAACAGAGTGATCCTCTGATATTATTATTGTAATTTTGTAATCTGAGTAAGGGGTTGGTGCTCCTTGAGATTGGTATCTCTAAATAAGGGGTTGGTACTCCTTGAGATTGGTGTCTCTAAATGAGGGGTTGGTGCTCCTTGAGTTGGTGCTCAAAAATTAGCCTATAAGGCATTGTTAACAAGTGGTTTTGAAGAATAAGCCAGTAAGGCAGTTTAGGAGTGGTTTTTCTACCTCAGGAGGGTTTTCCACTCAGCAAATCTTTTGTATCTTTGTTCTTCTGTGTGCTCATTTCTTTTGTGTTATTGTTGTTTCAGTTCACTGTTGGGTTTATTACTATTCTCAATTCTATTTATGAATGATTAGATTCAACTCATGAATGCATTAATCAGAGTAATATTGAGATTAAATCGGAGCTATGTTTTTGGCAAATGCAAGATATCTCACTCAAATCATATTGTCATAAGCTGTCTAATAGACTTAGTTAATGTTGTCATATCTTTGTGCTTTTAAATGTGATTACTCTACTCTATTGTTGAAAGAAAAGGAAATTAGATTGTAAAATCTTGGTCAAAGTTGAAAAAGTGTAGACACTAATTCACCCCCCCCTCTCAGTGTTTGTCCATAACTCCAACATTTGGTATGAGAGCGTAGGGTTCTCTCATAGGTCTAAACCACCTAGGATTGTTCTTGGTTTCTTGGAATACTTTGGTTAATATGGGAAAGAACATAAGGAATAAGGGAAAAATATGTTCTCAGCAAAATGTTATTCTTCATGCTCAACCTGAATCTAGTATAAGGATTAAAGAGGAGATATCTCTTGATACTGAAATAAGTTGTGAAACTTCTGAGACTGAAGAAGGTGTAAACCTCTATAATTTAGAAAAGAAGTCTAGGGAGATCATTGATGAATATTTAGATGATCAAGAAACTTGTGTAAAAGTAGCTCAATGTTTGGGTGAAGTTAACTTTGAACAAGAATATGATGAACCAGAAAGTGAGGTTGATTTCAAAGGTGAACTCCTATGTGCCTTAGATACTATTAAGCAACATAGAAAAGAAAACCAATTTTTAACAAGACAGCTTCAGTAAAAAGAGAGTTTGGAAGTCAAGTTAAAAGACAAGGATGAGTTGTGTAATAAACTAGAAAATGAGATTTACTCTTTAAAGAAATGTTCAGATAATGATTCCTTGTTAAAAGAACTAACTCTTAAGAACGATATGATTATTAGTCAGAAAATGGAAATTGAAGAATATAAGAGAATTGCAGATGTTGTGAGTTCTGATTTGGAGATTAAAAAGATTGTTTGTCTAAAACTTGAAGAAGTAGTTGCTTTAAGAAAAGAGCTTGAAAGTATCAATGCTCAATCTGGTAAAATTTAGAAACTTGATCATAGTACTAATATATTGAATGAGATGTTGAGCAGGAAAAATAATTCTAAAGATCCTACAGGAGTGGGATATGAGGTTGGAAAAAGCTCTGTAGACAAATCTAAACATGAAACAGTGTTTACTACTTCAGATGGAAAGAAGTTTACAGCCAAGCAAACACCAAGAATGAAGGTTGATCTTGGTTACAATGTTGCTGCATCAAAGGATAACATTGACACTAGAAGACAACCTAAAGGTATTCATAGATAAAGGAAAAATGTGTTCAGATCTTCACATCCTTGGAATGATCATTCATTCAGGTATAATCATTCTTTCCAAGGATATTGTTATGTTTGTAATGACTATGGTCATAAGGCAATTGATTGCATAAGATGGTCAACTAAGAATCATTCTAATGTCCCTAGAAATGAGGATGTGGTGTGTTACAACTGTAACAATTTTGGTCACTTGAGAAGAGACTGTAGAATAAATACAAGTGATAAGAATGTAGGGAACAATGCTGGAAATGTCTGTAGGAAGTCTTCTATTTCTCAAAACAATCACAAAGTCATTTGTTTCAGATGTAATAACACTGGATATAAAGTACAGCAATGCAGATTCAATAGAAAGATAGGTACTTCAAGCAAACAAGTGAGAAAGTCTTCATTGGAATGGAGAAGAAAGAGCAATAAAGATGCTTCTGAGAAAACCCCTTGTTCACTCCTTGCACAAGTGTTTCGTTCCAGGTATTGAGAAGAAGAAAAGACGTAGGGGGAGTCTATTGTGGTAATATATTTTACCCCTATGGAGTCTAGAATGAGGTATGGCATCTTCCATTTGCTTTTGGCGGTAAGATGTTAAGAAATTTTTTTGCATGGTTTAATGGTTGACAGTTTTCAGAAGTTTCTGAAATGATCGTGCACATTGTTTTTAAATGAACCTTTTGGTTGCTTGGGTTTTGGAAATAATGGTATGTCCTTATGACATCTTTGAGCAGTGCAGAGACATATAGGTGAGTTCCTGAACATATTAATGATAAGAAAGCCTTTGTTTTTTAAGGGATGTCGATGGATTTATCTTTGGAGAACAGTTATTGAAAAACATGGTTGATGTCATGAATTATTTCTGTGATGATATTATTCGGTGTTGCATGAAGAAGCTGAGTTAAGATTGTGTGCTGAATGGAGATACTTACAATGTCTTTTGCAAGATGTTATGAAGGAATTGAGTGTTGTGTGTGAAAGTGAGTGCAAGTTATATAATTGAAAGCTGCTTGAATTCATGTTTTGGTAGAAACAAAAGTAGAGATTTTTGGTGTGCTGCCTTGAAGAAAAATTATCTGCATGATGTTATTAAGTTTCTGATTTTGAAGTGCGAGTTATTGCACAAGTTGTTACTGCTGATTTCTCTGATAATTTCTGTGCATTTGAAGTGAGTGAAGTTGTGTTGTTACAGAATGATGCTCTATCTTGCATTGGTGATGTGAAGTTATAAAATATGTTTGTTGCACTATTGCTCTATTTGTAGCTGGTTCTTATGGTGTTTGGTTGGCTTCTCAGTTGTGTTTTCTAGCATTGCACATTCTTCTCATCTATTCTTTGTCATTGAGGCAAAAAGAGGGAGAGTCATTTGTGTTTTTCCATCAAGGACAAAGGGGGAGTTTTTTGGATCTCAGTTGTGTTTATGGTTTGTCCTTGATGACAAAATCTCTGATCCTTATGCTTTATAATGGCACTTCTTTGATGTCTCTTGGCTATTACAGAAAGTTATTTGTTATGTCTTAATTTCATAGTGATGAGAATTTTGGTTCAAGTTATGAATGCTATCTCTTTGACTGACAAAGTTTGGAAGATAATCTTTGTCAGGATGGTTCCTTTTGCATGTCATAGGTATTGGTTGTTTCTCATTCTGGCTTACACATATCGGCATGAGTATGGCAGGGTCTCCTCGATCCATTTTGAAATGTCTGTGTTGCCATTCGGGAAGACATTTCATATGTCATGGTAATTGAATTTAACATACAGGCTGCTTTCGGCATGACATTCCTATTGCCTTGGCGACCGACACAAGAAAGGTTATTTCGGCAAGACTTGTCTTTGGTTTTGGCGACATAAAAGTGTTATCTATCAGCATATGTAATACCGTCAAGATAAGGTCTTATGAATATCATTATGTCTACCCAACCCACTTCAGAATGAGCATATCGGCAAAGGAAATCATCCTCGGGGTAATGTCATAGCGAGTCTTTCTTGTCTTACCGACTCATGCTCAAAAAGTTTTATCTATTTTTCGGGAGGAGTCTCACCGAACAACTCTTTGAAAGAAGTTCGACCAAACTGAGCGGTATCGGGCTGAGGTCTTGGCGATTTCACTTGGTCTCCCTGACTAGTGCATGTGGAAGTCTATCAGGAAGAGTCTAAGGCTTTGGTGAAAGGTCTTAACGAAAAGGATTATGTCTTACCGACTAGTGCTTATGGAGTTTCATTGGCAAGAGTTGAGCGGTTTCGGAATAGGTCTTAGTGAAGTGGTTTTGTCTTACCGAACATCACATGGAGGAGTTTTTCTTTGGCCAAACAAAATGTATTCGGTATATTGTCTCTCTGAAAATTTTAAGTCTCACTGATTGTTGCATTGAATGTTTTATCGGCATAAGGTTACTGCATCAGTGAAATGTTATATCAAATGTGCAATGTCACACCGACCTTGGTGGATGGATACTTTTTGGGAAGAGCTTGTGATATTCAAAGGGAGGTCTTAGCGACTCTGAGTGAATGAAGTTTTTCGGTATGACTCATGTGCATCAAAGAAAGGTATGGTAAATTTGATTTGTTACATCAACCAAAAACATAAAGGTAGTCTCTTCGGTAAGAGCTATTGTTTTTGGCGAGAGGTCTCGGCGAGTGACCTTCGGTCTTGCCGATGGAACATAAAGGTTTTCTTGTCAGCATAAGATCTTACTTGTCTTAGCGATACACAAGAATGATAATGTGAGCTTTCGATAAGACACGGGATGCTCTATGAGATGTCACGCCGACTACACATTATCTTGGTGAAGGTGGATGAAGGTCACATCTCGGTGAAAGTGTGCTCTTGTCTTGGCGACTTGGAAATGATAAAGACTTTCCGTATGACACAATATATTCTACGAGAGGTCTCCCCGATGACGGTATGCTATAGCGACTCTCATAAGATAGAAGGATGCACCGGTGAGAGAATCATTTTGTCACAGCGACTCAGAATGGATAAGGTTTAAGTCTTTCGGTGAAACTTGATGTGGTCTACGAAAGGTCTTCCTGACTTCCCTAGGTCACGGCGAAAGAAAATAAGGAAAAAGAAACACAGTTCGCATAAGGTCATAGCGAATCACAAAGAACATGTGGTGACTGTTGTCTCAGCAAATGATTTTTGAAGTCTCATACACTGTGGTTGGCATGAATTTTCTAAGTATAGTTGCATGCAGACTTCTTTGGTTGGTATCGAATCTCTAGAAAATATTCTCTGAGATTTAAGAGGATATGATTTTCTGTTTGTGGGCTATCATGACTTTGATGAAAATCTTTCAGTTACAATTTGAAGTCTCTTGATTCAGTGCAGAAATTAAAAGCTCTATGGATAGGCGTTTCTCTGATTTTTACCATAATCTACAGATCATTATGAATCAACTTCATATTCAAAAATCAGCAAGAGAATTTGAAAATCTAGTGAAAAACACTTGTTGAAGATCTCTTCATAACTGACACACTTGGAATGTATATAAAAACCAATGTTGAAAATAGTGAAGATGTTGTTGGCTTGTAATTCTGAGAGATAGTTATTTTGGCCATATCAAGAGATGTATTGAAAAACTCTGTAATACAAGAGTTGGATTCCTAGAGTACATGAAGTAGAGTGTTATGAACTTAACTGTAAACAAAGTGATCCTCTGATATTATTATTGTAATTCTTTAATCTGAGTAAGGGGTTGGTGCTCCTTGAGATTGGTGTCTGTAAATAAGGGCTTGGTACTCCTTGAGATTGGTGTCTCTAAATGAGGGGTTGGTGCTCCTTGAGTTGGTGCTCAGAAATTAGCCTATAAGGCATTGTTAACAAGTACTTTTGAAGATTAAGCCAATAAGGTAGTTTAGGAGTGGTTTTTCTACCCCAGGATGGTTTTCCACTCAACAAATCTTTTGTATCTTTGATCTTCTATGTGCTCATTATTTTTCTATGTTATTGTTGTTTCAATTCACTGTTGGGTTTATTACTGATCTCAATTCTGTTTATGAACGATTACATTCAACTCATGAATGCATTAATCAGAGTAATATTGAGATCAAATATGAGCTATGTTTTTGGAAAATGCAAGATATCTCACTCAAATCATATTGTCATAAGTTGTCTAATAGACTCAGTTAATGTTGTCATATCTTTGTGCTTTTAAATGTGATTACTCTACTCTATTGTTGAAAGGAAAGGAAATCAGATTGTACAATCTTGGATGAAGTTGACAAAGTGTAGACACTAATTCACCCCCCGCCTCTCAGTGTCTATCCATAACTCCAACATTTGCTATCAAAGTGTAGGGTCCTCTCATAGGTCTAAGCCACCTAGGATTGTTCCTAGTTTCTTGGAGTACTTTGGTTAATATGGGAAAGAACAGAAGGAAGAAGGGAAAAATATGTTCTTAGCAAAATGCTATTCTCCATGCTCAACCTAAATCTAGTATAAGGATTAAAGAGGAGATATCTTTTGATACTGAAATAAGTTGTGAAACTTCTGAGAGTGAAGAAGGTATAAACCTTTATAATTTAGAAAAGAAGTCTATGGAGATCATTGATGAATATTTAGATGATCAAGAAACTTGTGTAAAAGTAGATCAATATTTTGGTGAAGTTAACTCAGAACAAGAAAATGAGGAACTAGAAAGTGAGGTTGATTTGGAAGGTGAATTCCTATGTGCCTTAGATACTATTAAGCAGCTTAGAAAAGAAAACCATTTTTTAACAAGACAGCTTCAGAAAAAAAAGAGTTTGGAAGTCAAGTTAAAAGACAAGGATAAGTTGGGCGGGGGCCCTAGCTCGGTTGGATAAGTAATTCCGTTGCGGCTCTGCTGGTCCACGAGTTCTAGTCTCCCCGTCCGGTACACCGGAGGGCGTGTCCAAAGCGCAGTAGGTATTACCCGGCTAAAAAAAAAAAAGACAAGGATAAGTTGTGTAATAAACTAGAAAATGAGATTGACTCTTTAAAGAAATGTTCAGATAATGATTCCTTGTTAAAAGAACTAACTCTTTAGATCGATATGATTATTAGTCAAAAAATTGAAATTGAAGAATATAAGAGGATTGCAGATGTTGTGAGTTCTGATTTGGAGATTAAAAAGATTGTTTGTCTAAAACTTGAAGAAGAAGAAGTTGCTTTAAGAAAAGAGCTTGAAAGTATCAATGCTCAATCTGGTAAAATTCAGAAATTTGATCATAGTACTAATATATTGAATGAGATGTTGAGCAGGAAAAACCATTCTAAAGATCCTACAGGAGTGGGATATGAGGTTGGACAAAGCTTTGCAGACAAATCTAAACATGAAACAATGTTTACTACTTCAGATGGAAAGAAGTTTACAGCCAAGCAAACACCAAGAATCAAGGTTGATCTTGGTTACGGTATTGCTGCATCAATTGATAACATTGACACTAGAATACAATCTAAAGGTATTCATAGAGAAAGGAAAAATGTGTTCAGATCTTCACATCCTTGGCATGATCATTCATTTAGGTATAATCATTCTTTCCAGGGATATTGTTATGTTTGTAATGACTATGGTCATAAGGCAATTGATTGCATCAGATGGTCAAATAAGAATCATTCTAATGTCCTTACAAATGAGGATGTGGTGTGTTACAATTGTAACAATTTTGGTCACTTGAGAAGAGATTGTAGAATAAATACAAGTGATAAGAATGTAGGGAACAATGCTGGAAATGTCTGTAGGAAGTCTTCTATTTCTCATAACAATCACAAAGTCATTTGTTTCGGATGTAATAACATTGGACATAAAGTACAACAATGCAGATTCAATAGAAAGATAGGTACTTCAAGCAAAGAAGTGAAAAAGTGTTCATTGGAGTGGAGAAGAAAGAGCAATAAAGATGCTTATGAGAAAACCCCTTGTGCACTCCTTGCACAAGTGTTGCCTTCCAGGTCTTGAGAAGAAGCAAAGAATTAGGGGGAGTCTATTATGGTAATATATTTTACCCCTATGGAGTCTAGAATGAGGTATGGCATCTTCCATTTGCTTTTGGTGGTGTAAGATGTTAAGAATTTTTTTTGCTTGGTCTAATGGTTGACAGTTTTCAGAAGTTTTTGAAATGACAGTGCACATTGTTTTTAAATGAACCTTTTGGTTGCTTGGGTTTTGGAAATAATGGTATGTCCTTATGACATCTTTGAGTGCTGTGGAGACATATAGGTGAGTTCCTCAACATATTAAAGATAAGAAAGCCTTTGTTTTTGAGGGGATGACGATGGATTTATCTTTGGAGAACAGTGATTGAAAAACATGGTTGATGTTATGAATTATTTCTGTGATGATATTATTTGATGTTGCATGAAGAAGCTAAGTTAAGATTGTGTGTTGAATAGAGATACTTACAATGTCTTTTGCAAGATTTTATGAAGGAATTGAGTGTTGTGTGTGAAATTGAGTTCAAGTTATATAATTGAAAGCTGCTTGAATTCATGTTTTGGTAGAAACAAAAGCAGAGAGTTTTGGTGTGCTTCCTTGAAGAAAAACTATCTGCATGATGTTATTAATTTTATGATTTCAATGTGGGAGTTATTGCATAGGTTGTTACTACTGATTTCTCTGATAATTTATGTGCATTTGAAGTGAGTGAAGTTGTGCTGTTACAGAATGATGCTCTATCTTGCATTGGTGATGTGAAGTTATACAATATGTGTACTGCACTATTGCTCTATTTGCACCTGGTTCTTATGGTATTTGGTTGGCTTCTCAGTTGTGTTTTCTGGAATTGCACATTCTTCTCATCTATTCTTTGTCATTGAGGAAAAAAGGGGGAGAGTCATTTGTGTTTTTCCATCAAGGACAAAGGGGGAGTTTGTTGAATATCAGTTGTGTTTATGATTTGTCCTTGATGACAAAATCTCTGGTCCTTATGATTTATAATGGCATTTCTTTGATGTCTCTTGGCTATTACAGAAAGTTATTGGTTATGCTTTAATTTCATAGTGATGAGAATTCTGGTTCAAGTTATGAATGCTATCTCTTTGACTGATAGAGTTTGGAAGATAGTTTCTTTATCAGGATGGTTCTTTTTGCATATCACAGGTATTGGTTGTTTATCATTCGGGTTTACACATATCGGCATGAGTATGGCAGGGTCTCCTCGATCCATTTTGAAATGTCTGTGTTTCCTTTTGGCAAGACATCTCAGATGTCATGGTGATTGAATTTAGCATATAGGCTACTTTCGGTGTGACATTCCCGTTGTCTTGGTGACCGGCACAAGAAAGGTTATTTTGGAAAGACTTGGCTTTGGTTTCGGTGATAGAAAAGTGTTATCTATCAGCATATGTAATACTGTCGGGATAAGGTCTTATCCATTTCATTATGTCTCCTTGACCTGCTTCAGACTGAGCATATTAGCAAAGGAAATCATCTTCGGGGTAATGCCATAGCGAGTCTTTCTTGTCTTACTGACTCGTGCTCCAAAGGTTTTATCTATTTTTTCGGGAGGAGTCTCACCGAACAACTCTTTGAAAGAACTTCAGCCAAACTGAGCGGTATCAGGCTGAGGTCTTGGCGATTTAACTTGGTCTCCCCGACTAGTGCATGTGGAAGTCTATGGGCAAGAGTCTAAGGCTTCGGTGAAAGGTCTTAACGAAAAGGATTATGTCTCACCGACTAGTGCTTATGGAGTTTCATCGGCAAGAGCTGAGCAGTTTCAGAATAGGTCTTGGTGAAGTTGTTTATTCTTACCGAACATCACATTGAGGAGTTTTTCTTCAGCCAAACACAATGTATTTTATATATTGTCTCTCCTATCATTTTAAGTTTCACCGATTGTTGCATTGAATGTCTTATCGGCATAAGGTTATTGCTTCGGCAAAATGTTCTATCGAATGTGCAATGTCACACTGACCTTGGTGGATGGATAGTTTTTGGTAAGAGCTTGTGATATTTGAAGGGAGGTCTTAGTGATTCTGAGTGAATGAAGTTTTTTGGTATGACTCATGTGCATCGAAGAAAGGTCTTGGCGAATTTGATTTGTTACACCGACTGAAAACATAAAGGTAGTCTCTTCGGAAAGAGCTAGGGTTTTTGGTGAGAGGTCTCGGTGAGTGACCTTCGGTCTCACCAATGGAACATTAAGGTTTTCTTGTCGACATAAGATCTGACTTGTCTTAGCGATACACATGAATGATAACGTTAGCTTTCGGTAAGACATAGGATGCTCTATGAGATGTCACCCCGACTACACATTGTCTTGGCGAAGGCGGATGAAGGACACATCTCGATGAAAGTGTGCTCTTGTCTTGGCGATTTGGAAATGATAAAGACTTTTGTTATGACACAATATATTCTATGAGAGGTCTCCCCGATGACGGTATGCTATAGCGACTCTCATAAGATAGAAGGATGCATCGGCGAGAGAATCATTTTGTCACAGTGACTTAGAATGGATAAGGTTTAAGTCTTTCGATGAAACTTGATGTGGTTTGTGAAAGGTCTTCCCGACTTCCCTAGGTCACAGTGAAAGAAAATAAGGAAAAAGAAACACAGTTCGCATAAGGTCATAGCGAATCACAAAGAACACGTGGCGACTGTTGTCTTAGGAAATGATTTTTGAAGTCTCATACATTGTGGCCGACATGAATTTTCTAAATATAGTTGCATGCAGACTTCTTTGGTTGGTATCGAATATTTGGAAAATATTCTCTGAGATTTCAGAGGATATGATTTTCTGTTTGTGGGCTATCATGACTTTGATGAAAATCTTTCATTTAAAATTTGAAGACTCCTGATTCAGCGCAGAAATTAAAATCTCTATGGATAGGTGTTTCTCTGATTTTTACCATAATCTACAGATCATTATGAATCAGCTTCATATTCAAAAATCAGCAAGGGAATTTGAGAATCTAGTGAAAAATGCTTGTTGAAGATCTTTTCGTAACTGACACACTTGGAATGTATATAAAAACCAATGTTGAAAATAGTGAAGATGTTGCTGGCCTGCAATTCTGAGAGATAGTTATTTTGGCCGTATCAAGAGATGTATTGAAAAACTATGTAATACAAGAGTTGGATTCCTAGAGCATATGAAGCAGAGTGTTATAAACTTAACTATAAACAGAGTGATCCTCTAATATTATTATTGTAATTATGTGATCTGAGTAAGGGGTTTGTGCTCCTTGAGATTGGTGTCTCTAAATAAGGGGTTCGGTACTCCTTGAGATTGGTGTCTCTAAATGAAGGGTTGGTGCTCATTGAGTTGGTGCTAAGAAATTAGCCTATAAGGCATTGTTAACAAGTGGTTTTGAAGATTAAGCCAGTAAGGCAGTTTAGGAGTGGTGTTTCTACCCCAGGAGGGTTTTCCACTCAAATCTTTTGTATCTTTTTTCTTCTGTGCGCTCATTGTTTTTCTATGTTATTGTTGTTTCAGTTCACTATTGGGTTTATTACTATTCTCAATTATGTTTATGAATGATTACATTCAACTGATGAATGCATTAATCAGAGTAATATTGAGATCAAATCTGAGCTATGTTTTTGGAAAATGCAAGATATCTCACTCAAATCATATTGTCATAAGTTTTCTAAAAAACTAAGTTAATGTTGTCATATCTTTTTGCTTTTAAATGTGATTACTCTACTCTATTGTTGAAAGAAAAGAAAACCAGATTGTAAAATCTTGGTCGAAGTTGAAAAAGTGTAGACACTAATTCACCCCCCCCCTCTCAGTGTCTGTCCATAACTCCAACATTTGGTATCATAGCGTAGAGTCCTCTCATAGGTCTAAACCATCAAGGATTTTTCCCGGTTTCTTGGAGTACTTTGGTTAATATGGGAAAGAACATAAGGAATAAGGGAAAAATATGTTCTCAGCAAAATTCTATTCTTCATGCTCAACCTGAATCTAGTATAAGTATTAAAGAGGAGATATCTTTTGATACTAAAATAAGTTGTGAAACTTTTGAGAGTGAAGAAGGTGTAAACCTTTATAATTTAGAAAAGAAGTCCAGGGAGATCATTGATGAACATTTAGATGATCAAGAAACTTGTGTAAAAGTAGAGCAATCTGTGGGTGAAGTTAACTTTGAAAAAGAATATGATGAACCAGAAAGTGAGGTTGATTTGGAAGGTGAACTCATATGTGCCTTAGATATTATTAAGCAGCTTAGAAAAGAAAACAAGATTTTAACAATACAACTTCAGCAAAAAGAGAGTTTGGAAGTCAAGTTAAAAGACAAGGATGAGTTGTGTAATAAACTAGAAAATGAGATTGACTCTTTAAAGAAATGTTCAGATAATGATTCCTTGTTAAAAGAACTAACTCTTAAGAACGATATGATTATTAGTCAGAAAATTGAAATTGAAGAATATAAGAGGATTGCAGATGTTGTGAGTTCTAATTTGGAGATTAAAAATATTGTTTGTCCAAAACTTGAAGAAGATGTAGTTGGTTTAAGAAAAAAGCTTGAAAGTATCAATGCTCAATCTGGTAAAATTCAGAAATTTGATCATAGGACTAGTATATTGAATGAGATGTTGAGCAGGAAAAAGCATTCTAAAGATCCTACAGGAGTGGGATATGAGGTTGGACAAAGCTCTGCAGACAAATCTAAACATGAAACAGTGTTTACTACTTCAGATGGAAAGAAGTTTACAACCAAGCAAACACCAAGAATGAAGGTTGATCTTGGTTACAGTATTTCTTCATCAAAGGATAACATTGACACTAGAAGACAATCTAAAGGTATTCATAGAGAAAGGAAAAATGTCTTTAGATCTTCACATCCTTGGCATGATCATTCATTCAGGTATAATCATTCTTTCCAAGGATATTGTTATGTTTGTAATGACTATGGTCATAAGGCAATTGATTGCATAAGGTCAAATAAGAATCATTCTAATATTCCTAGAAATGAGGATGTGGTGTGTTACAACTGTAACAATTTTGGTCACTTGAGAAGAGACTGTAGAATAAATACAAGTGATAAGAATGTAGGGAACAATGCTGGAAATGTCTGTAGGAAGTCCTCTATTTCTCAGAACAATCACAAAGTCATTTGTTCCAGATGTAAGAACATTGGACATAAATTATAAGAATGCAGATTCAATAGAAAGACAAGTACTTCAAGCAAACAAGTGAAAAAGTCTTCATTGGAGTGGAGAAGAAAGAGCAATAAAGATGCTTCTGAGAAAACCGCTTGTGCAATCCTTGCACAAGTGTTGCCTTCCAGGTCTTGAGAAGAAGCAAAGAATCAGGGGGAGTCTATTATGGAAATATATTTTACCCTTATGGAGTCTAGAATGAGGTATAGCATCTTGCATTTGCTTTTGGTGGTATAAGATGTTAAGAAATTTTTTTTGCTTGGTCTAATGGTTGATAGTTTTCAGAAGTTTTTGAAATGACAGTGCACATTGTTTTTAAATGAACCTTTTGGTTGCTTGGGTTTTGAAAATAATGGTATGTCCTTATGACATCTTTGAGTGGTGTGGAGACATATAGGTGAGTTCCTCAACATATTAAAGATAAGAAAGCCTTTGTTTTTGAAGGGATGTCGATGGATTTATCTTTTGAGAACAGTGATTGAAAAACATGGTTGATGTTATGAATTATTTCTGTGATGATATCATTCGATGTTGCATGAAGAAGCTGAGTTAAGATTGTGTGTTGAATGGAGATACTTACAATGTCTTTTGCAAGATGTTATGAAGGAATTGAGTGCTATGTGTGAAAGTGAGTGCAAGTTCTATAATTGAAAGCTTCTTGAATTCATGTTTTGGTAGAAACAAAAGGAGAGATTTTTGGTGTGCTGCCTTAAGGAAAAATTATCTGCATGATGTTATTAAGTTTCTGATTTCAAAGTGGGAGTTATTCCATAGGTTTTTACTGCTGATTTCTCTAATAATTTTTGTGCATTTGAAGTGAGTGAAGTTGTGTTGTTATAGAATGATGCTCTATCTTGCATTGGTGATGTGAAGTTATACAATATGTATGTTGCACTATTGCTCTATTTTTAGCTGGTTCTTATGGTATTTGGTTGGCTTCTCAATTGTATTTTCTGGCATTGCACATTCTTCTCATCTATTCTTTGTCATTGAGGAAAAAAGGGAGAGAGTCATTTGTGTTTTTCCATCAAGGAAAAAGGGGGAGTTTGTTGGATATCAGTTGTGTTTATAGTTTGTCCTTGATGACAAAATATCTGATCCTTATGATTTATAATGGCACTTCTTTGATGTCTCTTGGCTATTACAGAAAGTTATTTGTTATGCATTAATTTCATAGTGATGAGAATTATGGTTCAAGTTATGAATGCTATCTCTTTGACTGATAGAGTTTGGAAGATAGTTTCTTTGTCAGGATGGTTCTTTTTGCATATCACAGGTATTGGTTGTTTCTCATTCAGGCTTACACATATCGGCATGAGTATGGCAGGGTCTCCTTGATCCATTTTGAAATGTTTGTGTTGCTTTTCGGTAAGACATCTCAGATGTCTTGGTGATTGAATTTAACATATAGGCTGCTTTCGGCGTGACATTCCCATTGTCTTGGCAACCGGCACAAGAAAGGTTATTTCGGCAAGACTTGTCTTTGGTTTCAACGACAGAAAAGTGTTATCTATCAGCATATGTAATACCGTCGGGATAAGGTCTTATCGAGTTCATTATGTCTCCTCCACCCGCTTCAAAATGAGCATATCGGCAAAGAAAATCATCCTCAGGGTAATGTCATACCGAGTCTTTCTTGTCTTACCAATTCATGCTCAAAATGCTTTATCTATTTTTTGGGAGGAGTCTCACCGAACAACTCTTTGAAAGAACTTCAGCAAAACTGAGCAGTATCGGGCTGAGGTCTTGGTGATTTCACTTGGTCTCCCCGACTAGTGCATGTGGAAGTCTATCAGAAAGAGTCTAAGGCTTCAATGAAAGGTCTTAATGAAAAGGATTATGTCTCACCGACTAGTGCTTATGGAGTTTCATCGACAAGAGCTGAGCGGTTTCGGAATAGGTTTTGGCAAAGTGGTTTTGTCTTACCAAACATCACACACAGGAGTTTTTCTTCTGCCAAGCACAATGTATTTAGTATATTGTCTCTCTGAAGATTTTAAGTGTCACCAATTGTTGCATTGAATGTCTTATCGGCATAAGGTTATTGCTTCGGCGAAATGTTATATCGAATGCGCAATGTCACACCGACCTTGGTGGATGGATACTTTTCAGTAAGAGCTTGTGATATTTAAAGGGAGGTCTTAGCATTTTTGAGTGAATGAAGTTTTTCTGTATGACTCATGTGCATCGAAGAAAGGTCTTGGCGAATTCGATTTGTTACGCTGACCGAAAACATAAAGGTAGTCTCTTCGGTAAGAGCTATGGTTTTCGGCGAGAGGTCTTGGTGAGTGACCTTCAGTCTCGCTGATAGCACATAAAGGTTTTCTTGTCAGCATAAGATGTCACCCTGACTACACATTGTCTTGGCGAAGGCGGATGGACACATCTCGGTGAAAGTGTGCTCTTGTCTTGGCGACTTGGAAATGATAGACTTTCAGTATGATACAATATATTCTACGAGAGGCCTCCCTGATGATGGTATGCTATAGCGACTCTCATAAGATAGAAGGATGCATCGGCAAGAGAATCATTTTGTCACAACGAATCAGAATGGATAAGGTTTAAATGTTTCGGTGAAACTTGATGTGGTCTGCGAAAGGTCTTCCTGACTTCCCTAGGTCACGGTGAAAGAAAATAAGGAAAAAGAAACATAGTTCACATAAGGTCATAGCGAATCACAAAGAACATGTGGCGACTGTTGTCTCAGCAAATGATTTTTGAAGTCTCATACACTGTGGCTAGCATGAATTTTCTAAGTATAGTTGCATGCAGACTTCTTTGGTTGGTATCAAATCTCTGGAAAATATTCTCTGAGATTTCAGAGGATATGATTTTCTATTTGTGGGCTATCATGACTTTGATGAAAATCTTTCAGTTACAATTTGAAGTCTCCTGATTCAGCGCAGAAATTAAAAGCTCTATGGATAGGCATTTCTCTAATTTTTACCATAATCTACAGATCATTATGAATCAGCTTCATATTTAAAAATCAGCAAGAGAATTTGAGAATCTAGTGAAAGACGCTTGTTGAAGATCTCTTCATAACTAACATGCTTGGAATGCATATAAAAAGCAATGTTGAAAATAATGAAGATGCTGTTGACCTTTAATTCTGAGAGATAGTTATTTTGGCTGTATCAAGAGATGTATTGAAAAACTTTGTAATACAAGACTTGGATTCCTAGAGTATCAGAAGCAAAGTGTTATGAACTTAACTGTAAACAAAGTGATCCTCTGATATTATTATTGTAATTCTGTAATTTGAGTAAGGGTTTGGTGCTCCTTGAGATTGGTGTCTCTAAATAAGGGGTTGGTACTCCTTGAGATTGGTGTCTCTAAATGAGGGGTTGGTTCTCCTTTAGTTGGTGCTCATAAATTAGCCTATAAGGCATTGTTAACAAGTGGTTTTGAAGATTAAGCCAGTAAGGCAGTTTAGGAGTGGTTTTTCTACCCTAGGAGGTTTTTCCACTCGACAAATCTTTTGTATCTTTGTTCTTCTGTGTGCTCATTGGTTTTCTATGTTATTGTTGTTTTAGTTCACTATTGGGTTTATTACCATTCTCAATTATGTTTATGAACGATTAGATTCAACTCATGAATGCATTAATCAAAGTAATATTGAGATCAAATCTAAGCTATGTTTTTGGCAAATGCAAGATATCTCACTCAAATCATATTTCCATAAGTTGTCTAATAGACTGAGTTAATGTTGTCATATCTTTGTGCTTTTAAATGTGATTACTCTACTCTATTGTTGAAAGAAAAGGAAATCAGATTGTAAAATCTTAGTCAAAGTTGAAAAAGTGTAGATACTAATTCACCCCCCTCTCTCAGTGTCTGTCCATAACTCCAACATTTGGTATTAGAGCGTAGGGTCCTCTCATAGGTCTAAACCACCTAGGATTGTTCCTGGTTTCTTGGAGTACTTTGGTTAATATGGGAAAGAACAGAAAGAATAAGGGAAAAATATGTTCTCAGCAAAATTCTATTCTTCATGCTCAACCTGAATCTAGTATAAGGATTAAAGAGGAGATATCTTTTGATACTGAAATAAGTTGTGAAACTTCTAAGAGTGAAGAAGGTGTAAACCTTTATAATTTAGAAAAGAAGTCCAAGGAGATCATTGATGAATATTTAGATGATCAAGAAACTTGAAGAAGTAGTTGCTTTAAGAAAAGAGCTTGAAAGTATCAATGCTCAATCTGGTAAAATTCAGAAATTTGATCATAGTACAAATATATTGAATGAGACGTTGAGCAGGTAAAAGCATTCTAAAGATCCTACAGGAGTGGGATATGAGGTTGGACAAAGCTCTGTAGAAATATCTAAACATGAAACAGTGTTTACTACTTCAGATGGAAAGAAGTTTACACCCAAGCAAACACCAAGAATGAAGGTTGATCTTGGTTACAATATTGCTGCATCAAAGGATAACATTGACACTAGAAGACAATATTCCTCATTTGTACACCATACAGATGAGTCTGGCCCTTGAGTTCTCCAAATGGTCCTACTACGGATGACTGGGATCTTCCCCAAGCTTATACCAACACTCGATAACACTCATCATGCCCATGTGTGCCTTGCACGACATCACCCAACTCTTCTGATGGGGAGTGCACCTTCACTTTGTGTGGCTCCTTGACTTTGCACACCCAATGCTAAGAACTAGCATTCACTCTTGTGTCCTAGACTCATATGAGATCGCCTTACTAAAACCCCCAACAAAGTTCTAGACTTACTCGACACTGCTGGAATCTTGGCCATCCCACACTTAGTATTGCCAACTCAAATGTGTAGCTCACCCAACCTTGTGTCTTGCTTTACCTCATCACTTGGGATGAGTTCCAACATCTAGCTCCCCTCGATAGCACACCTGAGAGCTACCTCATGCTGGCCCTGTTACTAGCATTCACAGGGCTCAGGACGTTGAGTTTACCACACAACCTCTCTCATCATGGTTAGGGTGGAACGAGATATTTCCTTCTCCCTAATAACCATAATGGACACCTGAGCCACTTTCTTGACTTGAGGTGGGAGTTACTTCTATTTCACTCCTGGAAGGAAGAGCACAAGATACCCTTTCCATTTGGTATCCTGTCGTGAACTCTTGGTGCAACTTGACTGCATCCCTATGGTGCTCCTTTTGAATGACCATACCTCCCTATATAAGCTATTAGTACAAATCCCACACTACCGTATGATGACACCATACTTTGCAGCGTGGATTCCCCCATTTCTACTTTTCTGTCATGTACCACTTCATAGCCCATAGGAACTTTCACTTTGCAATGCAGACTCTTTCTTTAGTCTGACTAACTCTTTCGTCATGGCTTGGCATGACCTTTGCAGACCTTCTTTGATCTGACTAACTCTTGGATGAGTCCAACTCACCTTTTAGAGTTGCATCACTTTAGTACAACCTACCTTAACTCACCATGACTTGGCATGACTTGGCACTCCTTTATGCTCCATGTTGCCTTCTACCCATGCTACCATGTGTAACTCGGCCTTCACGCTAGAACCATGTTGTTCCAACTCACCTCAACACTTCTTGCAACACTAATACCAAGTGCCTAGCTTCCAATGCAACTTGGCTAACTCACATAGACTACGAACTTGGATCACATGTCACGAATTAGCTAATGTCCAATGGTTCGTCGGATGGCTCCTCAACTTGGTATGCCCTGGGATGATTCCTAGATGTCATGTCTAATAGACTCCTTGTGTCCAACTCGCACCACCACTACGACTCACCTTAGCTCACACATTGACGCACGCACCATGCATAACTTGCAATACCAAGGTTAAAACCCTGTTGCACTACACTCAAAATGGGTCCAGTGCTCCTCGAGCGCATTGTTCACTTCAAACCCGTGATAGGTATAGTAAAGTCGTGGAGAAGAGGAAGAGCACAATAAATACGTAGACTTTTGGCGTGAGCTTAGCTAATCCTCACAAGTCTTGCATGATCCACAACTCTTAAGCAATTATGGATCGCTTTCATCTGATTACAACATAATAACTAGCACTTGCATCCATAGGAGGTCCAAGGAGATATGAATGCAAAAATTAAAATAATAATAAATTTGAACATTACATAATTCATTATATTTAAATACAAATATATATAATCACATTATATAATTGTTGTGGAGATCTTGAACATTTATAAATAAGTAAATTCATGTGATCGAGTAGTAGCCAATTTGCATCTATTAGAGTTAAAGTAGAGTATCATCATTTTGTGTATCTCAATTAAATTCATGACAAACGGTGAGCTCCTCTTACAAACCAAGACTCACACAACATAGGTTTGCATAGAAAAAATGCAAGAAAAAAATAGACTTATTTTATTCTTTCTAGAATGAAACATAAATTACATGCAACCTTATTATATGGGGTGTCTTATCATAGTTATCTACCAAATTTCAGATCAGAGCATTCACTCTCGATTCTTCCTTCACCAGCAAGCGATTGACATTTCTTGTCGGCTCGCCAATCACATCATCCATTGGATGCTCGACCACCTTCTCCCCTCTCTACTCTTAATCTCTCTATCACAATATATCTACATTTCTCCTTTAGGTCAGCCTAACTCCTAAATATTATCTTTGTTGTAGTATAGCCTCACCGTCCAATAAACATCCAAATCTCCCATGTACTTACATGGTTATCAGTAACTGCAATTCTTATTCATTTGCACCTGGGGATCATCGTCATCGACTTCATGTTCACAATCGTTGGCCAATGATCACCATATAACTCGTTCATCCATCATCATTTGTTCTACACACGCCTTAAATCTTACCACGATATTGCAGATACCACTCTACCGCAATCCTTCCAAATAACCATTGTGGTGATTGTGGGTTACCACTATACTGTAGACAATGTGGTGCAAGAGCACCTTTACAATATTTTGATTTCATTGAATGTAAAACTTGATAGGTTCATTTAATTTTGGTGTTCCAACATTCTAGTATTGTACTTCAAGTCATTTCTCATGTATTAGAGTCATATTTTGTAAACAAATGTGCAAAATGTAAAGTTTTCAACAAATATTGATTAAATTGCACAATTGTGTAAAGGTTGTATTAGGAAATTGAAAGGACATTTAGGATATTAGGTCATTTAGAGGCAGTTAGAAGGCTAAGATTCAGTTTTTTTTCCTTTAAAAAGGATTTTGGAATGCATTTTACTTCGAGGGTGATTGTGTATCATATTTTGAATGAATAAAGACATCATTTTCTTCATATTTACACAAAAATCCTCTATTCCCCGGCTATGTATGGCTTAGTATGGATAGGAAATGGTATCAAAGTGTTTGTAAGTGATAAAGTATTCAATCACCTTCCAATAGGGCTTTGTTTCATGCATTTTGGTTGGTATTTGAGTAAGTTATTGTGATTTCTCTAAAAACTATTAAAAACCATTGTTAGGGTAAACAAAGTCAGTGCAAATTGAATCTCTCATGTTTTCTTTATTGAAATCTGCTAATATGTAGTGGAAATAACCAAGGTGGTCTCTACTTTCATATTCTAGAATATTTAGACTAGAAGATTAAGCTTGATGTATGAAGATTAAGTGAGAACAAGACTAATACAAATTGTTTGATGTGTTCGTTAAGAGTTTCTAGTCCCGGAATAGGGAGAATCAATAAGCCCTAGGCTTGGAAAATGTGTAAAAATTTGTTAAAGTAGTGTACAGTAGTAATGTAATGTGTTTTGCTTAGTAAATATGAAACCTTCTAGTGTAATATTGTTTTGAAAGGACTTTTGGGAGTGTTTGGATCCCTTTTTTGAAAAGGTTTGGAGCTTTTGTATGTTTGTGTCCATTGTATACTAACTGTCCAGTTAAAGTTTTCTTGTAACAGTCATCTTTGGAGATAGAATTTTATGATTTTGAACAAGATTTTGCTGAAATATTATGAGTAAAGATTGGGGAATGGCCTAATGAGAATGTATAGACCTAGTTATATTTGTTTGAAATGTTAGAAGGATAATTGGGGTTTGGGAAGGTGAAGTTAAGGTTGTGACTTAGGAGAGCCATTGTAGCATAATTAATAGACAGTCATAAGGAATGGGAAAAAGTTGATTGGGTAGGGTGTGTAAGGAATGTGGTCTTGACATATGAAGGTGTATCAAGCATAAAATGGATTTATTGTGCCTTAGAGGTTCAAATTTTTGTTTATGATCAATAGTGTCATGGTGTGCATCGGTAGGACAGTCATAATGAATTTGACTAAAATTGAATAGGAAGACTTTGTGTTTGTTGTTTTGGGTTGAATCAAGGACGTTTAAGGTATTTTAAAGGTCTTGAATGAATTTTGAACTCCTATTTTGAATGTTTGAGTTGAATAGTGGTTTAGAGGGAAATATAGTTGAATATGTGTGTCAAGGTGTTGATTTCTCCCTTTGCTCTGCATCAAAGAGGTATTAGAGCCCGAGAAAGATTTGGGCTGGTGAGTTGTTGGTTTTGTGGTTATGGTTTGGTTGGTTGTAGGTTCAGATGGTAACCTAATTGCTTCCCTTGAAAATCCAGAAAGAAAGTTGTGAGAAGTTGAGGAAAGATCAAGGAAAAACTTGTTGAAATATGGAGAACTTGAGAAGGCATTTGCAAGTAGAGGAAGAGAGAAAGAAGAGAAAGAGACAAGCAAAGATGAATAGAGAAATTGCTGAGTTGAAGAAAGAGTTAAGTAGATTGGAAAAAGAGATCCAAGAATCCATGATGAAGATAGAAAAAATGATGAAACAAGAGACAAGTTGGCATTTGACATTGGAAAGGAAGATGGTTTGGCCTATAAAGAAGATTGTGAAAATAAGAAGACACAAGAAGATGAAAGAGGAAGAAGAAGCATATGAAGATGTGCATGAAGAATTCATTGATGAAGAAAGAAAAGTTGCTCTAGATGTTTCCAAGCAAGAAGAAATGATACATAACCTAATTTTAGGACTTGAAGACATTGAGTTGATTAAGGGAATGCTCATGGATGAATTTGTCATAGAGGTTTTCAAAGGATTGATGAATGATGGAGATATTATGGTAAAATTTTTATTTCATTTCATTATGTCACTAATACTTTGGACAAAGAATAATTTACAGGTTAACGAACAAAGCGAGAAACATGATTTTGAGGTGTATAAAGGAGTGAAGAATATGATTTTAGAGGGGAAGTAAGACAAAGGACTAATTTGCATAGAAAATTTTCAAAACTAACGTGAAGATGAAGGTGGTTAGAAGCAATTTCAATCTAAGGCAGAGCATACAAGGCATGATGGTTGTTGACAACATCAATCCAAGTAGACTTGGATTCTTTTTCTTAGTTGCGATTATAGTGGAGGAGCACGTTTGCAATATTTTTATTTCAACATGTAAAACCTAATAGGTTGATTAAATTTTGGTGTTACAAAATTCTAGTAGGGTCCTTAAAGTCATTTCTCATGTATTAGTCATATTTTGCAAAAAAATGTGAAAAATGTAAAGTTGTCAACAAATATTGATTAAATTGCACAATTGTGTAAAGGTTGTATTAGGAAATTGAAAGGAAATTTAGGGTGTCAGGTTGTTTAGAGGAAGTTAGAAGGCTAAGAGTGAGTTTTTTTCCTTTAAAAATGATTTTGGAATGCATTTTACTTCGAGGGTGATTGTGTATCATATTTGGAATGAATAAAGACATCATTTTCTTCATATTTGAACAAAAAATCTTTGTTCCCTGGTTGTGTATGGCTTAGTACAGAACACAAATGGTATCAAAGTGTTTGTAAGTGATAAAAAATTCAATCACCTTCCAGTTGGGCTCTGTTTCATGCATTTTGGTTGGTATTTGAGTAAGTTATTGTGATTTCTCTAAAAACTGTTAAAAACCCTTGTTAGGGTAAATAGAGTTAGTGTAAATTGAATTTCTCCCATTTTTTTTATTGAAATCTACTAATATCTAGTGGAAATAACCAAGGTGGTCTCTGCTTTCATATTCTGAAATATTTAGAATGGAAGATTAAGCTGGATGTGTGAAAATTGAGAGTTCTTAACTATAATTTATGTGTTTCAGCCAATAAATAGAGTAGTTAGAAGAATATGTCTTAGGTTTTGATAAGAGAATGCTTATAAGGGCCTTTTAATGGATTTATAAGAGAGAAAAATACTAATAAAGATTGTTTGATGTGTTGGTTAAGAGTGTCTGGACTTGGAACATGGACAATCAATAAGCCCGAGGCTTGGAAAATGTGTAAAAATCTATTAAAGCAGTGTACAGTGGTGATGTAATGTGTTTTTCTTAGTAAATATGAAACCTTCTAGTGTAATCTTGTTTTGAAAGGAATTTTGGGAGTGTTTGTATCCATTTTCTGAAAAGTTTTGGAGGTTTTGTATGTTGGTGTCCATTGTATACTAACTATCTAGTTAAAGTTGTCTACTATGTTTAGTCATCTTTGGAGACAAAATTTGATGATTTTGAACAGGATTTTGTTGAAATATCATGAGTAAAGATTAGAAAATTTCATAACAAGATTGTATAGGCCTATTTAGATTTGTTTGAAATGATAGAAGGATAATTTGGGTTTGGGAAGGTGAAGTTAAGGTTGTGACTCAGGAGAGCCATTGTAGCATACTTAATAGACAGTCATAAGGAATGGAAAAGAGATGATTGGGTAGGTTGTGTAAGGAACGTGGTCTTGAAATATGAAGGCATAACAAGCATAGAATGGATTTATTGTGCCTTAGAGGTTCCAGTTTATGTTTATGATCAATAGTGTCATAGTGTGCATCAATAGGACAATCATAATAAATTTGACTAAAATTATACAGGCAGATTCTTTGTTTGCTATTTTGGGTTGAATCAAGGATGTTTAAGGTATTTTGAAGGTCTTGAATGAATTTGGAACTCCTACTTTGAATGTTTGAGTTTAATAGTTATTTAGAGGGAAATATAGTTGAATAAGTGTGTCAAGGTGTTCATTTATCCCTTTTCTTTGCATCAAACTAGTATCAGAGCCTGAGAAATATTTGGGCTGGTGAGTTGTTGGTTTCATGGTTGTGGTTTGGTTGGTTGTAGGTTCAAATGGTAACCTGATTGCTTCCCTTGAAAAGGAAGAAAGAAAGTTGTTAGAAGTTGAGGAAAGAGCAAGGAGAGGCTTGTTGAAAGATGGATACCATGAGAAGGAATTTTCAAGTAGAGGTAGAGAGAAAGAAGAGAAAGATACAAGCTAAGATGAATAGAGAAATTGCTGAGTTGAAGCAAGAGTTAAGTAGATTGGAAAAAGAGATCCAAGAATCCATGATGAAGATAGAACAAATGATGAAACAAGAGAGAAGTTGGCATTTGACATTGAAAAGGAAGATGGTTTGGCCTATAAAGAAGATTGTGAAAAGAAGAAGACACAAGAAGATGAAAGAGGAAGAAGAAGCATATGAAGATGCACATGAAGTATTCATTGATGAAGAAAGCAAAGTTGCTCCAACCATTTCCAAGCAAGAAGAAATGACAGAGAACTTGATTTCAGGACTTGAAGACATTGAGTTGATTAAGGGAATGCTCATGGATGAGTCATAGAAGTATGCAAAGGATTGATGAATTATGGAGGTATTATGGTAAAAAATTTGTTTCATTTCATTATGTTACTAATGCTTTGGACAAAGAATAATTTGTAGGTTAAGGGACAAAGGGAGAAGCATGATTTTGAGGTGTATAAAGGAGTGAAGAATCTGATTTCTAAGGGGAAGCAAGACAAATGACTAATTTTCATGGACAAGTTTAAACCTAAGGTGAAGATGAAGGTGGTTAGAAGAAATTCCAATCTAAGGAAGAGCATACAAGGCATGATGGTTGTTGATAACATCAATCCAAGTGGACTTGGATTCTCTTTCTTGGCTAGGAGTATGGTGCAAGAGCACCTTTGCAATATTTTGATTTCATCATGTAAGACTTGATAGGTTGATTAAATTTTCGTGTTCCAACATTATACTAGGGTCCTTCAAGTCATTTCTCATGTATTAGAGTCATATTTTTCAAACAAATGTGAAAAATGTAAAGTTGTCAACAAATATTGATTAAATTCTACAATTGTGTAAAGGTTGTATTAGGAAATTAAAAGGACATTTAGGCTGTTAGGTCATTTAGAGGAAGTTATAATGCTAAGAGTCAGTTGTTTTTCCTTTAAAAAATCTTTTGGAATGCATTGTACTTCAAGGGTGATTGTGTATCAAATTTTGAATGAATAAACACATCATTTTGTGCATATTTACACATAAATTCTTTGTTCATTGGCTATGTATGGATTAGTATGGACAAGAAATGGTATCAAAGTGTTTGTAAGTGATAAAGCATTCAATCACCTTCTAGTTGGGCTATGTTTCATACATTTTGGTTGGTTTTTTATCAAGTTATTGCGATTTCTCTAAAAACTATTAAAAACCCTTGTTAGGGTAAATAGAGTCAATGTAAATTGAATTTCTCCCATCTTCTTTATTGAAATTTGTTAATATCTAGTGGAAATAACCAAGGTGTTCTTTTCTTTCATATTCTGGGATATTTAGACTGGAAGATTAAGCTTGATGTTTGAAAATTGAGAGTTCTTGATTGTAATTTTTGTGTTTCAATCCAGAAAGAGAGAAATTAGAAAAATATATCTTAGGTTTTGATAAAAGAATGTTGATAAGGGCCTTTTAATGGATTTATAAGTGAGAAAAAGACTAATAAATATTGTTTGATGTGTTGGTTAAGAGTGTCTAGACCTGGAACATGGAGAATCAATAAGCCCTGGGCTTGGAAAATGTGTAAAAAATTATTAAAGTAGCGTACAATGGTAATGTAATGTGTTTTACTTAGTAAATCTAAAACCTTCTAGTGCAATCTTGATTTGAAAGGACTTATGGAAGTGTTTGGATCCCTTTTCTGAAAATGTTTGGAGGTTTTTTGTGTACATTGTATACTAACTGTCCTATTAAAGTTGTCTGGTAATAGTCATCTTTGGAGACAGAGTTTGATGATTTTGAATAATGTTTTACAGTGTTTATGATCAATAGTGTCATGTTGTGCATCATTAGGATAGTCATAATGAATTTGGCTAAAATTGAAGAAGAAAACTTTATGTTTGTTATTTTGGGTTGAATCATGGATGTTTAAGGTATTTTGAAGGTCTTGAATTAATTTGGAACTCCTATTTTGAATGTTTGAGTTGAATAGTGATTTAGAGGGAAATATAGTTGAATAAGTGTGTCAAGGTGTTGATTTCACCCTTTGTTCTACATCAAAGTGGTATTAGAGTCCTAGAAATATTTGGCCTGGTGAGTTGTTGGTTTTGTGGTTGTGGTTAGGTTGGTTGCAGGTTCAGATGGTAACCTGATTGCTGCCCTTGAAAAGGAAGAAAGAAAGTTGTGAGAAGTTGAGGAAAGAGCAAGGACAAACTTTATGAAAGATGCAGAACCTGAGAAGGCATTTGCAAGCAGAGGAAGAGAGAAATAAGAGAAAGAGACAAGAAAAGATGAATAGAGAAATTGTTTTGTTGAAGTAAGAGTTAAGTAGATTGGAAAAGAGATTCAAGAATCCATGATGAAGATAGAACAAATGATGAAACAAGAGACAAGTTGGCATTTAACATTGAAAAGGAAGATGGTTTGGCCTATAAAGAATATTGTGAAAATAAGAAGACACAAGAAGATGAACGATGAAGAAGAAGCATATGAAGATGCACATGAAGAATTCATTGATGAAGAAAGCAAAGTTGCTCCAAATGTTTCCAAGCTTGAAGAAATGACAAAGAACCTGATTTCAGGACTTGAAGACATTGAGTTGATTAAGGGAATGCTCATGGATGAATTGGTCATAGATTTTTGCAAAGAATTGATGAATGATGGAGGTATTATGGTAAAAAATTTGTTTCATTTCATTATGTCACTAATGCTTTGGACAAAGAATAATTTTTAAGGTAAAGGAAAAAGGGAGAAGCATGATTTTGAGGTGTATAAAGGAGTGAAGAATTTGATTTCAGAGGGGAAGAAAGAAAAAGGACTAATTTTCATGGAAAATTTTAAACCTAAGGTGAAGATGAAGGTGGTTAGAAGCAATTTAAATCTAAGGAAGAGCATACAAGGCATGATGGTTGTTGACAACATCAATCCAAGTGGACTTGGATTCTTTTTCTTGGTTGGGATTATGGCGCAGGATCACCTTTGCAATATTTTGATTTCATCATGTAAAACTTGATAGGTTGATTAAATTTTGGTGTTCTAACATTCCATTAGGGTACTTCAAGTCATTTCTCATGTATTAGAGTCATATTTTTCAAACAAATGTGAAAAATGTAAAGTTGTCAACAAATATTGATTAAATTGCACAATTGTGTAAAGGTTGTATTAGGAAATTGAAAAGAAATTTAGGCTATTAGGTGATTTAGAGGAAATTAGAAGGAAATTAGAAGGCTAAGAGTCAGTTTTTTTTCCTTCAAAAAGGATTTTGGAATGCATTGTACTTCGAGGGTGATTGTGTATCATATTTTGAATGAATAAAGACATCATTTTCTGCATATTTACACAAAAATTCTTTGTTCCCTGGCTGTGTACATGGATTAGTAGGGATAGGAAATGGTATCAAAGTGTTTGTAAGTGATAAAAAAATTAAATCGCCTTCTATTTGGGCTCTATTTCATGCATTTTGGTTGGTATTTGAGTAAGTTATTGCGATTTCTCTAAAAATTGTTAAAAGCCCTTGTTAGGGTAAACGAAGTCAGTGTAAATTGAATTTATCTCATTTTCTTTATTGAAATATGCTAATTTATAGTGTAAATAACCAAGGTAGTCTCTTCTTTCATATTTTGGAATATTTAGATTGGAAGATTAAGCTTGATGTGTGAAAATTGAGAGTTCTTGACTGTAATTTCTATGTTTCAGTCCAGAAACAGAGTAGTTAGAAGAATATGTCTTACCTATTTTGATAAAAGAATGCTTATAAAGGCCTTTTAATGGATTTATAAGCGAGAACAAGACTAATAAATATTTTTTGATGTGTTTTTTAAGTGTGTCTAGACCTGGAACAGGGAGAATCAATAATCCCTAGACTTGGAAAATGCGTAAAAATATGTTAAAGTAGTGTAGAGTGGTAATGTAGTGCATTTTGCTCAGTGAATATGAAACCTTCTAGTGTAATATTATTTTGATAAGACTTTTGGGAGTGTTTGGATCCATTTTCTAAAATGGTTTAGAGGGTTTGTATGTTTGTGTCCATTGTGTACAAACTGTCCAGTTAAAGTTGTTTGGTAACAGTCATATTTATAGACAAAATTTAATGATTTTGAAGAGGGTTTTGTTGAAATATCATGAGTAAAGATTGTGGAATGGCCTAACAAGATTTTATAGACCTATTTAGATTTTCTTGAATTGTTAGAAAGCTAATTGGGGTTTGGTAAGGTGAAGTTAACGTCGTGACTTAGGAGAGCCATTGTAGCATACTTAATAGATAGTCGTAAGGATCTAAAAAAAGATGATTGGGCAGGCTTTGTAAGGAATGTGGTCTTGACATATGAAGGTGTATCAAGCATAGAATGGATTGATTGTGCCTTAAAGGTTAAAATTTGTGTTTATGATCCATAGTGTCATGGTGTGCATTAGTAAGATAGTCATAATGAATTTGACTAAAATTGAAAAGGCGGACTTTGTGTTTGTTGTTTTGAGTTGAATCAAGGATGCTTAAGGTATTTTGAAGGTCTTGGATGAATTTGGAACTCCTATTTTGAATGTTTGAGTTGAATAACTAGTGATTTAGAGGGAAATATAGTTGAATAAGTGTGTCAAGGTGTTGATTTCTCCCTTTGATTTTTACCACTATGTCACCAAACTATCACAGGGTTGTAGAAATGCCAATCCATCATACCGCAACCTCTTTCAAAGTCTGTCATATGGTTGCAATGCAGAAGAATTTGACTGAACCTTACCGCCAACTTGCCAGTTCCAGTGTAGACCTTCATCAAAACATGTTTGTGTTGTTGAAGGGATGTGTAATCTAGTTAGCCTAAAGTCCCATCGTCACCTTGATAGGCCTTGTCGCTTCATTGAAGGGACTTTGAATGTTGTCCCAAAAATACTTGAACCTCCTATAGATGTAACTTCTTCATGCCCATTCACTACTACCACTAACGCCATCAGTATATCGATGGGATAGGAAACAAGCTCCCATTAAAGTCACCATGTTATGCTGATGAGACATTCTACTACACGTAGAATGTCAGATGGTGTCGTTCATTCTTCCTTCATGCCACATACTACTTCTAGCATAGGGCATGTTCATAGATTAAGCAATTCAAAGCATAATTCAAAAATAAACCTAAACTAATAACCGAGAACAATGGAAAGCTTATAAAAACATGCATAAACAAAGAATTTTACCAAACACACATTTGATTCCATGAATAACCTTCATTATCCTTCTCCATTTTTTCATTGTATGATACTTTCCCTCAGATTTTCATTAAGCATGCAAGTATGGCCTCATGATCATGATAATAGCAAAACATTAAAGATTCTAAAGTTGCTTCAAAAAATCATAAGATTTTAGGAGTCATAATGATATAGGTAAAGCCAATTTATAGAAAATATGATTTTTGAATGACATGCTTAAATTAAAAGACAATTAATTGATGATCAAGATTAAAAGATGTGACATGCAATAGGGATAGGGTTGAATTAGTGCGAGTGATAAAGCATGAATGGTGGGGATTAATCAATAGTGGAAACTAGTTGAGACACAGAAGAATAAAGATCGCATGTAAGAGATAGGATCAATAAAGATAAAATGATTTGTTGGAAGATGAGAATAAATTAATTAAATAATTAAAATTATTTAATTAATAGAGGATTGCATGCAAAAGATCAAATCTAATCTAGATAACAAACTGATTAACATAGAAAGTCTATTCATTTAAGATAATCATATATATTATCTCACTAGATAACTGAACGATCTAATTATATCAGGACTTAAGTGATAAATGACTAATTAGATAACAAAGAGATTATCTATTATACAGGAATATGCAATGGATAAATCTTTTTATGAATTAAATAATGATTTAATTCAACATTCAAGATTTTGGGATTAAATTAAATAAATAAAGATTTATTTAGCTAAAGAGAGAAAAGGTCAACGAATAATTAAATAATTTAAAATGATTATTTAATTATAGTTGAAAGTGTGATATAGGAATAAATTAAATAATAGTTTATTTAATTTTACAAAGAAGATAAATTTAATTAGCGACGTTACTAAATAAATAATGAATATAATATTTATTTAATTAATCAAGAAAGAATAAAGATAAGAATGAATTAATTAAATAATTGAAGTTATTTAATTAATAGAGGACAAATGACTTTAGAAAATAAATAAATAATTAATTTTATTTAATTATGAAAACGAAGATAAAATTTATAAAGAAATTAAGGGTCGCAGGACTAGGACAATTTTTATTGTCTACATTTTTCCACTCTTTGATACAATGTTGTTTATCGCATTGTGTCAAAGAAAAATATATGCCCCAGTGAAAGTAGGATGAGTAAGCATGATGAGGAAGCAGTGGTATTCCCCCTCGAGAGGACAGGAAGGTTCAAAGAACAAGAGTGTTCTCTCGATTTGGATGAGAGAACTAGAGGATGAAGGACATTAAGGATAGAGGAACATAGATAAGGGTGGTGAAGATGTAGAAAGTAATAAATGTTAGAACGGAAAACATGGATATTAGTATTAGAATGACTTCAATATTTTTCCAAAACATAATAGGCCTTGCATTAATCATCATTGGCCGGTAAATGATACAAATAGATAGCACCATGATATGATATAAAAGAAGGTGTGCAAGGTCATGCACCTGTTAAAAACAAACAATCACATACAAGGAATGTCCTAACTCATTCGAAGGGAAAAATTTCCCTAGTATTTTTTGTCAAGACAAACCGCAGATAACAATCTAACAAAAGATGAGTCATGATACATCATTGCTCCTCTAAATCTTTCATGTGACATCCTCAAAGAAGCTAGTAACATGACTTGAAGACAAAGCCAAAAGACAATCAACAAACAACAGTAAAAAAAAAAAAGAGTCCTGAGACATCCTTGCTTCTCTAAATCCTTCATGGGACATCCTTGAGAAAGCTAGTAACCAGACTTAAAGACAAATCCAAATGAAAAGATAAGACAAAACAAGCCACAATATCAATAGTCAGTAAGAATATTTGCCAAAATTTGATCTGTTTGTTGTTTAATAGTCTAGGAGATTGACTATATGATTATTTTATAAAGTTTGGTTTCAGGAAGTGCACATACTGTATAAGATGTCAAGTCTAGGTTTGATCATGTGACCACCTGTATAAGGTAGTGATAAAGTCTAGTTTCAGAAAGACACATATCATATAAGATGTTGAGTCTGGTTTTGATCATGTGACCACCTGTATAAGGCAATGATGAAGCTTGAAAAAGTGACAATGTCTATTTTCGGGAAGGACACATCCTGTATAAGACACATGTTAATTGTTTTGGTTATTTCTTTGGAAATTTGTTTGTTTGACTTGATGACCTTGTTGATGCATGACTTTTCTTGATGTTTTGACAATTGTTTGTGTTTGAGGACAATGTTTGACTTATTTTGACTAACACAACGAACCCTAAAGGATTGACCTAGTGTGACCTCGGGGGCTCATTGATTGATGGCCTTTCCTATGTTATACACATAGAGACCTCGTAGTCAACATGACCATTGAATTTATTTTATTGATAAAAGACTGAGTCATGATTTCATTATTTATTTGACAAACCTAAGGGATTGACCTAATGCGTCAGGGGCACATCGGCAGATGGCCTTTCCTACATCTAGTCACAAAGGCAACGTAGTTTGAAAATGACAAAAATTGAGTAGTGTGACTGACTCTAATTATGTTTTTGGAGCTTTTTGACATGTTTTGATTTTTTTGTATTTTTTTGTATTTTTGATGTTTTTGGATTTGGATTTTTTTTGGTTGTTTTGATGTTTTATGAGGATCATGAAAAATGCATGTGAACATGATTTCTATAAGGAAGAAAGCAAGGATGCACAAGAATCCAAGGAAAAACATGATCTTTCCCCTAGTCAAGCTGAAAACCAATTGACAGGTGATGATGATGATGATAACGTTGTTTGACGTGGGAAGGACACATCCCTAAACAATGTGAGGATTAAGGTATGTAGAAAGGCTAGGAACAAAGCCAAGGAATATTTTGGATGATGTACGAGGTTGCATAGCAAGATTGTATGGATTAGGCTTATTACATTTTGAATCTTCTTTAGGACTATATGGGATAATGGAGGATCCTTAGACCGTTGACAAGGGAAAACCTAGATAGGTGATGGGTATGAAAGGATAATCGACTGATTTTGGTAGAAGATAGGAGACACGAGGATTATTGGATGGTAGAATTATCATTGGGTCTCCAATGACAATGTCGCATAGGGATAATGAGCCTATGAAGGTAATGACATGATATTTAATGGATAGTGTATGACCAAAGGATAGAAATTTCAAGAGTTTTCTCAAAGCATGATTTATGTTTGTACCCTAGTCCTTATCAAGATCAAAGTAGGTGGGAAAATGGACATGAATGGTAGGGCTTAGATAGATAGATGGAAATTTCATAATAAATTTCATATGAAGGGTATGGGAGATGAGACAACTTGCCCCCAAGTGTAATGGTCCACATAGATAACTTCTCTTACACATGATACCTATTTGCCAAGTTTTCATCATGGTACTTATCCAAAGCACCATAAGAATGGTTTTCACTATTGGATGAAATTTTTCTCTTGACCTTTTTTTTTTGGTGTCACCAAGATACTTGTTTTCTAGGTTTTCATCAAGGTGACAATTTTATTTTTTTCAATTTTTTTGATGTTACCAAGACACCTATTTTTCAATTTTTTGCCTAGGTAACGATTATTTTTTACTTTTTAGGATGGCCTTGATGCTTTAGATGATCACTGATTGTGTTGAATCCATTGATGGTATTGTTGTAGAGACTGGTGCCATGATATGCCAATAATTCCCTTGATGAAGTAGTTCCTTGTCAAGATCATAGCACTTGCTTACAACTAATTAATGTCATTGTGATTCTTTTTGATACTAGGGTTGGCCTTATCAAAATACACACATTGTGATAGAGTGCCATGTGATTCTTTATTATAAATATTTTCTACCAAGATGCAACATATTTGTGATGTAGGATTTTTAGACTTTAGGCAAGATGTAGGATTATGACGGATGATGGTAGACGTGTTTGGAAATTTAGCTGTAGGAATTTTCATTTTCCAAACCTGGGGTGATGGATGATGGAGACTGGATTTCAAAAATTATATGCCTTATATTATGACCATTTTAAAGGAGGTGGATATTTATTATATGTGGGAGTCCTCTTTTCTAATGGCTCCACATTTTGAATGACTTTTGGATTTGGAATATTTTATTTGTTTGCTCCATTTTTAAATGGGATCCATTTTAATTTCATTTTTCCATTGGGATCCATTTTCAATGGCCTTTGATATTTGATTTTGAACTTTGGATTTGTAATAATTTTCTTTTTGTTGGTTCCAACTAGAAGGTTTATGCATGTTGGAATGATAGTTTATGGTGTGGACGAAAGGAGTGTTGGTAGCAATCTTATGGTAAGAACTACTCATGGAACCCATTTTGATGTATGTATTAGATAAAGTTTCCCCCAATATCAAGGAGGTATCAATAACATTGTTTGATTCTCTGACTGAAGAATAGCCAAGGCCTTGATGTGTACTATTTTCATAAAACTGTATTAGTTCTCGAATGCCTTGCTAATGTATGCCTAGTCCTTTTCCTTGATATTGTATGCTTTGAAATATTCTCTTTACAATGGGGTATTTTTCATTTTGGAAGCAAGATGTGAAACCATGATTGTGGAAACTATTGCTCGAAATATTCTCCTCTATGAGAAAGCCTGATTTAACAAAATTGGTTGATCCTAGTTCATAGGATATTTTGGCATCATCATTTGTTAGGATTGTGCCTTCTTGGTCCCTTAAGACATCAATTTGATCGATAATATATTTTGTGCCTTCATCTTTGACTTGGTCAATGGTAGCTTCCTTATGTTCTTCTTGATCCATAGTATCCTTTTTATGTTCTTCTTGAATGTTGTCCATATCATTTGTTTGATTATCTATGTGTCCCAAGGAGGAAAGTGTCTCACTTTGGGAAGTGTCGATATTTGGAGCTTGGATAGAGTCATCTTCAAGTTTTTGATCATGAATGGCATAAAGGTCGATGAATGGATCATTTTGTATATCTTGATCAATAGTAGTGTTCTGATCAAAGATGGATTTGTCTTGAATGATATGGTTGGGAATGGAATCTTGATCAAGGATAGGTGTATTTTGGATGCCATGGTTATCTAGAAGGACTTCTTGGATAGACTTAAATATGGGTTGTGGGATGGACTACTTTGATCTTGACATGAAGGTGAATCCATGATGTCATGCTTTGTACTTTCCATTTGACATGTGTATCCTCAAGTTTAGTAGATGGGATGTGACTTTGGAGACCATGACTAGATGTATTTTCACGACTAGATGTAGATTAAGATGGAATGGATTGCAATGGAATAGTGGATGAAGGACTAGGATAGGACATGGAGGCTTGGAAGGAATTAGTGGATTGGTTTCCCTTGTCAAGGTTAGGATAGGTATGACTAATAGATGTTTGTGGTGGATTAATGGCATGGATTATGCTAAGTGACTCTTGATAGTGAGGGCAGACGACTGAATGACTAGGCCTTATGGATTTTTGGTAGGAAGGGTATGTGGGTAGTTGACCATGGGTTGACGTTGATTGGAATTTGGATTGGATAAATTGTCTTTTGAATTCTATGGCTTGTTGGTATTGACCATTATAGAGTAACTGGTATTTAACTTGACTAGGAAACATATCAAGGTAAATTGCAAACATGGTGGTGAGGTTATGACCAAAGGTGGAGTGTGAATAAAGTATGTGATATGAGGTCTAAGGTATGACAATGCAAAGAGGGTGACTTAAGTCTAAGTTATGCAACCTAAGCTATGTTTTTGGATTTTTTAGATATAAGGAATGAATGCTAATGCAACTATATTTTTGGTCCTTTTTTTTGGAAAATAAGGAATGTCTAAAATGATGATGTCCTAGAATGACTATGTCTAAGTATGCAAAAGTGTGGGAAAGCTTTTGAGGGTAATCAATTTTGGGATGTTTCAAAAGAGGTTACTGTTGGTGATTAGGATTGCACTATCTTGGCAAGTTATAATTGCCTATCCTATCACATGGAAACACTCTCTAGTTTGTGGGTAAACCAATTAGGGAGAGTTAGTCTCTAGAGTGGGCTAGTTCCCTTCTAACTAATCACCTAATCTAAGAACCTTCAAGGGAAAAGGGATTAGGAAGAAAAACAAAAAATTAACACCTACAACTTATGATGATCAGCTAGATATTGAGATTCTGATGAAACTTAACTCACATCACTTCCCTCACAATAATTAACCCTCACAATTCACCATAGTGCATTCAGTTCATTAGTGTTTTGCATAAAGACTCTTGAAGACATAATATAATGTGCAACTTGAACTTATTGCAGACCTTGACAATAACCCACAACAATAGGAAAAAGAAGGATTTGATAATCTATATCACAACAAAATCATACAATCACCATCAACTCATGAAAAGAGGGAGAAAAGGAGAAATCTGCTGCTTTATTGCAAGTTGAGGAATAGGAAATCAAAATCTAATTCAAAATTGGATTTACAAAGCTCTCAAGGTGACTAAGAAAGCAAGAAACTAAAGAATTATGAACCCTAAGAAAATCAAGTTTTCTTAGATTTATAGCCAAGATGTGACCTATAGTGCCCAAAATAGTCAAAATAAGGTTGCTAACTCTCCAAAAGGAAAATGCTTTTTCATTTTTGAGCTCCCTCAAAAAGCCTAAAAAATAGCTTCCAAAATAGCTCCAAATGACATCAAAAAGCTGGAAACTTTCTATCATCCAAAGGCTGATCCAAAACAGCCTCAAAATCAGGCACTAACTACTGGAAACCAAAATTAGAAATTTCAGTTTGGCATCTCCCTTCTGAATTCGCCCAAGTCTGAACTCAAGAATAGAAAGTTTCAATGTGAACTGAAGTGCATTTTTTACTACATTTTAAATAACAAATAATCAAGCAATTTATACAAACATTGTTTAGTTAGTGCTTTACAGCTTGCAATTTCTGAATTACAAAAATGGTAAGCCTTCCTTGTTACATCTGAGTTTTTTCAACTTGCCTCTGATTTTCCTCTTTTTATCTCCAATCATTTTGATTTTTTTGCATTTATTTCTTGCAAAAAATCAAATATTATATGCAATGGTCTTCTACATATTTAATTTTTATACAAAACATCATAAAAAAATATATGCCCATTATTCACTTAGGAAAAAGATTGATGACCTAAGGTCATTACTTGATTTCTAAGGGAAACTTGGCATGAAATTTTTCTAAGGAAAAAGGGGCTACCCTAATAAGGGATCATATGCATGATCCATGTTTGATTTTCTATAAAAAATCAAAGAAAAAGAAAAATAATCCATAGACTTATATCACCCTAGGCAATGTTGGCAAGGCATTTGAAAAATAAAATTTAATATGATAAAAATTATATGGGTCGATTATAGGGTGAAAACCCTAATAAAAAAAAGGCTCCAAACATTCATTTTGATTGTCATTTTGATTAGCCTCTAGTGAAAATTGTTGCTCTACCTGTGCGCTACCATGGAAAGACTAGGGCTTCGTTTTGGGACCCCATCAATATTTTCCTTCTTCGAACCTTGATGCATTCATTCTCCCTCATCAAAGGTAAGATTTGGCTCTATTTTGTTCATTCATTAGATTCATTTTCTGAGAAATGAGGCCTTAGAGGTCACGGCCACCACTTTATTATAATGCATTTTTATGTTTCTTTGGTGTCGACGTTTCTTCCCATTATTATGGCCAACCAGGGATATTTTGTTGGAGCGTTTCATGAAGCTCTGGCCACAGCTCTGTTAGATTTCTTCACTTTGATACAGAAGGTAAGCTTCACTTTTTTCTATTTCATGGCATTTCCCTCTTAAGTAAAGCTTATTTAAGCTCTCTCTTGAAAAAAATATGAAATATTTGGTGTTTTTCAAGAATGGCTTTTACTCTAGTCACAATCATACTATATATTTTTCTTCCTTTGTGTATATTTGACAGGGCTCGGACCTCCATCTATAAAAAGAGAATTATTGTTGATTTGTAACACTTCTAAAAGTGTGAGCTTTTTAGTTCAAGGGTTTCCAAAACCCTTATGGCCACAGGCCTCTGGTTTTTATCTCCCCATTTGTTTCTGAAACTGAAAGGCTTGGCCCTTGTCATGCACATGAACATATTTAAGATGAAACCCTTCTCTTTTCTATGGGTATTCAACCCCTCCAAGGTCATGAGTATGAAGCTTTCACTCCACGGTTTGAAAACATTAACAAGGGTTCAAACCCTTGACATTCTTCTTTGTCCCAATATCTACATTTTGAAACTCCAAATGTGTTTTACAGCTCATGAAAATAGAAATTTAGCCTCTCCAAGCTGCAGACATGAGAATGATAATCATGGTTCTTCTCCATTTTATGTACTTGAAGTAGACTTATTTTGTTTGTGCATTCTGAAACAACACTTGTAAGAACTTAATGGGTTTGTTCAAAACCTGAATTAACACCATGTTTTTGCATTTACTTGAAATTGTTACCTTGATATGGCACTGTTGTAGCATGATTTCATTACTTTTGTAGCTTCACTTAAAGAAAATGTAGATTTGCTTCATCATTTTTTTTTGTTTCCTTAGCTTGCAATGCATAGTATAGGATTTGTTCACTTGTCACCTTTGAATCACATATCAAGCAAACTCATGTACCTTTGATTACACTTCTTGGATGCCACTTGAAAACTTTAGTATATTTTTCAGTTTCACATTTTCAAGATGAGACAACATCTTTTATTTTTCTTCAACTATTGGAAATGGTAAAACAATATACATTTCTCTGCAAGTCACCCACTAATGATGTCATCCTGAGCATTCTAGAAAAACTCTTTGTAACAGATTTTTTTTAGTTCAATGATGTTTTTCAGTGCTTCATCTTGCCAAGATATATTGTATTGGTTCCCCAACACTTGATGCCTTGCATTCAATTCACCGTGCCATTTTGCATTCATTCTCTACCTTCAATAGATTTCTTGCAGACACTTGTCACTTTGTTACTGATGGAGTCAACTTTTCTTTTGTACTCTTCATGATTTTTTATCTTCTGAACAACAACATGATGATGTGAAGTTATCATTGCATAGAATATTTTGAAATAGAAGCACTTGATTATGATGTTTTGGAGCTTTTCCATTTGCTTCAGTTGTAATTGATTATTTTCAAACAAGGCATTATGTATGCTTGTTCACTATCAGATTATGAGATCATGCACTTGAATAGTTGGCCACTCATTATTTTCAATTCATTGCACTTTGAGAATTTATTGTCCTAAATGGTCAAGTATTTGAGCCCTTTTGGCAGTTTATGATGCACTCATTTGATGGATGTCTTTTTAGAGCATTTTGGATATGTTTCTTTCTCAATTCCTCTTTGAATGCTTGATAGATAGCATGTCGGGTCTCAACCCTTGTGGGAGCCCATTTTACACTGCATGCTTTATGATATTGAATTTGAGAAGAAACTTGGCTTCTGCTATACCTACACATGGAAGTAAACAATGTTAGATTAAAACAAAACAATATATTATCATGATGCTTCCTTCTTGGATTCTGTCACATCTCTTGTTCTTGCTCAACTACGTCAATGTATCACTAGTAGCATTCTACATTATTATTGATGATTCATAGAGGAACATTCATAATCAGATCTCTAATAACATTTTTCAACTCTTGTAGGTCTATTAGGAGCTCGAGGAGGAAGGAAGGAACACCATTATTGGATCCACTAAAGACCATAGGAAATGATGATTTATGTTCTTTCTTATGTGTTTTCCTTTCCTTTAAGCTTCAATAGTGTCAAATGTTTCTTTTGATACACTGTCTTGGGTATTCCCACAACCTGTGTGGGACACCTCATTTTTATTACCCAATGAATACAATTACATCATTTTTTTTGAAATACTTGTTCCAATTCTATATTTTATTTCCTTGCAAACAATGAATGGAATATTGTGAATGATTCAAGCACTTTCTTTTACATTCGATACAATTCTTAATGCTGCAATTGATAACAAGCAACTAAACACATTGCATTTAAAAAATCCATAATAACTTAAACTCTTGCAATGGTTAATCATCTGTAGAGGTAAACTTGAAATTCTTCACCTTTAAAATGAATCTTGAATGATTAGTTCTGTCAAATCGAGCTAAGGCAAAAATTTGATAACACTTCTAGTGACCTCTCATAGATACTTTCCTAGTAAGCATCAGGCCAATTTCCTTATCCATATCCATTGGGCATGGAGTCACTTTTTTCCTCTCCAAAATTCAGAAAACTCAAGAATCAAAAGCTGAAAACTCCTCCTCCAACAACAAAAAACTAAAACAAAACCAAACAATAGCAGAAAACTAGGCCCTAGTGGCCAAAAAACTTGTGCAACATCACTTATGAAAGAAAGCTGAAAAAAATGTGCATCAAAAGCACTTATTTGCAGCAGCTAAACTACTATAATACAAAGTGGTACCTCGAGCTTCAAAAGAAATGTTTCAAGTGAATCCCATTGACTGAGATTGATAGCATTTCTTCAGATAACTTAGAGAGGTGGAATGAATTACTCCCTTGCATTCTGTTATGACAAATGGGCCCTCCCAGATTGCATCAAATTTGGTATGCCTCCCTAGCTTACTCTTTTTCTCATCCCATTTGAAGACATAATCCCCAACAACAAACTCCCTTAGTTTTGATCTTTTGTCAAAAGAGCTCTTCATTTGAGCTTGATGAACCTCAAGTTTCCTCCATGCTTCTCTTCTAGTTTCTTCTAGCTCCATTAATTCTGCAAGTCTCACCTCCATGGACCCTTATTCTAATAGTTCAAACTCCTTGATGAAGCTGAAAGTTGGTAGCTCAACGAAGATGGGTAACTTGGCCTCTTTTCCATATGTAAGAACATATGGAGAACAACTAGTGGCTTTCTTGGGAGTTATCATGTCAGCCAAAAGTGCTAATTTCAGCTTTTCATGCCAAACTTTCTGGTTGTCTTCAATAGTCTTTTTGATGATTCTAATCAGGTTCTTATTGGTAGATTCTACTTGCCTGTTTCCCAATAAAATCAAGCCCCCACTTAGTGAAGATTTGTTCAACCTAAATAGGATTTAAAGGGGTATGTGCAGGATCATGATGGGCCAAAAAGTGGCAATATGACGAGTATATGTAGGGTATATGGTTGACGACTTCTTTTTTACCCAAAATTGATGAAATGAAAAGATTTTTTAAAGGAGATTCTCTACTTTCCAACAATATAAATTATGCTTTACTTTGAATTTAATAAATTATTATTATTTATTTTCTATTTGAGTTATGACTAAAGTCCTGATTGATAGGCTGATTGAAAAACATTTATAGATTTCAAATTGTAACACATTTTTTGAATTTGAAACATGTGTCACATTCTATGCTTCACATACTATAGGATTAAAAACTAAAAAAATGAATTTCATGAAGTTTTGACCAAGTTAAGGTGGTCAGACATACGAGTTTTTATATTTTTTAAAAAATTTAATAAAAAATTCATAATTAATTATTTACTTGGAACAAAATTACAAAAATATATGCATCACATCAGGACATGAGTCCTCTACTTATATCTAAAATATTATAAAAATATATTATCATTTTCTTATGGTTAGGGTGGTCAGACAGACACCTACTTCTTATTTTTTCCCTAAAATTTAAGTACTACTGCATTGAAATTTCAAATTTTCACCAAATAGATTCTTTTTTTTTTAAATAAACCTAGTAGTTTAGAGACTACATTCAATTTGCTATATATTTTATTCTTACATATTTTTGAAATAATATAAATAACTTATTCAAAGTTTTACTTCAAGTTGCCTAACTTTGATTTTTCTAAATTTTTTGCCACTTAAGGGCCAGTTTTTTCCATGATGGTCCTGCACATACCCAAAGGTAGAGCTGCAAACTTTTGTTTACCTACAAATAGTGCACATTTCTCACATTTCCTTACCCAAGCAAAAGCATCTTTGAAAATTTCTGGCCAATCATAACCAACTTTCATTATTTTAAGAGTTGTGGCCCTTGTTTCAAAGTGACCTAGAAAACCACCATGGAATTCTTCTATCAACCTTTCCGTTTGACTAGGTTCAATGCATCTCAACAAGACACCTTGAAGATCTCGTCTAAATAGAACACCATCCACAATAGTGTAAGGAATAGCTTTTAACTTGAAATATCTTCTCTTAGCTATATCAAGGCCTTTGGGACACTCACCAACCTGCAAGTAATTGATAATTTGTTGCACCCAATTTGTGCTAGGAGCTGAGATTCTAGTATGCTCTTTGTCACTTAGCACCAATGCAATGTCTTTATTTTCTTCTATGTTGTTTTCTGCACTTTCATCCAACTGTTCACACAACCCTTTGCCTCTAACTAGCTTAGTGACCTTAATGTGGACATCAAATTCCATTACCTTTTTTATCCAACCATCCCTTGGGTATGTGCAAGATCATCATGGAAAAAAAAGATCCTTACGTGGCAAAAAATTTAGAAAAATCAGAGTTAGATAACTTGACATAAAAATTTGAATAAGTTATCTATATTATTTCAAAAATATGAAAGAATAGAATCTATAGCAAATTGAATGTAATTTCTAAACTACTAGGTTTAATTAAAAAAAACCTATTTGGTGAAAATTTAAAATTTCAATGCAATAGTATTTAAATTTCAAGGGAAAAATAAGAAGTAGGTGTCTCTCTAATCATCCTAACCACAATAAAATAATAATATTTTTTTAATAATATTTTAGATATAAGTAGAGGACTCATGTCCTGATGTGATGCATATTTTTTTGTAATTTTTTTTCAAGAAAATAATTTATTATGATTTTTTTATTACAAATTTTAAAAACTATAAATACTCATATGTCTAACAACCTTAACTTGGTCAAAACTTCATGAAATTCATTTTTTTTAATCCTATAGTATGTGAAGCATAGAATCTGACACATGTTTTGGATTCAAAAAATGTGATACCGTTTGAAAGCTATAGATGTTTTTCAATCAACCTGTCAATCATGACTTTAGTCGTAATTCAAATAGAAAATGAATAATAATTACTTATTAAATTCAAAGTAAAGCATAATTTATGTTGGTGGAAAGTTGAGAATCTCCTTTAAAAACCCTTTTCATTTCATCAATTTTGGGTAAAAAAAAAGTCGTCAGCCACATAGGCCATCATATCACTTACATATCGCCACTTTTTGGACCATTATGATCCTGCACATGCCTCCTCTTATCATTCATGTCTTTGTTAAGTAAAAAATCCTTCATAGTTGGATGAGAAACCAACAAGTGAATTTTTTTATCAATGATAACATGTGTCTAAACTTTTTTAGACTCTTGACTACTACAAACACATGTTTCTCTACGAAAGAGTATTTAACTTCATAATCATACAATAATTGGTTGTAAAAGGCTATGGGTTGCTACAAACCTTTGTCATTTTGCTCACATAACATGGCAGAAATAGTTTCAATTCCCCCAAAAGTGTACAAGATAAAATCTTTATTATAATTTGGGTTAATAAGGGTTGGGGCAGCAGAAAGAGCTTCTTTTATTTGCTCAAAACTCCTTTTACCCTATATTTGGTCCATTGAAAAGGAATGTTCTTTTTCAACATTGTTGTGAAGGGTTGCAATAAAGATGCAATTTTAGGTATGAACCTTCTTACAAAATTGATTCTACCAAGGAAACTCTATAACCCCTTCTTATGAGCTGGCAATGGTAATTCTAGGATGGTTGAAATTCGTTCTGGATCAATAGAAATTTTGTGCTTAGAAACAATATGGCCTAGAAGCTTACATCTGTGGATGGAAAGTATACACTTTTTAGGATTGAGGGAGACTCCATACTCTCTACATCTCTGAAATATCTACCTCAAATGTTCAAGGTGTTCATTAGAATTTTTTGAAAACACTGTAATGCCATCTAAATAGACAAGCACAATCTTATTCATAAGGCCATGAAAGGCCATGCCCATCCCTCTTTGGAATGTTGCTCCCACATTTGAAAATCCAAAAGGAATATTCCTATATGCCATAGTGCCCCATTTAGTTGTAAATGCTATCTTATATTAATCCTCTTCTTTGACCATAATTTGATTATATCATGAATATCCATCAAGTGAAGAGAATCTGTCAAAACTAGACACAACTTGTAGAAATTGTTCCATCAAGGGGAGTTGATAATGATCCTTAAGGGATGCCTTATTCAAATCCCTAAATTCAACAAAAATTCTAATTTCCCCATTATTTTTCCTAACCGAAACCAGGTTTGAGACCCAGGAGGTATGCTTAATAGGGAAAATTATATTACTTTCGATCAACTTACTTAGCTCAACTTTCATCAAATGTTCTAGCTTAGGATTTAATGGTCTCTTCTTTTGTGTTATTGGCTTTGCATTAGGTTCCAACTCTATGGTATGCTGAACTAATTCAGGGTCAAAACCCTTTAAGTCCTTGTATTCCCAAGAAAATATATCATTAAATTCTTGACACAAAGCAACAAAAGCTTGTTGTTCTTCTTTAGTGCATACCTTGCCTAACTTGAGGAGTTTACCTTTGAATATATTGATTGCTTCATAATTTTCTTGTTTGACAGTCATGCCACCCTTTTCTTTCATTGCTTGATCGCCAGAGTTGAAAATTTACTCTAATGTCACCAACCCTTTCAATAGCTTGTTTGACTGTAGTTGTACAATTTGGTCACCGTACTGTCTTTTCCATTTTCATTGACTCTCATCTACAAAATTTGCTTCATCTATCAAGAATTTTACAATCTATTCATTGTTGTTGAAGACTTTCCAACTTAAATTATTTTTAGGTACTAAAGGTCTAACCACTATTTTCACATAATGGTGCCTTTCTACATTGTGTACCTCTTTAGGAATATCAAATTAGGCTCCTAAGGTAGCAAGCTTGTCTGCATGCTTATTTTGAACTCTAGGAATAGAGAGCAAGTTAAATGCATCAAAATCTTCTATTAGATCCCACACCCTATACTTATACTTTTTAAGTGTATCATTTTTCACATCACTTAAATTTCTGACCTAATTTACAATTAATTCAAAATCACCATGAACTTGAAGAAATTTAATACCTCTTTTCCAGGCCCACTCTAGACCATAGATGAGAGCTTCATACTTTGTTGTATTATTTGTACAACTAAACGCAAATTTGAAAGTTGAATAGTATATGTCCCCATGCAGTGAAACCAACATTGCTCCTTTTCCTGCCTCCATTATGCACCTTGAACCATCAAATTATAGTTGCTAGAGTTGATTGTCTTGTTGCTCGAGCTACTTTTGATCCTTGACTAGGTTAGGGATTGGCACATTAGGCTCATGAAATACATAGACTCCTAAATCAACCTCTTCAGTACGTCTGGAAGGATCAAAATCTTGATTTTCAACAGCCCAATCATCCAAGTTTTCTTCATCACTAGATGAATTAGAATTATAAGCTACATATGGACTCTCTAACTCATGAGTGGTTAGCAAGTTGCTACTTGTAGAGCTAGTGTTGTATGGCTCAATATAGACTTCAACTATTGGCTTAGCCTTAATGGTCAATGGTGACTATTTTACTTCTCTACTTTTCTGCTCACTTTTCATTTCTAAGTTGTTGGCAAGCACCATTTTGTTCTTCTCTGCATTTGAGACATCTGAGAATGAAAATTCAATTAAAATATTTTGTAACAATTCCTTTTGTCCTAGGATGTGAAGTGCATCCATAATGGATAGGCTAGTAGTGGCCTTCTTTAAATGCTCTACTACATTGAAAGATATACGGTTTACCTTATTCTGAACTATAGATGCAACTGTATCATTTGCTCTCTGCTTTTCTCTCTATAGAATATGCACCTTTAGGTGCATTTTTGGGACAGTTTGTGATGCAATGGCCTGATTTTGGCCTCTCAACTTGCTGGTCTGAATTTGTAGCTCGTTGTTCTACACTTACAACTTGTTGTTCAACTTCCATTGCTTTTCTTTTTTCTCTTGTATTTGCTACAAAAAATGAACCTTGCTAGTTCAGACATTGAACATGATTTACCTCACAAAAATTAGCACTCTACCAATACATCAAGGCAATTTCAGAATTATCTCACTGCTCTACATCTCCATTTGATAGATTTTCTTGGCCAGCATAACTATTCTGCACAATAAGGGCCTAATTCTCCATTTTGTTCATGCATACAGCCTGATTATGAGGCTGACTACATAAGTAGCACCACTCTTGCTCCTAGGCTAAGTTTTTCTATGGTACTAGCTCTCTTGAAGGACTAGGAACATTAGGATCATGGGGCCTGAAGGGCTTGGTATTAAAGTTTCTTTTTTGATAATCATTTTGAAAAGGCACTCTATTTTGCTAATTTGGCTGAATAGAGGTTGGGTACGACCTTTGTTCTTAACCAACCTACTTTTTAAGGCTTACAAATTCATTGTTGAAAGTCTTTCCTAGAGATTGCAGCATGCTCTTAATCTCTTGGATCTCTCTATTTTGCTTAGGGAGGACATTTTTCCTGGTTAGCATCTTGATAACCTATTATTGGGATAGTAGGTATAGAGGCTATAGGTGGCAGTTTTATAGGTGGTTGAATCTCTTGAGATGTAGGCATTGGCGGTCTAGGGGCAATCTTCCCCACTTGAATAAGATAGTTTTTAGCCCTTATAACAATTTCATAAGCATTAGGAAAAGTATAACCCCCCATTGACTAAATCATGACTAAAATCTCAAGATGTGGGGATTTTAGATAAAAAAGAAAAGCATGCTCTAGTGATGGTTTGAAAATTAGGAGAATTCTATCCCAAGTTCGTTGAAAATAGTAATTGAAATCGGTCAGGTGTTCGTGTGGAGCATGATTGATAGTGCTCAATTGTTCTAATAGAGATAGGAGGTCTGACTTTTCTACAAATTGTCTATGTAGACCATCATGAAGTTGATCCTAGGTGGCTATTGAATTAGCCGGTAGCCCCTAGAACTATTGTAGAGCTCTCCATTTTAATGTGGCAGCTAGCAATCTTAGGGCCACATTCTCCTCCATTATGTTATGTACTAAGCAAAGTGTAGCCACATCTCGGATGTGCTCGACCGGGGTTGTCTAATCCTCATTGGTAAAGTATGGCAGCCCTTTCATAGCAACCACTGGAATATCATCATGCCTCACCAATAACAATAGACTACCTTCGTTAAATGGTGCAAAGGAAAATTTCCTTGCCATTGAAGGTGCTTGAGACACTAGTGTTGTGCTCCTTCTCACAAAGATTATGGGACTGATCTCTAGAGAAGTGGATTTAGTTCTTCTTGTTGGATCAAAAGTCATCCTCAGAGTTCTTCCTCTCCTTCTCGGTAGGGAGAGCTACAACTATTCAAATGGAATTGGGCTTGATCTAGTCTACATTCTTCTCATAAATTTTCTACACCAAATCTGCAATCAAACTAGAGTCAGGAGTCACCAAGTATATTATTTGAGACCTCAATAGGCTAGAAATGTTGTTGCATATATTGGATAGCAACCTACAATCCTAAAAACTCTAAAAACAAGACTCTTGGTGTCCCACTAGGCATTCCAAAAACTGTTGGTGATCAAGATTGCACCCTCTAGGGAAGTTGTACTTCTCTATCCTGACACAACATGGAAACACTGTCTAGTTTGTGGGTAAACCAATTGGGGAGAGTGAGTCTCCAGAGTGGGTTGGTTCCCTTCTAACTATTCACCTAATCTAAGAACCTTCAGGGGAAAATGGAGTAGGAAGAAAAACTAAAAAATGAACACCTACAATTTATGATGATCAGCTAGATATTGAGATTCTGATCAAACTTAACTCACAACACTTCCTTCACAACAATTAACCCTCAAAATTCACCATAGTGCATTCAATTCATTAGTGTTTTGCATAAAGACTCTTGAAGATAGAATACAATGTGCAACCTGAGCTTATTGCAAACCATGACAATAACCGACAACAATAGGACAAAGAAGGATTTGATAATCTAAATCACAACAAAATCATACTATCACTATGAGCTCATGAAATGAGGGAGAAAAGGAGAAATTTTCTGCTTTATTTCAAGTGGAGGAATAGGACATCAAAATCTGATTCAAAATGGGTTTACAAAGCTCTCAAAGTGACTAAGAAAGCAAGAAACTGAAGAATTATGAACCCTGAGAAAATCAAGTTTACTCAGATTTATAGCCAAGATGTAACCTATAGTGCCCAACATAGTCAAAATAAGGTTGCTAACTCCCCAAAAGGAAAGTTCTTTTGCATTTTTGAGCTCCATCAAAAACCCTAAAAAATAGCTTCCAAAATAGCTCCAAATGGCATAAAAAAGCTAGAAAATTTCTATCATCCAAAGGTTGATCCAAAAAGGCCTCAAAATCAAGCACTAACTGATAGAAACTAAAATTAGAAACTTTAGTTTGGCATCTCCCTTCTTAATTCGCCCGAGTTTGAACTCAAGAATATAAAGTTTTAGTGTGAACTGAAGTGCATTTTTAACTGCATTTTAAATAACAACTAATCAAGCAATTTATAGAAACATTGCTTAATCAGTGTTTTACAACTTGCAGTATTGGAATTACAAAAATGGTAAGCCTTCCTTGTTACATCTGATTTTTTTCAACTTGCCTCTGATTTTTCCTTTTTGATCTCCAATCATTTTTATTTTTTGCATTTATTTCTTGCAAAAAATCAAATATTATATGCAATGGTCTTCTACAAATTTGATTTTTATACAAAAAATCACAAAAATATATTTTCCCATTATTCACTTAGGCAAAAGATTAATGACCTAAGGTCATTACTTGATTTCTAAGGGAAACTTTGCATGTAATTTTTCTAAGGTAAAAGGGGAGCCATATGCATGATCTATGTTTGATTTTCTAAAAAAAATCAAAGAAAAATAAGGCATAGGCTTATATCAGCCTAGGAAATGTTGGCAAGGCATTTGAAAAATAAAAATTAATGTGATAAAAATCACATGGGCCGATTATAGGGTGAAAACCCTAATACACAAAAGGCTCCAAAAATTCATTTTGACTATCAATTTGATCAGCCCCTGGTGAAAATTTTTGCTCTGCCTACGCGTCACCATGGAAAGACTAGGGTTTCATTTTGGGACCACCATCGATCTTTTCCTTCTTCAAACCTTGATGCATTTGTTCTCGCTCATTGAAGCTAAGCTTTGGCTCTATTTTTTTCACTCATTAGATTCGTTTGCTGAGAAATGAGGCCTTAGAGGCCACAACCACCACTATATTCTCATGCATTTTTTTGTTTCTATGGTGCAGACATTTCTTCCCATTATTATGGCTAACCATGGAGATTTCGTTGGAGCATTTCATGAAGCTCTGGCCGCAACTCTGTCAGATTTCTTCACTTCGATAAGAAGGTAAGCTTCATTGTTTTTCCATTTCATGAAATTTTCCTCTTAAATAAAGCTTATTTAAGCTTTCTCTTGCAAAAACTATGAAAGATTTGGGGTTTTTCCAGAATGGATTTTACTCTAGCCAGGACCATACTGTATATTTCTCCTCCTTTGTGTATATTTGATAGGGCTTCTCCCTCCATCTGTAAACAAGAGCATGTTATTGTTGATTTGTAACACTTCTAAGAGTGTGAGCTTTTCATTTCGAGGGTTTCCAAAACCCTTATGGATGTGGGCCTGTGGTTTTTATCTCCCCATTTGATTCTAAAACTAAAAGGATCAGCCGTTGTCATGCACATGAACATATTTAAGATGAAACCCTTTTTTTTTCTATGGGTATTCAACCCCTCCAAGGCCGCAAGTATGAAGCTTTCACTCCATAGTTTGAAAATATTAACAAGGGTTTGAACCCTTGACATTATCCTTTGTACTTGTATCTACATTTTGAAACTCCAAATGTGTTTTATGGCTCGTGAAAACAAAAATTTAGCCTCTCCAGGCCACGGGCATGAGAATGATAATCAGGGTTCTTCTCCATTTTATGTACTTGAAGTAAACTTTATTTGTTTGTGCATTCTAAAACAACACTTGTAAGAACTTAATTGGTTTGCTCAAAACCCAAATTAACACCATGTGTTTGCATTTACTTGAAACCCTTGCCTTGACATGGCACTACTGTAGCATGAATACATGGTTTTGAAATGATAAAATGATTTCATTAATATTGTAGCTTCACTTAAAGAAAATGTTGATTTTCTTCATCATTTTCTTTCTGTTTCCTTAGCTTGCAATGCATAGTATAAGCTTTGTTCACTTGTCACCTTTGAATAACATATCACGCAAACTAATGCACCTTTTATTACACTTCTTGGATGCCACTTGAAAACTTCAGGATATTTTTCAGTTTCACATTTTCAAGATGAGACATCTTTTATTTTGCTTCAAATATTGGAAATGCTAAAACAATACACATTTCTCTGCAACTCATCCACTAATGATGCTATCTTGAGCATTCTAGAAACACTCTTATTAACAGATTCTTTTTACTTCAATGATGTTTATCAGTGCTTCATCTTCATAGGATATATTGTATTGGTTCCCCAACACTTGATGCCTTGCATTCAATTCACCATGCCATTTTGCATTCATTCTCTGCCTTCAGTAGATTACTTGTAGACACTTGCCACTTTGTTACTGATTGATCCAACTTCTCTTTTGTACTCTTCATGCAAATTTATCTTCTAAACAACAACACGATGATGTGAAGTTATCATTGGATAGATTATTTTGAAATAGAAGCACTTGATTATGGTGTTTTGGAGCTTTTCCATTTGCTTCAACTATAATTGATTATTTTCAAACAAGGCATTATGTATGCCTATTCACTATCACATTATGAGATCATGCACTTGAACTTTTGGTCACTCAATATTTTCAATTTATTGCACTTTGAGAGGTTGTTGTCCTAAATGGTCAACTGTTTGAGTCCTTTTGGTGCTTTATGATGCACTCATTTGATAGATGTCTTTTCTTGAGCATTTTTTATCTATTTCTTTCCCAATTCCTCTTTGAACGCTTGAGAGAAAGCATATCAGGTCTCAACCCTTGTGGGAACCCACTTTACACCACATGCTTTATGAAATTGAATTTGAGCAACATGACTTCTTCTATACCTGCACATGGAAGCAAACAATGTTAGATTAAAACAAAACAATATATTATCTTGATGCTTCCTCCTTGAATTATGTCAAATATCTTGTTCTTGCTCAATTACTTCAATGTATCATTAGCATCATTCTACATTATTGTTGATGATTCATATAGGAACATTCATAATCAGAGCTCTAATAGCATTTTTCAGCTCTTGTAGTTCTATTAGGAGCTCGAGGACAAAGGAAGGTGCACCATTCCAAGATCCACTGAAGAAAATGGGAAATGATGATTATTTTCATTCTTATGTGTTTTCCTTTCCTTTAATCTTTAATTGTGTAGAATTTTTCTTTTGATACACTGTCTTGGCTATTCCCATGGCATGTGTGGGACACCTCATTTTTATTACCCAATGAATACAATTACAACAGTTTTTTTGAAATATTTGTTCCAATTCTGTATTTTATTTCCTTGCAAACAATGAATGGAATATTGTGAATGAATCAAGCACTTTCTTTTACATTCCATACAATTCTTAATGTTGCAATTGATAACAAGCAATTAAACACATTGAATTTAAAAATTCCATAATAAATTAAACTCTTGTAATGGTTAATCATTTGGAGAGGTAAAATTGAAATTCTTCACCTTGAAAATGAATCTTGAATGATCAACTCTGTCAAATTGAGTTGAGGTGAAAATTTGATAACAATTACTAACCATCTTGGAAAGTTTAACCTAGGCTTCAATTTAGTTTGTTAAAGGACCTTTTTTGAGACTAAGATCAAGAGACAAAGTGAGTTCCCCAAATTAGACTGAGGAGATGAAAAAGACTCACCAAGATGACAAAAGATGACAAGTGTGACAATTGACTAAGTTCAATGACAATTTTCATTGAAGAAAAGGCTTATCCAAAGTATGGAAAGTTGGCCTATTTTAAAATATACAAAGGTGATTGTCCTAAACATCTGATTAATCTGAAGATAACTAGGAATCCTAAAATGTACCTAAGTTTTGCAACTAGTATGTCTATGGCTATGGCTAAATTATACTAAAAGATGCAATCATGAAAAATTTGAGCAAATCTTTCTTATTTATATTCAGAGATCACTATGAAAGGATAATTAGAGACTAGTTTTCACTATTTGACCTCAAATTGTGATAGTGGAATCAATTTTTCTGGTTGTCAGAAAATTGTGGTTCAGGTTAATAGATGTGTCATTACACAGTCAGTTGTGGTTTACAGAAGCAGATGCAATTTAGTAGTTTAATAGTTTCTCAGGTTTGTGACATGAAGATGCATCATTCCAAACTGTAAATGCAACTCCTTAGATTAGATGCATCATAGGGGATTTTAGATGCGATTTTTTCAATCTCAAATGTGTTGCAAGGTTTGACAATTGCGACTTAGTATATCAAATGCAATTTTTCGTATGACAGTTGTGAATCAATATGCCAAATGCGGGTTTCTATGTGATAGATGTGGTTCATAACAATAGATGTGAGTCTCTATAGCCAATGCAGTTAGTGTAAATTTGCAAGTATGTTTCAGTTTGATTTTGATCAAATTTTTGCAAATAGAGGACAGTCAGAAAACACCTTTTTTTGTTTTGTTTTCATGTGAAAATGTTTAATTCCAAGAAAACAAGTATGATCCTATGGTTGGCCAGGACAATATCTGTTGAGTTCCCACTTGGATTTCTCTAGTTGTGCTTATTCAGAGTGGATGATTAGAAGCTTGACCACACTAGCTCCCATCCATGACATTCACTTCTTTGGGTCAACCAAGCTTCAAGTTCTCATGAATCTCCCATGATAAACTCTTCATGTCTACTAAGAACCACAAGTATGTGGGATTGCTTTAGAGGTCCAACCTCTTGCACCAACAAATAGAAGGATTTTTGTATTCTAAAAAAAAATGGCTTTTAATAAGGGAACCCATTTAGGTGGCTATACATGAGGCAAGATTAACTTGTTTGTATAACAAATCTACACCTGTAATGCTAAGTTTTCCTTAAGCATTCACATTTATATACTGGTTGGGAGTAGCTTGGCTTTAGCTCATTTCTAGTTTGAGTTGTCTTGGGGTAAGTACTTTTTCCCAAAAAGGAAGGCCTAGTTCTAGAGTCAATAACAATTTCTCTTACACCCAGGTCAAAAACCCATTTTTCACTCTTTCAAAAAAAATCTCTTACATCCAGGATCACACAAGTGCGCAAGGGAAGAGGATACTTTTGTTATTAAATCAGGTTTTAACATAGTGTGCAAAAGTACCAAACATAGAGAACAGTTGTTTATTTTAAGCACCAAATGAAATACGATCTAATCTAATCAGACAATCAGTTTTTAAATCAATCTTTGACCAATGTCCTACAAGACCACACATTAAAATTTTGAATTTTTGTCTCCATCAATCATCCTACAAAAAAAAATTGTATATTTTTCTTCTATGAATCACCCTACAAAAACTATATTAACCCCACAAGATCACATGTTACAAACTTTGAATTTGTCATAATGAAAGTTGCAATTATTAAAATGAAAATTTAGAATTTTGGAAATTAGAAAATTATTTTTTTACAAGCCAGATACATCATAGGAAGCCACAAATGCGTAACAGAAGTCCAAATGCATCACATGAAGTCAAATGCATCACAGGAAGCCAAATATGTGTCATGGAAAGTTAGATGTGACAAAGAAAGTCAGATGTGTCACATAAATCCAAATTGTCACATGAAGCCATATATGCATCATAGAAAGTAAGATGCATCACAGGAAGCCATAGATGAATCATTTTGGCTTGCAAATGTGTCACTTCAGCTCATAGTTGCAAAAAAATCATGTTTTTATTGTAAAAAATGTTTCCCTTAACCAAAATATATAGTATAATATATGAAAATTCAACTCTCAACCCTTCCAGATACAACCATGATATATATTTGACCTCAAAATACTCCAAAAAGTGTGATTTACAAGATTCTTTAAAAATACCTACACCCTTCAAGACAAAAAACACCAAAAACTTCCAAACAAACAATGCCAAACAAGAGGGTTAGTAGTTCACGTCAGGTTCACCAGATGTAGCACAGAGAAAAGACATGGATTAAGCAATTCAAAGCATAAACAATACTAAAACCAAGCTAATAATCGAGAACAATGGAAAGCTACTAAAAACATGCATAAAAGAATAATTTTACCAAACACACATTTGATTCCATAAATAACTTCCATTATCCTTCTCCATTTTGTTGGTGTATGATACTTTCCCTTAGATTTTCATTAAGCATGCAAGTATGGCCTCATGATCATGATAATAGCAAAAAATTGAAGATTCTAAAGTAAGTTGCTTCCAAAACTCATAAGATTTTGGGAGGAGTAATAAAGATAGCTCTGGTAAATCCAATTTATAGAAAATATGATTTTTGAATGACGGAATTAGATTAAAAGATAATGCCGATATGGGCGTGGTTTGGTGGTCAAGTCGCTTGGTTGTTGTGGCGGCCACCGGGGTTCAAACCCTCGCTGGGCCATTGTGCTCGCAGGTCTTGTGCCTTCGGGTTTGCCTTCGCTGGGCCAATGTGCTCGCAGGTTTGGTTGTTTCTTGTGGTTTCTTGTACCCGGTTCATAGCTCCGGTCAAAAGCGTTTACCCCTAATAATATGGGTGCATTGCACCTTTAAAAAAAAAAAAAAAAAAGATTAAAAGATAATTAATTGACGATCAAGATTAAAAGATGTGACATGCAATAGTTTTAGAGTTGAATTAGTGTGAGTGACAAAGCATGAATGGTGGGGATTAAATTAAATAATAATTTAATCAATAGTGGAAACTGGTCGTGACATAGAAGAATAAAGATCCCATGTAAAAGATAGGATTAATGAAGATAACATGCAGAAGATCAAATCTAATCTAAATAACAGACTAATTAACATAAAAGGTTGGTTTGTTAAAGATAATAAGATATTATCTCACTAGATAATTGAGTGATCTAATTATATCTACACTTAAGTGATAAATGACTAATTAGATAATAAAGAGATTATCTAATTATAGAGGAATATGATATGGATAAATCTTTTTATGAATTAAATAATGATTTAATTCAACATTCAAGATTTTGGGATTAAATTAAATAAATAAAGATTTATTTAATTAAAGAGAGAAAAGGTTAATGAATAATTAAATAATTTATGATGAGGGCACACCCCGAGACTTAGAAAATAACCCACAAACAAGAGAATAATTTTATTATTCAGAAAATGGAGCTTCTTACATGTAGAGGATCTCAAATCCCCAAGTTCTACAACACATGCAAGTTACAGAAAGCTACAGAATAACCCTTTCGCAATATGCGAGCTTGTCCCCCAAAAAGTTACCCAAAAATTAGAAATCCGCCCATAAATAGAGCTCTTCTTTAGTTTGGAGCCAAAACAACATTCAAATTTGAGTTTAGGAGGTTTGGCACCAAAAAATTACAAATTGAAGTTCAAATTTCAAAAGAACATTTGCAATTGTATCTTCTAGAAAGTGTGCCAACTTCCCGGGGCCATAACTTTTGATCCAGGACTTCGATTCGCAAACCGTTTGAACCGTTGGAAAGGTCATGAAGTCAAGAACATGCTTGAAATTTCTGCGCCAATTTCAAAAAGTTTTGGCATTGATCTGGGAGCTCTAAGTGCCTCAAATCTAACCTAGAAGATTTTCAGGTGCAAATCTAGGAAACTAAAGCTGTAATATCTTTCCACCCAGTAATAGAAAATAAAAACCATAAATTGGGAATTTCATTATGATGAAAAGGGTATCCAAAAATGTAAAAACATCTAAAAAAAGAGAAACTTGAAATTTAACTATTTTTGGGTGATGCAAGATTGCCCTTACACCACTGGATGCTCCTGCATCAATTTAAAATGATTATTTAATTATAGTTGAAAGTGTGATAGGAATAAATTAAATAATAGTTTATTATATTTTAAAAAAAGAAGATAAATTTAATTAGTGACATAATTAATTAAATAATATTTAATTAATTAATTAAGAAAGAATAAAGATAATAATGAATTAATTAAATAATTAAATTTATTTAATTAATAGAGGAAAAATGAATTTAGAAAATAATTAAATAATTAATATTATTTAATTATAAAAATGAAGATAAGAATTATGAAGAAATTAAGGGTCACAGGCCTAGGACAACTTTTAGTGTCTACATTTTTCCCCTCTTTGATACAATGTTGTTTATTGTGTTGTGTCAAAGAAAAAGATATGCCCCAATGAAAGTAGGATGAGGAAGGATGATGAGGAAGTAGTGGTATGCCTCCCCGAGAGGACAGATGAATTCAAACAACAATAGTGTGCTCTTGAATTGGATGAGAGAACTAGACGATGAAGGACAAAAATGATAGAGGAAGATAGATAAGGGTAGTGAAGATGCAAGAAAGAAGAAATGTTAGAGTGGAAAACATGGATGTTAGTATTAGAATGACTTCAATATTTTGCCAAAACATAATAGGCCTTGCACTAATCATCATTGGGTGTTAAATGATACAAATGCATAGCCAAAAAAATGATATGAGATAGACCAAGGTGTGCAAGGTCATCCACCTACTAAAAATAGACAGTCGCAGACAAGGAATGTCCTAACTCATACTAAGGGAAAAATTTCCCCAATCTTTTTTGTCAAGACAAACCGTAGACAACAATCTAACAAAAGATGAGTCATGAGACATCATCACTCCTCTAAATCCTTCATGGGATGGATTAAGAAATTCAAAGTGTAATTGAAAACTAAACCTAAACTAATAATTGAGAACAATGGAAAGCTTATAAAAACATGCATAAAAAAAATATTTTACCAAACACACATTCGATACCACGAATAACCTCCATTATCCTTCTCCATTTTTTCATTGTATGATACTTGCACTCAAATTTTCATTAAGCATGCAAGTATGGCCTCATGATAGTAAAACATTGAATATTCTAAAGTTTCTTCCCAAACTCATAAATTTTGAGAGGATTCATAATGATAGAGGTAAAGCCAATTTATACAAAATGTGACTATTGAATGACATGATTAAATTAAAAGATAATTAATTGACGATCAAGATTAAAAGATGTGACATTCAATACGGTTAGGGTTGAATTAGTGTGAGTGATAAAGCATGAATGATGGGAATTAAATTAAATAATAATTTAATCAATAGTGGAAACTGGTTGAGACACAAAAGAATAAAGATCACATGTAAAAGATAGGATCGATCAAGATAAAATGATTTGTTGGAAGATGAGAATAAATTAAATAAATAATTAAAATTATTTAATTAATAGAGGATTACATGCAGAAGATCAAATCTAATCTAGACAATGGTCTGGTTAACACATAAAGTATTTTCATTAAAGATAATCAAATATTATCCCACTAGATAAATGAATGATCTAATTATATCTAAACTTAAGTGATAAATGACTAATTAGATAGCAAAGAGATTATCTAATTATAGAGGAATGTGCTATGGATAAATCTTTTTATGAATTAAATAATGATTTAACTCAACATTCAAGATTTTATGATTAAATAAAATAAATAAAGATTTATTTAATTAAAGAGAGAAAAGGTCAACGGATAATTAAATAATTTAAAATGATTATTTAATTATAGTTGAAAGTGTGATAGGAATAAATTATATAATAATTTATTTAATTTTAGAAAGAACATAAATTTAATTAGAGATGTACTTAAATAAATAATATTTATTTAATTAATCAGAAAGAATAAAGATAAGAATGAATTAATTAAATAATTAAAATTATTTAATTAATAGAGGACAAATGACTTTAGAAAATAATTAAATAATTAATATTATTTAATTATGAAAATGAAGATAAAAATTATGAAGAAATTAAGGGTCACAGGCCTAGGACAATTTTTAGTGTCTACACTCCTAATGCCCAAACTCTTGCAGACCGCCATACTCAATTAGTTGAAGTCGATTCAACCCTTATTGGAAAGAAGCAACTCATATTGTCAATGCAAGATTTCTCTTCACCCTAGATGCTCCTACATAAGACACCCAGGGTAGGAAGAATTTTGTGTTCATATGGATTCACAAAATGGGGTTGAGTGGTAGTACCACCCTTTTAGACTACAAGCAATCTTCAGCCAACCCCATTGCTGAAATTGGTACCTACAATTGCTTCTTCTTTCTCCTCTTCTAGCACTTAACTGGAACAAGCAACCTCCTCCTCTAAAAACTCTATTCATTACTCCTCTTCCTTGGTGTGGAATCAACTCCACCATAACCTGACTACCTCCTCCAAATGGATCTCCCATTCACCTCTAATCTTGTGGGATTCAACCCACCATGTCTAATCCTCCTCCACCAATTTGCACCTATACTTAACTTTGCAACACCATACAAATCCTTCTTTTCATACCAATCACCCTTAACAAATTCTAACTAAACCATCTTATCCATCTCAACATGAAAATCATATTCATTAAGAGAATATTTAACCTCCTCATCACCTGTTGCAACTTCAACTTCATTCTCTTGCTTCATGCCTTTAATAAGAAATGCAATTGTATCACTTCCTTTTTTTGCATCACACTCTTCTTCCATTGCTGCAACATTTTCATCTACACAAAATTCAATTTCATCTTCATCATAAAAATGAAACATCTTATGCATTACCTCTTTTTCCTTGCCATTATTTTTTGCCATATCTTCTTCACCTTCACTCTTAGCTTTAGCTGCAACCTTTGTGTTAGCTAAAATTTTCTCATTCCACTGTCTTTCAATTGCTTCCAACTACTTTAACAAATCATCCTCCCCATATCTAACCATCCCATTTGTATCATGCAAACTAGAATCCTTTATGAATTCACAAGATGCAAGTTTTACCTTTTCCTTAACTGCTTCAACTTCGGTGTCCCCTTCTTCAAGGCCCTCCTTTGTTCTCCATTCTTTTGTGGTTGCTACCACCTATGGATATTCATCCTTCATGTCTTCCAATAGACATCCCTCAATTTCAGACTCAAGTTCCTCAATCTGTTCATACTCATGGGTGAACCCACAAAAGTGGTTGGAGTGAGGAAGGAAAAGTTGAAAAAAATGACCCCATGCCATTTTTTTTGTTTTTGAAGTTCAAACAAACCAAAAGAGTGTTCGCTAGAACCAAGGTTTGAGTGAACCCTTTAAATGAAATTCCCACCATTCCCGCCAAAAAAACCAAAGGAAACCCTTTTTGAAAGGGGGTTCGCTCGAACCCCCTGGTTCGAGCGAACCCCCCTTTTCCCACCTTCCCACTCTCTGGCACATAAAAACATCAAAATTTTTCCCTTCAAAGCTCAAGTTGAGGATGAAAATGGAAGACTTCATAGACCCAACTGGATGATGGTAGTACTCAGAACGAGCTATCTAACGAATATAATTTTAATATGTTTTGGTATTATTATGCATTTGTTTTTTTAGTTTTATTAAACATAGGTTTTTGACTGAAAATCAAACTCTTTGTTTTGCACATGTGGAAAAATAGAAAATTATCAAAAAAAAATTGAAGAGTATGAGTGCACTAGATATTAAGTCCTTGATCCAACAAAAAAAGAATTTCGATACAGAGAAAAAAAGTTACGTGTTATACAGTCCACCTATGTCTGAATTGTAATTGGTTTGACTTCAAAACTTGATTAAGGAAAATTATTCAATAAAACACTATTTAACCAACTAGAATCACTAGACATCAAAGTTACAAATCTAAATTCCAAAGAATTAGAATTTTATCCTTCATGGAAAAAAATTTATGCGTTATACGGTGAGCATCACTCCTTAAAAATGTTGTTTACTAAAAAAACTAGTTTTCAAAGGAGATGGAAAAAGAAGTGCGATTTGATTCCAAAAGTTTTGAAAAAAATATATTTAGAATCTACAAACAAAATGTCACAAATCACTAGTTTGCATCATCTTCAAATTCCTCGCGGTTTAGCTACTATAGCTGCCCGAAAGTGAAGATTTAGTTAGAAAAAATTATTTTAGTGTCCAATTTGGCCAAAAATTGTAAACCAGTATTGTGGGATCACCCTCATCCTTGGTGTCACATGCATGATACTTTTTCATAGCCTCTTTCTTTTCTGTAGTCAAAACATCATCAAGAAGATAAAATTTATCTTTAGCTCACATCTTCTTTTGTTTCCACCTTTTAATCTCGTCCTCCAACTCTTTTATTTGCTGCTTTATCCCTATCCATTCTCTTTCTTTGATATTCCAAAATATTTCTTTGGTTTCCTCTAATTTGGGAATCTTTAGGATCCATCTAATGGAAAATTTCTTTTTTCTCTTCTTCTATAACCAAGGGAACTTCAATTCTTCAATCCACTGAAAATATTTTCTTGCAAGTTGCACATCTGTCGACAAGCAAGATTCATACACTCTTAGTGCCTTAGAAAAACAAATTTTTCAAACCCTTAGGTTTTTGCTTATGTAAACTACCTCACATTTATCGATCTGTTTACAAATTCTCAACAAGTTGTTAGATTTTATTGCAATCCACACACTCTCAATGCTTTAACAGTTACAAGTACTTCTTGCAATAATATCTCACTCACACAACTATCCTCTACCCAACAAAGACTTTGGAAGATGCTTCCTCTACACACCCTCTCTCAGTGCAGGAACTCTACACCTTCTACCCAACTTTATCTTTACTGGAGGATAGAAGTCACATACCCTCTTTCATGCTTGCAACAAACATACTTTCCCAAAGCTATTTTTCTTGTAGCTTCATTGTGTCACTCTTCACCACTCTTCACCTATAGGTTCTAGCGCACACTTTGCACTCTCAAGATCTTTTGGCTTTGATACCACTAAAAAAGGATGATCCCCTTACAAACCAAGAATCACACAACAACACAAGTTTGCACATCAAAAATGCAAGAAGAAAATGGATTTATTTTATTCTCTCTAGAATTAAATAGAAATTACAACATGCAGCCTTATTATATAAGTTATCTTATCATAGTCATCTGCCAAAATGTAGATCAGAGCATTCACTCTCAGCTCTTCCTTCACAAGCAAGCGATCAAATTTTCTTATCGGCTCATCATCTACCTACTTATCGGCCACCTCCTCCCCTCTCTAATCTCAATATCTCTATCACTATATATCTACATTCCTCCTTTAGGTTAGCCTAACTCATAAGTATTCTCCTTGTCATTGTACCGCCTCGTCATCCGATAAACATCCAGATTTCCCAAGGAGTTACATGGTTATCAATGAATGGAATTCTTATTTGTTCATGCTAGGGGATCATCGTCATCAACTTCATGTTCACAATCATTGGCCAATGATAGCATCTAACATGTCTATCAACTATCATTTATTCTACACACTCCTTAACTTTTACTATGATACCACATGATACTACTCTACCATAATCCTTCCAAATTACCAATGTTGCAGTGATCACGGGTTACTGCTATACTGCAAACTACGTCATTGAACCATCACGGGGTTGTAGTTCCCAACCTGCCATACCGCAACCTCCTTCAAAAAAATTCATAGAGTTATGATGTAGAAGACTTTGATTGAACCTTACTACCAACTCGCCAGTTCTAGTTTAGACCTCCATCAAAACATGTCTTTGATGTTGAAGGGACATGTAATCTTGTTAGCCTAAAGTCTCATCATCACCTTGATATGCCTTATCACTCCATTCAAGGGACTTTGAATTTCATCCCATCGATACTTGAACCTCATGTTGATGTAACTTCTTTGTGCCCATTCACTATTGTCGCTAACGCCAATGGTATGTCGATGGGATAGGAAACAAGGTCCCATTGAAGTCACCATGTTATGTCGATGAGTCAGTCCACTACATGTAGAACATCGGATGATGTCATTCATTCTTCCTTCATGTCACGTACTCCTAACACCCAAACTCTTTTAAACCACCATACTCGGTTAGTTGAAGTTGATTCAACCCTTATTGGAAAGAAACAACTTAGATTTTCGATGCAAGATTTCTCTTTGCCCTGGATCCTCCTACATTAGACACCTGGGGTAGGAAGAATTTTATGAATATGGATGAGCACAAAATGGGGTTGAGTGGTAGAACCACCCTTTTAGACTATAAGCAATCTTCAGCCAACCCCATTGATGAAATTGGTACCTGTAATTGCTTCTTCTTTCTCCTCTTTCAACACTTAGTTAGAACAAGCAACCTCCTTCTCTAAAAACTATATTCTTCACTCCTCTTCCTTAGTGTGGAATTAAATCCACCATAACCTGACCACCTCTTCCAAATGGATCTCCTATTCACCTCTAATCTTAAGGGATTCATCCCACCATGGTCTATCCTCCACCAATTTTCACATGTACTCAACTCCCTAACACCATACAAATCCTTCATTGCATACCAATCACCCCTAAAACATTCTAACTCAACCTTCTCATCCATCTCAACATGAAAATCATATTCATTAAGAGAATATTTTACATTCTCATCACCTGCTGCAACTTCAACTTCATTCTCTTCCTTCATGCCTTTAATAAGACATGCAACTATATCACTTCCTTTTTTGCATCACACTCTTCTTCTAGTGCTGCAACATTTTCATCTACACAAAATCTAATTTCATCTCCATCATAAAAATGAAACATATTATGCATTACCTCTTTTTCCTTGCCACTATCTTTTGCCATATCTTCTTCACCTTCACTCTCAGCTTTAGTTGCAACCTTTGTGTTAGCTAAAATTTTCTCATTCCACTCTCTTTCGGTTGCTTCCAATTGTATTAGAAAATAATCCACCTCATATCTAACCATCCCATTCATATCATGCAAACTAGAATCCTTTATGAATTCACAAGATGCAAGTTTTACCTTTTCCTCAACTTCTTCAACTTCAATGTCCTCTTCTTCAAGGTCCTCCTTTTTTCTCCATTCTTTTGTCATTGCTACCACCTATGGATCTTCATCCTTCATTTCTTCCAATAGACAACCCTCAATTTCAAACTTGGGTTCCTCAATCTATTCATACTCATCCTCGGTGTCATGCATGACACTCTGCTGCAACCTCTTTCTTTCCTGTAGTAAAAACATCATCAAGAAGATAAAATTTATCTTCAACTCTCATCTTCTTTTGTTTCCAACTTTTAATCTCATCCTCAAACTATTTTATTTGCTACTTTACCTCTATCCATTCTCTTTCCCTGATCTTCCAAAATCTTTCTTGGATTGCCTCTAATTTGGGAATCCTTAGGATCCATTTGATGACAAAAGTCTTTTTTCCCTTCTTTTCTAACCAAGGGAACCTCAATTCTTCAATCCACTAAAAATATCTTCTTGCAAGTTGTACATCCATCGACAACCAAGATCCACACACTCTTAGTGCCTTAGAAACAAAAATTCTTCAAATCCTTAGGTCTTGCTTATGTAAAATGCCTCACATTTGGTGATCTATTTACAAATTCCCAATACTATCAGATGTTATTTCAATCCACACACTCTCAATGCTTTAACAGTCACTTTTAGAGACTCACAAGTCCCTCTATAGTTACAAGTAATCCTTGCAACAATATCTCACTCACACAACTATCCTCTACCCAACAAAGACTCTTGAAGATGCTTCCTCTACACACACTCTCTCATTGGAGGAAATCTACACCTTCTACCCAACTTTATCTTTGTTAGAGGATAGCAATCACAAACCCTCTTTCATGCCTATAATAAACATACTTTCCCACAACTCTTTTTCTTTTAGCTTCACTATGTCACTCTTCACCCACAGGTTCTAGCACACACTTTTCAATCTCAATAGCTTTTGGCTCTGATACCATAGACGAAGGGTTCTCCCCTTACAAACCAAGACTCCCACAATAACACAGGTTTACACAAAAAAAAAATGCAAGAAGAAAATAGACTTATTTTATTCTCTTTGGAATGAAATAGAAATTACATGCAGCCTTATTATATGGGTTGTCTTATCACATTCATCTACCAAACTGTAGATTAGAGTATTCACTCTCAATTCTTCCTTCACTGGGAAGCAATCAACTTTTCTTGTTGGCTCCCCAATCAAATCATCCATCTACTGCTTCACTACCTCCTCCCCTCTCTATTCTCAATCTCTCTTGTTGGATGTTGTGGTTGTGTTGTTGATATGTGGTTGTCATTCATGTCAATACTACTAGCATTGATGTATTGGAAGTTGTATATGTTGAGGATATTGAGAAAATTGTTAAAGGAAGAGTTGCAAGTTGCTAGTGGAATAGTGAAGGTCATGAAGGTGTCTTGTTCAATACATTGATTATCAGACATTGCGATCTAAAGGGTTTAATTTTGAGTGTATCTAGTCTATCCACCAAAATTTTTAGAGGTCCATGTGAAGATTTGATCTTGTTGTGAATAGTTGTGTTCTAATAGTCTTTATGTGGCTTCAATTAGTGTTCCTGATTGAAGTTGATGTGATTTCAATAAGTGCAGTTGTTGTGGATGTTTCTCTAATGTTTCTTAATTCTTGTGGATGCTTCTATATTGTGCTCTATCTTTGTTGCACATCCACGTTGATCAATGTGCTCGTAGTCAGTGGTTTTTCTCTTGTGTGTTTGGGTTTTCATGTTCTTGGCCGACATGGTGGTTGTTACATGTTGCAGATCCTTGAAGATTAAATTTGAATGTTTGGAACGCTTGAGGATATTGTTTTAATTCTTCATTATGTTGTGGCTGATGGTGTTTGATTCACATTGTAAATTTATTTATTAATTTGGGTTGACATCATGTATATGTTTTATATTTTCATATTTTTTCTCATTGACAAAGTTATTGATGCAATTGTATGTTGTGGATATATAAGAGTGATTTTGTGAGTGAAGTGAAGTGTGTGTGCATAGTGCTAGTGAAATTGTCGAAAGTAGATGTACGAATAGAGATCTAATCATTTGATTCCAGAGCAGAGAGTGAAGAAGTTTGTGCGGAGTGTGAAGGAGGTTTTATGTGCTTAACCAGAACTATAATCAGGCTTTTGTAGAAGCTATTTTCTCAGTTCATACCCCATGGATATAATCCGAATTGTTGTAAGATAGTGTGTCTTCCTTGGGAAGTGAGCCCTCTTGTATTTAAGCAATGAGCTCTAGGCAATGTGCCTGAATGCATGTGCATTCCCATTATTTCTCATTATATTTTTAATAGGGTATAATATTGTGGACTAACATGCACCGTGGTTTTCCCCTAATAGGGTTTCCACATAAAAATATTGGTTTTCTTTGTGTTTCTAGTGTATTGTTTGTTTATGGTTTAATGTTCTTGCATCAGTTCTGAGATCAAGTTAAGAAAGGTTTAATAAGTTTGTAATTCTATGACAACTGATTCTCCCCCCCACTCTTAGTTGTCTGTCCTTATTTTGCTAACATTTTTTATCAGAGAAGGTTCCTTTGAAGAAGTTTAAAAGCTTGAGGTGATCTGATATGGCATCATACAAGAAGGATAGTCCTAGGTTCGATGGAACAAACTACTCTCTATGGAAAATGAGGATGGAGTGTCATTTGAGGTGTATTGGAGAACCCTTCTGGAAGATTACAAAGAACATATATGTTATTCCTCAGAATGGTCCTTCCACTCCTGATGAGATTAAAGAGGTTGAGATTAACATCAGGGCTATTGAAGCTTTGTTGAGTGTTCTGATAGATTCAGAAATGACAAATGTGGTGGATATGAAGATAGCTCATGAGATCTGGAAGATGTCTGAGACTTTGTATGAAGGAGATGCACTTGTGAAGGTAGCTAAGCTACAAAGTTTGAAAGGAAAGTATGAAACTATGAAGGTGGGTGAAGATGAAAATATTTCTTCTTTTATGCAAAGAGTAAATGAACTTGTGATGGGTATTAGATGTGTCAATGGCACCCTAGCTGAACAAGAGATTGTAGCTAAAGTTCTCAAATCATTGCCTCCCTCTTACAAATCAAAAGCTCATGCTATTGAAGAGCTCATAATAGTAACAAATGTGACAAGAGATATGGTGATCGGTAAACTTGCTTCCTTTGAGTTGACTGAATTTGGAGATTCTACTAAAACTGAATCTGCATTTAAGGCCTCTATATCTGGAAGAGGCATGCAAATATATGACCAGGGAGAGTGCTCTAGAAAGATATTGAAGTATGAGGAAGAGATGAAGCATCTTGAAGATGAAGAAAGAGAAGTAGAAGAGTTGGAAGCACTGATTGTAAAGAAAGAAGGAAGATGAAAAGGTAAGTATAAAGAAGTGTTACCTCTTAAATGTTTCTCTTGTAATAAAATAGGTCATTTTGCATCAAGGTGTCCTACTAGAGTTCCTAGGCCCAAACCTAATAAGCCTAGATTTTAGAAGAAATGTTATTATGCTAAAGAAGGTGTTACTGATGAAGAATCAAATAAGGAGAATGGAAATGATGATCAATGGGTGTTCATTTCTATCAAGGAGAATGGTCTGACAACTACTAAATCTACTAGAGTTGAGAAAGCTCTTGTAGCCTGAATTGAAGAAAAGGATGAGTGGGTTATTGACAACAAATATGAATCAGATGATCAGGAAGATAGTACAAAACCAATGAAATAATGCTCTAACACAGAATGAAGTTCAAATTGATCTGGTAAATCAAGAAAGTTAGGAAGGAGAGACAAGTGGAAGTGCAAAAGAAAGAACAAAAGAACCAGAAATGTGAGAGAATCCTAAAGTCCCAAGGTATGTAAACTTAAATCATTCTGAAGATGAAATTATAGGAAATAAGAATAAAGGTGTGCAAACAAGAAGGATTGCACAAGAGTATTGTCTGATTTCCAAAACTGGGCCTAACAATGTCAATGAAGCTTGTAATGATGAACACTAGATGGAAGATATGAAAGAAGAATTGATGTAGATTGAAAAGAATGATACATGGATTCTTGTTCCCAGAACTAAAGAAAAAAATGTGATTGGTACTAAATGGGTCTTTCAGAATAAGTTGAAAGAACAAGGTGAAGTATTCCAGAATGAAGCAAGAGTGGTATGTAAAGGATATTCACAAATGGAAGGTATTTATTTTGAAGAAAAATTTTCCCCTATTGATAGAATAGAAGTTGTTAGATTATTTCTTTCTTATGCTACATATAATAACTATAAATTCTATCAGATGGATATGAAGTCAACCTTTATGAATGGTGAGTTAGAAGAAGAGGTATATGTTGAACAACGGGATGGATTTCAACTGACAGATAAGGAAGACATGGTTTGTAGATTGAAGAAAGCTCTGTATGGACTCAAGCAAGCATCTAGAGCCTGGTATGTTAGACTCCATAAATACTTACTAAAACTTGGATTCAATAAAGGTACTACTGACAATAACTTGTATTTCAAGTTAGATCATGATAAAGAGTTGATTATTGAAGTCTTTGTTGATGACATTATTTTTGGAGGAGATGATGATCTATGTATGAAGTTTTCTAATGAAATGAAAAGTGAATTTGAGATGAGTATGATTGAAGAGATGAAGTTCTTTCTGGGATTGCAAGTCACTCAGTTAAACAATGGGATTTTTATATCTCAATGCAAATATGTGAGAGAGTTGTTGAAGAAGATTGACATGGAAGAATCAAAGCCTATTGGTACACCCATGGTAACCAGATGCAAGCTAACATAGAATGATGATTATCCAAAGGAAAATAAAACAAGGTACAGGTCAATGATTGGTAGATTGATCTACTTAACTCAGACCAGACTAGACATCATGAATGTTGTGTGTATGGTTGCTAGATATCAAGCTGATCCGAAAGAATCTCATGTGACTGTTGTTAATAGAATCTTCAGGTATCTAAAAGGAATGGTTGATTTTGGGCTTTGGTATCCTAAGGATGATGATCTTAACACATGTTCCTATATTGATGTGGATTGGGCAGGAGATGTAGATGATAGGAAAAGAACTAGTGATGGTTCCTTCTTCCTAGGGAAGAAGTAGGTGTCTTGGTTGAGTAAAAATTAGAATTCTATTTCCCTATCTACTGTTGAGGCAGAGTATATTGTTGTTGCAAACAATTATACTCAAGTGATATGGATGAAACAAATGCAAAAAGATATCAGAGTAGTAGGTGATGAGCCTATTGCCATATACCATGAAAAATCAAGTTCAATAAAGATATCGAAGAATCTGGTGCTACACTCTAAGACCAAGCATATTTCAATCAAGTTTCACTTCTTAAGGGAGAAAGTGAGTGAGAAAGAAGTCAAATTGGAGTATGTACATACAAAAGAATAGATTGCAGACATTTTCAGCAAGTTGTTTCCAAAAGATACTTTTGAGTATCTTAGAGGGATGTTGGGGGTGATTATCCCTCATGATAAGAACTAGAGATGTATTTATATGGATCAATCAGTGTGCATCATAGCTATATCCTAATTTGAATTGATGTTTTTTTGGCTGCTACTCAGGGGGAGTAGTCAAATGTGCAGATATGTGGTTCAGAGCATGTAGTTGGAAAGATAATGCTTATCTTTTCCATTGATGTCAAAGTGGGGGAAGTGCGTATGAAAAAAAAATTGGAGAGAGGAGTCAAAATCCTAGGGGGAGTAAGTGTTGATTGAGAGTTGCATTGATGGTTTTTTTCACATCATGTGTTTCCATCAATGCCAAAGGGGGAGATTCTTGGATTCCATGGTTGTGTTACTAATATGTGGTTGTCATTGATGTCAACACTACTAGCGCTAATGTATTGGAAGTTGTATATGTCGAGGATATTGAGAAAATTGTTAAAGGAAGAGTTGTAGGTTTCCAGTGGAACAGTGAAGGTCATGAAGGTGTCTCATTGAATATGTTGATTATCAGATGTTGTGGTCTAAAGGGTTTAATTTTGAGTGTATCTAGTCTATCCACTAAAAGTTTCAGAGGTCCGCGTGAAGATTTGATCATGTTGTGAACAATTGTGTTCTAACAATCTGTATGTGGCTTTAGTTAGTGTTCCTGATTAAAGTTGATGGATTTTAGTAAGTGCAGTTACTATGGATATTTATCTAAGATTTCTTAATGCTTTTGGATGCTTCTAGATCATGCTCTATCTTTGTTGCACATCTGCGTTGATCAGTGTGCTCGTGGTTGGTAATTTTTCTCTTGTGTGTTTTGGTTTTCATGCTCTTGGCCGACATGGTGGTTGTTACGTGTTGTGGATCCTTGAAGATTAAATGTGAATGTTTTACGTGCTCGAGGATATTTTTTTAAGTCTTCATTATGTTGTGTCTGACGGTATTTGATTCGCACTGTAAATTTATTTGTTAATTTGGGTCGGCATCATGTATATGTTTTATATTTTCATATTTTGTCTAGTTGACAAAGTTATTGATGTAATTGTATGTTGCAGATATATAAGAGTGAATGTGTGATTGAAGTGAAGTGTGTGTGCATAGTGCTAGTGAATGTGCTAAAAGAAGATGTACAAATAAAGATCTAATCATTTGATTGCAGAGCAGAGTGTGAAGAAGTTTGTGCGAAGTGTGAAGGAGGTTTTTTGTGCTTAACCGAAACTGTAATCAGGATTTTGTAGAAGCTATTTTCTTAGTTCATACATTGTGGATCTAATCCAAATTGTTGTAAGACGGTGTTCCTTCTTTTGGCAGTGAGCTCTAGGCAGTGTGCCCGAATGCATGTGCATTCCCATTATTTCTCATTATACTTTTAACAGGGTATAATATTGTGGACTAACATCCACCATGGGTTTTCCCCTAACATGGTTTCCATGTAAAAATCATGGTGTTCTATATGTCTTTTATGTGTTGTTTGTTTATGGTTTAATGTTCTTGCATCAGATCTGAGATTAAGTTAAGAAAGGTTTAATAAGTTTGTAATTTTGTGACAACAGATTCACCCCCCTCTTAGTTGTCTATCTTTTTTTTTCCAACATCTCTATCACTATATATCTACAGTCCTCCTTTATGTCAGCCTAACTCATAAGTATTCTCTTTGTCATAGTACCACCTTGTTGTCCAATAAAAATATAGATCTCTCAGGTAGTTACATGGTTATTAGTGACTACAATTCTTATCCATCCATGCCAAGGGATCATCATCATCATCTTCATGTTTGCAATCATTCGCCAATGATCACCATCTAACTCTTCCATCCACCATCATCTATTCTACACACACCTTAATTTTTATCATGATACCACACGATACCGCTCTACTGCAATCCTTCCAAATTACCATTGCGGTGATCATGGGTTATTGCTATACCAGAGACTATGTCACTAAACCATCGCTGGGTAGCAATTCCTAACCTTCCATACCACAACCTCCTTCAATGTTTGTCATGGGCTTGTAGTGTAGAATACTTTGACTAAACCTTACCACCAACCCGCTAGCTACAGTTTAGACCTCCACTGAAACATGTTTGTGATGTTGAAGGGAGGTGTAATCTAGTCAACCTGAAGTCTCGTCGTCACCTCAAAACACCTTTTCACTCCATCAAACGGACTTTTAATGTTGTCTCACCAATACTTGAACCTCCTTTCAATGTAACTTATTCATTCCCATTCACTACTACCGCTAACATTGTTGGTATGTTGATGGGATGGGAAACAAGGCCCCATCGAAGTTGCCATGCTATATCGATGATCCAATCCACTACACGTAGAATGATAGATAATGTCGTTCATTCTTCATGTTGCGTACTCCTAATGCCCAAACTCTTACAAACAACCATACTTGGTTAGCTGAATCCCTTATTGGAAAGAAACAACTCAGATTGTCAATGCAAGATTGTTCTTCGCCCTAGATTCTCCTGCATCAATTCACCATCATAACATTCTTTTCCAAGCCTTATTTTGAGATTAGATTAGTTTTTCCTCCAAAGAAAATTAGCATTACTGAAATTTATGACAAAATTTCTAATTTAAATCTTCTTTATTTTTCTTAATAAAATATAAGTGAACCAACAATATCCAAAGGCATAGTAATAGAAGTATGGAAGAAAGAATGAATAAATGAAATAAATTCATAAAATGAGACATGGGAAATATTACAACTTGGTAAACAATTAGTGGATTTTTAAAAAATACCATGGAGATGATTATATGGAATGAAATTATTTTCAAGAGAGTTACTCAAATATATGGAGTAGGTTATTCAAATATATTCACACCAGTGTTAAGATTTCACATTACTAGAATTTTATTTGTATTGGTTACTCATACTAAATGGAATATTTTTCAAATTGGTATAGAGTCAACCTTCCACATTAATTATTTGAATAAAGACTTTTATTCAAAATAGTGACATGGATATAAATTTCAAGGCAAAGAACACTTTCTTTGCAAGTGAAAAAATAATTTTATGGACTAAAATAGAATCTTTGTACTTGGTACATTAGGATTGATAGTTGATTTAAAAGAATGGATTTATGAAAGGTATTTTGGAGCTCATTTTGTATGGAAAAAAAATGGTTGATGAAGTTCTTATTGTGTGTATTTATGTTGATTATCTTATTTATACAAGGAATGAAGATATTTTAAGAGGAAATGACTCAAGAATTTGAGATGAGAAATTTGTGATAAATACATTATTTTATTGTTGTTGGTATGCTCATTTTACAAACTAAGTATGTAAAAAATTTATTGAATATATTTGACAAGTTATAAGTGGTTCAAAATCCATTATCCCTTAATGAAAATTTTGATCAAGGAAGGAAGATGTTAGTTCATTTAAGTATTCCTTAGTGGTTGTAGTTGAGATGCTTGAATGAGGGCCTACTCCTAAAATTCCTACTTCCCCTTTATAGACCTACTTGAGTGATCCATCTCCATCTTCTACTTGCCAATATTTTGTTTCAGATATATGCATCACCTCAAAATCTTTCTTTATTCTTTTAGCTTCTTCTTTTGGCACACTGTAAAACTTGGCTAATTTACTACACATAGTATTGATCCTATGTAAATAATAGTTGGAGCTTTTCCAAGGGATTTCCTGGTCACTCTGCCAAGGATCTGGAAATTTGGTCCCTTTGTTAGTGGAGCTTGCTTCCATCTTATCAAAGGAAGCAACTTGGATTCTTATCACAATTATTAAACCTAAGGTCTTAAATATATTTTTTCATCTCTTCTTTGCATTTCCTAAGGACTGAAATCTTCCTTTTAGATACTTTTGCTCTTTTCACTCTCTACTAATACCTTCTCTATACCATATGTAGGAGTAGCCTTTTCATTTTATGCTTGTGAATCCAAATAGGATGGATACTCAGATGCCCTATTGGTATGTTCTCATGCATAAGGAAAGATGATTTCTTCAGAACAATTGATGCTCATTCTCTTGTCTAGAAATTGTAGGTTGTGTTGCTCTCTCTTGATATATTATTGCCAAGTTATCTCCTCCTTCCTCTTACAAAAATGTTCTTTGGGCTTCTATATAAGACCAACCAAACATATGGATTGTCCCTAAGATCCTTCTTCTCTCTTCTTGATGGTGTTTAAAAGATTTGGTAACCTGGTATTCTAGCAAGAGTAGGGAGATGGATTGGAGAAATGGGACAAAAATACAATGGGACAAAAATGCAGAGATAGAGTTGAGATGATGTGGGGATAAACACAATATCTATAATTAATAGGTATCTTAATTTGAATGCTTTTGAAAGGACTAGGAGATACAATTTTTTCTATACATAATTTTTATTCATTTGAACAATTATGATTAAAGGCTCTTTCACTGGCTTTGAACCATTTGGACTATCTGACAAGAGGGAAACTTGAACAAATGAATATTTTTTAAATAGTGATTAACAAGTATTCCTTCAAGAGGAAGATAGTGTTAGCTCTCAAAAATGCAAGAAAGATGCCTCAAGATGCTGCCAATCTCTTGATACATTTCAGGGTAACATACAAGGTCAAAAGAACTCAACCTTCTACTCTCTAGGTGCTGCTAAACCTAGGTGGGTGTACCCTTCTAAATGAAGCAGACTTTATGCACTTATGATTATCTTTCATTCAGTGATTTGTCCACAATGGCAGATGAAAGTGAACAAATGAAATCAAACTTGATAGCAATAGCAATCTTCTGATCTAAATCCTAAAATGCTTAATTAACAGATATAAATAAACTGAATAAGTTCAAAATGATGAACTGCAGAGACCAGTGCCTTATTGGGTATGCGGAGTTAAAATGAAATCAAGATGAACAACACCTCTCTAGAGAGAACTCAAATTATCTGGCATATATTCTACTTACAACTTGTATAAACATGCAATACTATAACTACTAAGCTCTACTTTAATAATCTAGATCAAACTCTCTGATTACTGTGATCAACTAAAAGGATTTAATCTTTGCTTTAAAGAATCAATTGATTAATCACACAGATATAGCAAATGTGCATTGATAAACTGAACATAAACTTGTTATGTCAATTTAAACAAGCAGAAAGCAACAATCTTGGAGACAACTTAGCAGTATTTTTCATTGAATTCAATAGATAATTGACATCAGAAATGTGCAGCAACGTCAATTGACTTTCATAAATACCTCCATTTTGAAAACATGCACCACAGTCTCTAATCTGATAAATTTATTGTACTGTATCCATCTAATTTGCCTACTATATATCGAATAAATGATATCTCCTCTCCTTTTACAATTACAAAATGCCTATTTATACACCAACATCAGAAAAATTATCATATTGAGATCCCATGTCGGCCTTCCACAAAATTCGGGCTCCTTTCATGTCAGCTAGCAACGACATTTTATGAACTCACATGTCGGCCACAATATTTGAATTTTTGTTAATCTCACCAAAACAGTCGCCAAGACATATTGCAGTCATGCCGAAGGAAATTCAATTGCCACAGTCACCCCATGTTCTATTCGCCTTCATCGTGACACATCAAAGTCGACGAGATGTCACATAGCCAACATTATGTTTCATCGATATGATTCTCATAGTGTATTATTCATTCGCTGAGACATAGGGAAACTTCTCACCGAGATGCACTTTTTTTTTCATTCACTGTCGTTGTAACTTAATGGTATTAGAAAGACCTCTTACAGATTTCATTTTGTTTCACTGAAAGTCTTTATCCATTCTGAGTCGCTGAGACAAGATCATACTCTCGCCGACAAGGTCCTTTTTGTTTTCCATCAGCGAGACCGAAGGTCACTCGCCGAGACCTCTTATCGAGAACCTTAACTCATATCGATATAACATCCCCTTATGTTATCAGTCGGCGAGACACAACTAACCTCTCACCGAAAGCCATTTTAGAGAAACCTTTTATGCTCTGTCGGTGAGACATATACACTTCACTATGACCACTCACTGAAGACCCTTATGTTTGGTCGAAGTGCAACCCCATATGTGATGTCGGCGAGACCGAAGGTCACTTGCCGAGACCTCATCTTGATAGCTCCAACTCTTACCGATATGTATCCTCCTACCACCAGTCGGTAAGTCAAAAATACTTGCCAAGACATAATATCGATACCGCTTAGCGCTCTCCAATGAACCACTCCATGCATTAGTTGGGGAGACATAATGAAATAAATAAGACCTCATCCCAACTGTATAACTCCTACTGATGTGATTCCTCCACTGTCGCCAAAAGATTGCAAATGTCCTGCTGAAAGTCATCTACATGCAAACCTCGATTGTTGTGACATCAAATGAGTCTTGCTAATAGGCAACACAGACTCATGTTAGTAGAAAATGCAAAATGGATTGGGAAGACAATGGTATTCTCACGCCAATATGGACCATGATGTTAAAAATGCAGGACTCGATAGATTTATGGGATAAATATAGGCCAAAATGCAAGCAAAATGTCATGATGGAAAGCCCTTGTGCTTATGATGAGGAGCTATATGGAAACTTAGGAGTACGAAAAATATGTAAAATCATCATATATTAATAGTTCCAACAGTGGCTCCATCTGGGGATGAATGATAGTAAGATCATTGTAAGGATCCAAAATCTTTGGGTGAGCAGACTAGACCAAACACAAAATGATGAACCAATGAGAAAAAATGGAATGAATGGCAATGGAAATGAGTGCAAAATGGATGCAAAATGAAGGTGAACCACAACCCTAAACTACTGTGCATGGAAAACAATTTTAAAGTGGACAAGCAAGAGTTGTCCATGCACTGGCAACCCTTAATCCTCTATGTTTTAACTTCACATGTTCTGAGCTGTTACATCCTGAAACTCAAATCATACTTTCCCTTGTCAAATACCTGGTTTTGTCTTGAGTTCATCGGATTCTTCTTGAAGACAATCATGCAACCTGATCTATCACTGTTATTGAAAGTTCTTAGAGAATCATCAATCTTAGTCTGGGCCAAAATCCCTACACCCTTCTACAGTTCGAATTCTTCATCACCATGGGACAAACCCCTATTATTTTCAGCATACAAAATGCATGCATATTCAATACAACATTCTATATTACCTCTCTCACTATTATGAATTGTGAAACATTCTCCTAGTTGTATTGAAAATTGACCATCAAAGTGCTTCTCTTGAGAATGAAAAAATTCTATCATATCAACACTATCTGCAACATACAAATTTGAAACCTTTTGCACCTCTTTAACAATACCAATTGGATACAACACTGGATTATGAATCATATCATCAATATTAAGCATATATGAACCAATCAAATCTGGACCACCATCACCCTTGGTATGCAGATAAACGTCTTCTCCACAAGAGTTAGAAATTTCAAAATCACATACCTCATCTTGAATGGTCATAGACTTTTGATAAACTTGAAAGGTTTCACCATCAACTTGAGAAATTCACTGAGAGTCATAAGAATCATCATACAAAGAACTTTCACTGTCAAGGAAAATGTAAGCTGGACAAAGAACCTCAGGATCATCATGTGTATATCTCTGATATTCAAGAGTTAGCAAATCTAAAATTTGCTCACTGCTAAGTGAACATGCTTTTACATTTTCATTGCTATAGTTATATTCTTCACTTTTTTCATCATCAAAAAGAGGTCCAAGATCATCAGAGAATGAAAAATCAGAAACATTACGAGTGAAGTCACTTATTCCATCATCTAGCTTGTCTAAAATTATTTCCTCTTTACCATAAAGTAGATCTGAAAATACCTGAAATTCATTCCTGGGCATACCTTGGAAAAACATCATTTCTTCTTCATCAAATGAGTCGTCATGACTTTCAACTGTAATAGGAGGTATTATATACTCATTATCAAATGAACTCACATTGTCCATTGCTTCTTTCTCTCTATCACCACAAGAACCTTCAACTAGATTAGTATCGATTAACTTTGGCTAGGCTGATTCTATCTTGAAGTTTCCAAGATTCACATCACAAAAACAATTGATTTGATCTTGGGGTACATAGTCAACAAATTGGCTCATTCTTGGCTCCCTATACAACCTGACTTCCTAACCATTCACTGGAATAGTTGCATAAGATAAATCAAACTGGATATTTCCCCCAACTGCTGTTGTCCATTGTCTTGATAAAAGCATCCCAAACTGAGGAGTATCAATCACTATTATATCTATATTATATGCCACCTGTGGATAAGTAGCCAGTTTGACTTCAAAATTTCTCATAATACCTACCACAGGGACAGGTCTGTTATCCATTGCATAACATTTCCCTTCATATGTATCAACCCGCATGCCAAGCTTCTTCATAACTCCTACTGGCATGATGTTTATAGTTGTAGCAGATTCTATCATGCAATCCCTCAACAATTTGTTATTTATAAGAAATATAGTGAAAAAAGGATCAACATGTGGGGGAGTTGTTAATACATCACATAAGCAAACTTCTAGGATATTTACCTTCTCCTGCCTATTGATAGCTACTTTATTTTTAGAATTCATTATCAATTGAACAACACAGTCTCTGTATTCTTTAATTTTCATCATCTCAAGTAGTGGAACATACATTTTTACCTGAGATAATGCCAAAGTGAAGTCAAAATAAGAGCCCTCCACCTTAATGATTTTCTTCTGATCCAATGCTTCTCCTTTGTTTTCTTCCTTCTCTCCTTTACTAGGTTGGTTAGGCCTTTGTATCTCTTTGTGTAATTCCTTTATTTCCTCCTTTTGGACAAGCTTCTATTCATTTTTATCATGCTGTTTATTTTCTGGCTTCTTCACAATTCCTTGTGTTGCCTTCTGGTCCTTCATGAAGATTCCCCTGGGGACACCTTCATTCTCATTTATTGTTCTATTTCTCAACTAGTATTTACTCTTTGCTTCCTCAACTGCAGCAACAGTTAGTCTCTCTATCTCCTCTTTGGTGAGTCTCCTCATACTGCAGTGAGTAGGCATTTCATCAGAATGTGGTTCTATATAGTCCTCTTCAGAATCAGAAAAGACCTACTGTTTAGCCATATGGACATTGTATTTCTGATTTGAAACATCGTACTCATTTCCTTCATCCTCTAAAGATGAGTACCCTTCCTTAACATGGTGAAGAGTATTTGAAGTCAAATATACCGTGTGATCTTCTCCACCACTTCCTGTCAGTATTCCTTCTTCTTACATCCTTTGGGAAACAACACAATAGTCTGGGGAATGTGGTTTATCACAAGCTTCATAGAAATAATTGTTACTCACCATATAAGTTCCCCTCTTTATCAATGGATCAGGAGTCTCCTTGTTGCCAGGCCTAGCTGTTATAGGTTTTCAGTCCTTCCAGTCTATATTATAAGGCATATCATGCAACCTCAGCCTCTCATTTCTATATGTATTATCCTATCTATACTGATAATTGCTGCTTTGCTGAGGAGCCCTAGGGTTATCTCTTTTATTGATTATACTTGCAGCCTTCCTATTGTTTTCAATTATTAGTGCTATCTTCTGTGCTCCAGGAAAATCTCTTGGGAATCTATTTCTCAATTCATACCCTATTTTAGGATCAAATGCATTCAAATAAACACTCAGTGCTATAGAATCTGGAAACTTTGATCTAGGAGGTATCTTATTTTGCAATTTATTGAATTTTGGGTTGAAATAATAAATTGAGTCACTCTAATTTTTCTGAATTCGCATCAATTCATGAAGAGCAGCATCTGGTGCATTTAGATTCCCATATTGCTCTAGGAATCTATCCTGGAATATTTGGAGAGAGTTAATTGAGAGTGTTGGCAAGCTGTTGAACCAATCCCTGGCATCTTCAAGAAATTACATCATAAATAGCCTCATATGTAAATCTTCATATGGCACACCTATATCTTGGATGAACACATTGAAATTATTTAAATGTTCTTTAGCAGTAATTGTATTACTCCCTGTAAACTTAGGTATCAGACCTCTCCAGCTGCCATCCATAGGGTAAGGGTATAGATGAAACCCTACCAAATCAAACTGTCTGATCATTGTTGCATACTGGTGAGGGGGATGGATAGGTGGGTACTGATATTGATACATAGGATTACTATATTGTGCATTATGCTATGGGAAATAATGTTGACCATGAGGTGGTTGCATATTTGTATGCTAAGTAGGAATGTGAGGCGGATGGTTTGGCTATATGTATTGATTCCCTATCTGATTGTGAGGAGAATTTGATTGATTAGAGGTTCCTACACCTTTATCACCCTACTTATGAGGTGGAACATACTTCGGGCAACTAGCCATCTGATCAGTAACTTGAGTTTTCTGCAATTTAGCCACTAATTCCTCTATTCTCTTCCTCTGTAATTCAAACTGTGCTTTTACTTCCTTAGGAAGCTCATGATCAATAAACAAATTTTGGTTACTCTCCATCTTCTGATCATATTCATGCTGAATTATGATTCATTCAACCTCAAGTGCAGCTTCAAACTCAGCCTATTTCTGAGGATCAAGAAAAGAGAAAGGATTTCTTTGATCTTCAGGGGTACAAAGTTCTACACTTGAATTATATCTCCATGTATCATAGCGACCACATGTTTCAAAATGTGCTCTTGATGTTTTATCTTTATTTGTCATGCACATGTCCTCACTTATTCCTTTCCCCTTATCAACTTTGTCATCATTGTGTGTTCACTTACTGCTGCCAGCAGGAGCTCCAGTATGACCTCCCCTATATTGAGATCTTCCATTCATGTTTGAACAAATGCAATGTTTCTTTCAGAGTCACCACCTACTTTTCCAAAAGTAGGAAAATGATTATTTCTGATCTTTTACCCAACGGAATCACTCTTTCTAAATCTTCTCAAATTATAACCTTTTCTTCAATGACTCTATAATGTGGTATTCAACTGAATTTTCTGATATAGCCCCCAGCGGAGTTGCCAATTTGTTACCTCTCAAAAACACAGGAAATATACCTAAAGATGTTGCCAATCTCTTGATACATTTCAGGGTAACAGACAAGGTCAAAAGAACTCAACCTTCTACTCTCCAGGTTCTACTAAACATAGGTAGGTGTACCCTTCTAAATGAAGCAGCCTTTATGCACTTATGATTATCTTTCATTCAGTGATTTGTCCATGATGGCAGATGGAAGTGAAAAAATGAAATTAAACTTGATAGCAATAGCAATCTTCTGATCTAAATCCTAAAATGCTTAATTAACAGTTATAAAGAAACTGAATAAGTTTAAAATGATGAATTGCAGAGACCAGTGCCTTGTTGGGTATGCAGAGTTAAAATGAAATCAAGATGAACAACACCTCTCTGGAGAGAACTCAAATTATCTGGCATATATTCTACTTACAACTTGTATAAACATGCAATACTGTAACTACTAAGCTCTACTTTAATAATGTAGATCAAACTCTTTGATTACTATGATCAACTAAAAGGATTTAATCTTTGCTTTAAAGAACCAATTGATTAATCACACAGATATAGCAAATGTGCATTGATAAACTAAACATAAACTTGTTATGTCAATTTAAACAAGCATAAAGCAACAATCTTGGAGACAACTTAGCAGTATTTTTCATTGAATTCAATAGATAATTGACATAAAAAATGTGCAACAACATCAATTGACTTTCATAAATACCTCCATTTTGAAAACATGTGCCATAGTCTCTGATCTGATAAATTTATTGTACTATATCCATCTAGTTTGCCTACTGTATATCGAATAAATGATATCTCCTCTCCTTTTACAATTATAAAATGCCTATTTATACACCAGCATCAGAAAAATTATCATATTGATATCCCATGTCGGCCCTCCACAAAATTCAAGCTCCTTTCATGTCAGCTAGCAATGGCATTTTATGAACTCACATGTTGGCCACATTATTTGAATTTCTGTTAATCTCATCGAAACGGTCGCCAAGACATATTGCAGTCATGCCGAAGGAAATTCAATCACCACAGTCCCCCCATGTTCTATTCGCCTTCATCGTGACACATCAAAGTCAGGGAGATGTCACACAAACAACATTATGTTTCATCGATATGATTCTCATAGTGTATTATTCATTCACTGAGACATAGGGAAACTTCTCACCGAGATGCACTTTTGTTTTTATTCACTGTCACTGTAACTTAATGGTATCAGAGAGACCTCTTGCAGATTTCATTTTGTTTCACTAAAAGTATTTATCCATTCTGAGTCGCTGAGACAAGATCATACTCTCACTGACAAGGTCCTTTTTGTTTTCCATCGGTGAGACCGAAGGTCACTCACCGAGACCTCTTATCGAGAACCTTAACTCATATCGATATAACATCCCCTTATGTTGTCGGTCGGCGAGACACAACTAACCTCTCACCGAAAGCCATTTGAGAGAAACCTTTTATGCTCCGTCGGTGAGACATATACACTTCGTTGTGACCACTCACTGAAGACCCTTATGTTTGGCCGAAGTAAAACCCCATATGTGATGTCAATGAGACCGAAGGTCACTCGCTGAGACCTCATCTCGATAGCTTCAACTCTTACCGATATGTATCCTCCCGCCACCGATCAGTAAGACAAAAGATACTCACCAAGACATAATACCAATCCACTTAGCACTTACTGATGAACCACTCCATGCATTAGTCAGGGAGACATAATGAAATCGATAAGACCTCATCCCAACTACATAACTCCTGATGATGTGATTCCTCCACTATCGCCAAAACAATGCAAATGTCTTGCCGAAAGCCGTCTGCATGCAAACCTCGATCGTTGTGACATCAAATGAGTCTTGCCAATAGGAAACATAGAGTCATGTTAGCAGAAAATGCAAAATGGGTCAGGGAGACAATGTTATTCTCACGCCGATACAGACCATGATGTTAAAAATGTAGGAATCGATAGATTTATGGGATAAATATAGGAAAAAATGCAAGAAAAATGTCATGATGGAAATCCCTTATGCTTATGATGAGGAGCTATATGGAAACTTAGGAGTATGAAAAATATGTAAAATCATCAAATTTTAGCAGTTCCAACAGATAGAATGCACCAAATTCACACATCCTCCCTATGAATCCTCAGTTGGGTTAAGTTTCATCTGGTAAGCTAACAATTCTTAGAACAAGAGAGGTTGGCTAATATTTTATGACTACAAATATATGTGTGATTTTTCTTAATATCATTCCATAGTGGAAAGAATAAAACTAAACATATAAAAATGTGTTGATCTTCTACTTCATTGTGTTACACAACTTACAGATTCCTTCTTTCCAAGGTATATTTGGGAGGGTTGGTCTACTAGTAGATTGCATGAGTTGGTTCTTGATTGACACAAATTTAGCCCTATTATATTTATTCTCCATGTTTGTTAGATAAGATTGAAAAAATGGATTTTTAAAAATGTTTTGCTAGTTACCCAACTTTTACTTACCGTCAATGCATATAAGCTCAAGCTTAAAACATATTGATGGATATTTTCATTTTTTAGAAGTCTATGATTGTGGTTTCATGCGATAGACTAGGTTCAAGAATAAGTCGAAACTAATGGGATTGAAAATCTAGTAGCCATTCTCTAGAACATAATCTTTATTCCTTCCATGTCACTAGTATGTTGGGTTCTTATATGGAAAAGCTTGGGAACATGAAGATCTGTAAGGTTTATATATTTATTATAATCTCATGTTTAATGTGAGCCCACCTAATATAATATCATTGTGAAGGGGGATATAAAATAACATAAAAAAAATTAGTGATTTACATGGACATGTTTATGAGAAAATATGTATATATTACAATATCTTAAATATGGATGAAACAAAATTTTGAAACACCTTCAATACACTATATGGTGGGGAGTGACATTTATGTATTTCCTAAATACCATAAAATAATGGAAATTTCAAAGAAAAAAATTGTGATGTGAAAACCATCCAAAGGTATCCTCAATGTGCAGCTTAGCTCACAAGAGTGATTCTAATAATATATCTGAAATTAAATTTTCTTATCACTTTTTAAAACTTTTGGGGTAGATTTCACATTCAAATTTGGTCCTATCTATTATCTCTTGAATGTGTGTGCTCTATATCCTGATTGTATCTAATATTCCAGAATCTAGAAAAAGAAGTATTTAATCTGTATCTAGAACAAAAATGGTCAGAAGGCATATCTAAGATATAGAGGGGGTGTATCTGGAAATATAGTATGCTTCTGACTATTTTAGTCAAATGCTTTGTAGACTATATTTTTGTCCACATAGCAATGCAAGATTTGGCATTATGAACTTTGCTTGGTAGGTGCTTTCAGATAAGTAGTATGACTAAATAGCTTTCTAATTGTTGAGTAAAAACTAGTAAGTTTCTTCCAAAAATGCACTAAGATAGAATTAATAAGTTTCATTTGCTCTACAAATGTGTGAAAAACTAAATGCTACACTAAAGGGATTATTACATCTATGTAATTATTGAATCAACCACCCACCAGAGCATGAATGTAGCTTTTTCCATTGTAATGTTTCATGGGTGTGGCATATGAAGCTAACAAAGGTGAAATTTTATGGTCTAAATTCAACATGAAAAATAAAACAAAAACAATAGAAACATGCCATGGGAAAAATGTAGTACTATTTGCAACTGTGTATGTCTTTGTAGCTTAAAAAATTCAAGGGAATTTTGATAAAATATTAACAGCAAATGGCTTATGTTTATGCAAAACTTGGGTAGTGATCAAAGGCAGTGCTAACAATGCCTGCATCAATAGGAAATATCTTTTGAAAAGTTTCTACAAGTCACTAATTTTTATTAAAAACTGAAATATACTAAAACTAATGGTAAAATCTAAGGGTGAGTGCAAGATCATGGGGGTCCAAAAAGTGGCAATATGAGCCAAAAGTGGCTGACAACCTTTTTTTGATACAAATTAATGAAATGAAAAAGGTTTATTGATAAAAGTTTTATCTTTCCACCAACATAATATATGAATTATTTGGAATTGTAGACATGAAAATAATCCTAACTAACATCATGGCTCATCTAATTTTGATCAATTATCATCAAATTCTTCTATTTATCAAATAAAGTGGTTTATTAGATTAATTCACTAATGTCCATCATGTTTAATTAAATAAATAAATTTGTTTAATTAAATCCTCAAAGTCCTCTTATTTGATTAAATAAATCAAATGATTTAAATCAAATATCATAAATTCACTAACCCACTTAAAGTTAATTAAATTCTAAATTAATTAACTTTAATCACCTTATAAATCATCATTAATAAATTCTCTAGCTTTTAACTCCACAAGAGTTAAATCAACCCTTGATTAACTAACCCAATTGCACATGAAAATAGTTTCTTTTAATTAACTAATTACCTCATTTATCCTCTCAAAAGCATATTCTAATGAATATTCTTTCATTAAACTTGTTTATTTGACTTTCTTACCCAAACATTAACCCCTCTTACACCTCAACCACATTCATTTATTGCCTCTTACAAATGAATTAATCTCTCTTACACCCTTATTACATCTCAACCACATGCATTAACTATGCACATTCTCCAAAATGTGCTCGACCTTCACGCATTAGTCATGTGACAAGTGACACAATCTCATTGGCTCTCCTTTAGTCTCACATTCATCCCATCTCTCCATTCTTCAACCCTTCAACCTATAAATAAAAGCCACTTCTACTTGAAATACATCTACAATCTTATGAATTTTCACTATAGGCACTTGCATCTTCATCACATCTGAAGCTTATCAAGGGGGTGGGAAAGGGCATCCTTTCCACATCAAAGGAGCACCACTCTCACTATGGGATAGAGTTTGATCTTGCTTTAATTAAATAAAGTGGATGTGCTACATATGTAAAAAAGGATATAAAAAATCAAAGAAATTAAGTGAAAGCATCCACTTTATTTAATTTAAGAAAGATCAAGTATCTCACAGGGATGCTTGTTTTATTTTTCTTAAGTTTACTAACAATGCTAATGGTTGTATTTTGATCAATTATCATCAAATTTTTCTATTTATCAAATAAAGTGGTTTATTAGATTAATTCACTAATGTCCATCATGTTTAATTAAATAAATTAATTTGTTTAATTAAATCCCCAAAGTCCTCTTATTTGATTAAATAAATGAAATGATTTAAATCTGAAAATATCATAAATTCACTAACCCACTTAAATTTAATTAAATTCTAAATTAATTAACTTTAATCACCTTCTAAATCATCATTAATAATTCTCTAGCTTTTAACTCCCCAAGAGATAAATCAACCCTTGATTAACTAACCCACTTGCACATGAAAATAGTTTCTTCTAATTAACTAATTACCTCATTTATCCTCTTAAAAGCATATTCCAAGGAATATTACTTCATGAATCCCTTTATTTGACTTTCTTACCTAAACAATTTGCCTCCAAAATATCTCAACCACATTCAATTCATGCCTCTTACATCTCAACCACATGTAAAATGTACTCAATCCTCACCCATTAGCTTTGAGACAAGTGTCTCAGTCTCATTAGGATCTCTTTTAGTCCCACATTCCTCCCATCTCTCCATTCTTCAATCCTTCAACCTATAAATAGAAGCCACATCTACTTGAAATCCATCCATAATCTTATACATTTGCACTATAGGCACATTCTTCTTGCATTTGATCACTCATCTTTGCTTGTTCACCATTTTAGAAGTTTATCAATGGTTGGGAAAGGGCATCCTTTTCACATCAAAGGAGCACCACTCCCAATATGGTATAGGTTTTGTACATTCTTTTTATATGCTTCTAATTAGTTTCTTTATTGTTTTGTTTGCATTATCAAGTATGTTTGAATATCTCATAGGAGTACTTGGTTTTCTTTATTTAATTTGACTTCTATGATAATGTTTGTCAAGGTTTAACATTATGCAGATTTAGTGCTTACATTTGGTGCCAAATCATTTAATCCTTCATTTATCACACCACCATCATTTGATCCTTAGCATCCTAGACTTTCTTTTTGTACCTAAAAGTTTAGATCAACCACAGGGGTTAGAGGTTTACCTCCCATATTCCTAGAAATTGATCCTTGTTTTATGGTCCAAACTAGATAACAACACAAGAAGATCATGGAGGAAAAAAAGGAAACATCCACTTCAAGTGATTTGATCCAAACTGCATCAGGATTCAACCCCATGGAATCTCCCGAAACACACAAGATTGTCAACACAGTCATGAGGCTCAATCCCACACAATACATGTTGGCATTAGTAAAAGAATGGGCTAAACTCCCTTTTGATTTTGATGTGAGCACTATTGTTGAACAACCTCTTGGGAGTATACCACAAGCACCATTCATGCCTTCATTCCAAAATGTCATCCAACCCATCATACAACTAACATCATCTCATGCTCCAAGTCAACCCATGATCACCAAGGGGAGTTCATTACTCCAAGCTCTTCAAACACATCCAATTGTCAACAACCAAAAATTGGACACGAACACGATCTTGGGTATTCCTAGCACCGTCCCACAAGACCCAAAAAATTCATATGTACCACTCATCTTCCATGATACCAAAAATACCTCCACCTTTTCCACAATACCAACATACCCTCTTGGTACACAAGTCTCTCTCCCCATGATATCACAAGGACAAATGGGTTCATTTCAACAAGTGGAAAATTTTAATGCATCATCCTCACTTTTGCAAGGGAACACACCACCAGTCTTCCCATCATTCCATCTTAACATCAACATCCACACCAATCCAAGGTTTAGGGAAATCCCCTTTACCAACACACCAATCCTAAATCAAACAAATAAAATCAATCCAAACACAATTCAAATGAACAAATCTATCATACCAAATCCTCTGGTCATGCCACCAATATCACAACACCAAGTTGCACCAATCATCATACCATCTACAACACCCCAAACATCTCAAAATATAGTCTCACAAGGACTAAACATATCAACCATCAATCCAAACCCACCATCCACCACGCAACCCCTTGTCATTACTCAAAAAACACCACAACAACCACCTTAACAAAATCTCGCTACCTCATCCTAGGTATGTGCAGGATCATCATGGATAAAAAGGCCCTTAAGTGGCGATAAAATTCAAAAAAATCAAAGTTAGGAAACTTGACGCAAAAATTTGAATAAGTTATCTATATTATTTAAAAAATATGTAAGAATAGAATGAGTAGCAAATATAATGTAGTTTCTAAACTACTAGGTTTTTTTTTTTAAAATCTATTTGGTGAAAATTTGAAATTTCAATGCAGTAGCATTTAAATTTCAAGGAAAAAATAAGTAGGTGTCTGTCTGACCACCCTAACCACAATAAAATGATAATTATTTTTTATAAGATTTTAGATATAAGTAGATGACTCATTTCCTGATGTGATGCATATTTTTTTGTAATTTTTTTCCAAGTAAATAATTCATTATGAATCTTTTATTACAACTTTTAAAAAATATAAAAAATCGTATGTCTAACCACCTTAACTTGGTTAAAACTTCATGAAATTCATTTTTTTTTAATCCTATAGTATGCGAAGCATAGAATGTGATGCATGTTTTGAATTCAAAAAATGTGATACCATTTGAAAGCTATAGATTTTTTTCAATCAGCCTATCAATCATGAACTTAGTTGTAATTCAAATAGAAAATGAATAATAATTATTTATTAAATTCAAAGTAAAGCATAATTTATATTGGCGGAAAGCTAAGAATATCCTTTGAAAACCCTTTTCGTTTCATCAATTTTGGGTAAAAGAAAAGTCATCAGCCACATACCCTACACATACCCATCATATCACCACTTTTTGGCCCATCATGATCTTGCACATACTCTCCCACACCATCCCACCAAATCCCCCACCTCCACCTTTGAATCCAAATATGGTGAATCAATATAGCATCACATTACAAGCAACACAACAAGCACACCAAAAATATTTGCAACAATTTCAAAGCAAACAAGCACACTCTTAAGCCCAAGCTCAATCCTAAGCCCAAGCCCAAGTGCAAGCCCAAGCCCAAGCGCAAGCCCAATCCCAAGTGCAAGCCCAAGCACAAGCTTTTTTGTAGCATCAACAAGTTGCACAAGCTGCTCAACAAGCTCAAGCCCAAGCACAAGCTCAATACCAAGCGTGAAAAGCCCAAGCACAAGCCTTCTTACAACAACAAGCATATCAGCAAGCATTGCAATAGCACACACAACAACAAGCACTGATAGCTCAACAACAACAAGACCAACAATAAGCGTTGTTGGCACATCAACAACTAAATGCATACCAAGAAAAATTGTTTGCAAAAAAAAGCTTACAAAAACCTCTCACAAACTTGTAGCCAAATACGAAAGTCATCCCACCTATCACCCAAGCAACCATATCCCCCCAAAACACATACATCCCACCACATGATCTGCAAAATGATTTATCCACACAAACTAAATTGCTCTCACAACAAGTGCTAGAAATACAATGAAGAAAGAAAATGAAATCACAAGGAAATTTGCTCCCATATCCATTTGATAGAAACATTCTGATGGTTCCATTCCCATAAGGATTCAAGATACCGAAATTTTAAAAATACTATGGGATTGGCAATCTTGAAGATCACATCAGGGAATTCCATGTACACTATATGGAAGTTGCATATGATGATCCCTATCTGATGTGACTCTTCCTTTGAAGTTTGGTAGGTTTAGCAATGGAATGGTTCTCCCGCCTTCCCCTCAAAATTAAAAAGTTTTAAGAAATTGTGGACTTATTCATACAAAATTATTCCTTTAACATAGGCGTGGAAGTGAGCTTGGAAGAATTATCCAACCTAAAACAAAACAAGGGAGAAAAATTTGTAGCCTTCTTGCAATGATGGTGAGCCAAGGCCAATAAGAGAAAATGGGTTATGCCTAAAGAACAACAAATTGGTACTATCATTTCCAACCTTGAAGGGACCTTGTCCTTTCACTTGAAAATGCAATGCATAACAACCTATGACCAATTGATTCCCAAAACGTCAACATCGAAAGAGCCCTTATAGGAAAAGGGGGCACACCCACATACCGAGACAATCAACCATCAACAAGTTACAATGACAAACCTTGCACATGGGTAAAGAACAAAAATATCACCAATGATGGTTTCGTTGATGCAAAATTTGTTATCAGCACCCCAAGGAAAAATACAGAACAAAAAATGTACCAACAACCACAAATCAATACCCAAAACAACCCATAAATCAACCCATCATCACAATAACAACCCAACAATCAAACTTTCAACAACCTAAATGCTCAAGGGGGACCACCTGCAAGGAATAGATATCCCCCTAAATGGAAATACACACCACTTGGGGAACCAATCGGATCTGTCTTGCAACAACTGGTACAAGCGAATCTCATCAAAATCCTATTCTACAAAAATTATCAAGAGCCTCAAGTTAAACCACCATGGCATAACAAGAAGCACCTTTGTGACTTTCATAAAATAAAGGGACATACGAAAACCAGTTGTATGAGACTCAATTATCTGATCCAAGATCTCATTGATGATAAAACCATAACCATTGAACAAATAGTTGGAAATTAAGATCTCAAGATATACACGAATCCAATGCCAAATCACAATAAAGGAAACAACAATGGTAAAGGAAAGAATTACAACAATGTGAACCTTATTTATGACCATGTTGTTGCATCCTTGGATGAATGGGTCACAATTGTCAATATCAAAGGATATAGAGCCGAGTGTGGAGTCACCACATGTAGCAGAAAAATTTCCATTCCAAGACCTTCACCACCACCCAAGGCCCTTGCTACCAATCTGAAATCAATCCCTAATGGTTATAATGTCCTAGATCAATTTAAAAGAGCCCTACCCAGATCTGCATCATGGAATTGCTAAAAATATTGCCTAAACATAGGGAAATCCTAGAAAAGGTATTAGTTGCATCCTCCATCCCCAAGGATCTTGATGCAAACTAGTTTCAAGATATGGTCAGACATATCACTACACTGAATTTCCTCACATTCTCTGAGCATGATCTCCCAACTCAACCATCTCACAACTATGCACTCCATCTTGAAATCCTAGTCCACAAGAAAAAAGTCAAATGAATCTTGGTGGATGGAGGGGTGGGTTTGAATATCAAGGCTTATGATGATCAAGAATGGGTATCTCAAGGCACCTTTTAACTCCCTATCCAAATAGGGCCAACAATCATGGTGACTACTTTCCAAGTCCTTGACCTTGAACTCCCATACAATATCCTCCCAGGGAGCCCATGGATCCATGGGATGCAATCTATCATATCCACTTTCCACCATTGTGCTAAACTCCCTTATCAAAAACAAGAAGTCATAGTCCGTAGTGATCCCAAACCGTTCTATTATTGCAAAAATTTGGAGTCCAAGTATTATAAGATCCCTGAAGTCTTGAAGAATGATGACATCAGCTCATTTGATTGCAAAATCTGACAAAAATTTCTGACGGAATATTTATAATTTGATGTATTGTCGGCTGCTTGTGAAATTTGAAGTGTAATTTTTAATTTTTTTAATTTATATCCCCGAAGTTCATTGAAATTTCAATGAACTTGGTTTTTGTCTAACTTTCAGCAAAGTTTCGTCAAAATCTTGACAAACATTTTCGTCAAAATTTCAACAACAATGGAAAATTATAAAAAAATGAAATTTTGGCTGACATGAATAAAAGTGAGTTCGCCTATTTATTGTGACAGTGTTTTTCTTTACTTGCAAATTTTTTGTACTTGCAAATTTGCTCTACTTGCGACAATTTGTGGAGAACTAAGGATGATTTTCTTGGGAAAAAAAATTCAAGAAGATATCACTAGGTTGAGGGTAGTCATTGTCTTTTTCCAGAATTAATTTGTGAAGCCAAATTTGTACTTCCAGGTTTGAAAATCATATTTTAAAGCAACATCTCATAAGTTTTCATTTTTAGACTTGTGCATTTTGAGAATTTAATATCCATATTTTGTTGTGCAAGTTCAATATTCTAATTTTAGGAGTCAACAGTTGGAAATAATAGTAAAATTAGAATTTAATAAGTTCTAGAATTAGCATTTTAAATTATTTTTTGGGTTCATTAACTTCAGACTATCTTCTCTTTTGCAGGGGTGGTTGCATGCAAAATGTTTTTAGTACAAAATATCAAAATTATTAGATTTTGTTACTTGTCTATGATTAAAAATTATTAGAGTTTGATTTTGATACTTTTTAAAGATCTAAATATTCAAGCTTGATAAAGAAAAATCATGTTAGATAATATTAGTGCAGAACAAAATGAAAAGAAAATTGCTAGAATGTGGGCTAGATTGAAAAGAAAGGGTGACGGGAAATTTTATTGTCCTTGCAATAATTGCAAGGGCTTAAAGACAAAAAGACTTTTAATCACAATAGCTGAGAAACATTGTAGGTAGCATGGTCATGTTGAAGGGGGGCATGATTATCATCCATTGGTAAGTTGTTCATTATATGTCTTTATATTGATTGAATTTGTAAATTTTTATATCTTTTTAACATTTCTATATATATAAAAACTCACTTGATCATGATCATGGTTTATTTGTGTCGATCATTATTATAAAGGTAGGGCACCCTAGAGAACAAGATATGGATTATCACGCCCCAGAGAATGTGGTTTTGCAAGTGGAGGAACTTGCAGTTGTGAATATCGAAGATGAAGTTAATGATCCTATGGAAGAAGATGATTATGTGCCAGAAAACATAGTTCAATACGATGGTACAAATACATTGATCCACGACACATTTAGTGGCGCAGCTAATCATGATGATCATGATGACTTTGATGATGTTCATGATTTACCTATACTTGAGAAGGCACATGAGCCTCTTTATGAAGGCTCTAAAACAACTCTTCTCTCTACTATATTGTTGTTAGTGAACTCAAAGGTTATGAATGGTTTATCCAACATAGCAATGTCACGGATGTTAAGCTATGTCATTTATGTCATCTTTTTTCATCTATTTTAATTGTTGTTAGTTCATCATTAGTAAATAAAGGATGAAATACGTACAATTAATATTCTTTATATTAACAAATTATTTTTTGTTGTAGATTGATTGGTGAATTTTTGTTACCACCATCAAATATTTTACCTCGCTCATACTACGATTTATATGCCATTATGAAAGATATTGGAATGAAGTATCAAGCAATAACTGCATGTCCCAATGACCATATTATATATCATAAACAATATGAATTTTCAACAGAATTCCCAGAATGTCATATCAATAGATATTGAATAGATCAACTAACAAAAAAGGTGCCTCGCAAGGTTCTTCATTACATTCCCATTATTCCACATATTCAACAATTATTTAGGTGTGAAAGCTTAGCACAATTTAAGGATTACCATGCAAGGAATAGAAGTGGCTCTAGATGACATTCTTCAAATTCCTGCAGATGGTTCTACATTTAAGGAAATGGAGGAAAATGGCCACACTTTAAAGAAGAACCTCGTAATCTCAGGCTTTCATTGGCAGTGGACGGTGCCAATCCATTTGGAGAGCTGAGATCTATTTACTCGGTGTGGCCTATTTCTGTTATCAACAATAACATTCCTCCATGGATGCCAATAAAGACAGAGCACATCATGTTGGCAATGATTGTTCTAGGTATTTGTTTACATCAGTTTTCTTTAACATAGTAGCATCTCATTTGTCTTATTTTTTACATAATGACTTATATTTTTTTCATTTAATAGTCATGTACATTAATTTATATATATTGCAGTAAAATGGTTATAATAATTATATAATGTTTATGTTCATTCAACTAGGTAAGTATCAAGTTAGAGATATGAATGTATATATCGAGCCTCTTATCGACAAGTTACTAAAGTTATGGAATGGTGTCACTATGTATGACGTCTCTAGACCAATAGGACAAAGATAATTCAATTACATGCAATGCTTGTATGGACAATTCATGATACCCTAGGGCTAACACATTTTTGTGGTATGTTATAACCTTCGACTACACTTTAATGATATTTAATTTTATGAAGTAGATATCATGCATGTTTTTTAAATAATCTATTCATTATATATAATTATAAAAAATTAACATATTTAATCCAATTATATATGATCTTCTAGGTCTTCAAACAAAGAGAAAATTTGCATGTCCAATTTGTGGTCCAAAGATGAAATCTCGTCATTCAACAAATTTAGGAAAGCAGGTGTTTGATGAGTATAGGCACTTCCTCCACATAAATCATAAGTATTGAGCTACTGAAAAACATCTTTTCAATGGGAAAGAAGAGACTACATCAAAACCACAAAGAATGACACCTCACCTATGGAAGTTGGAATATAATAGAATTAATCATCAAGGTTATATATCAGATCAAATTGTTTATATATCATATATGATATGTTTGGAAATTATATTTTTATATTGTGTTTTTTTTTCTCATGTTGTAATTGAAAATGATTGTCGTTGTTAATTTGTTTAACTTATATGCTTCATGAAGGTAATCAAGACATTAATGGGAAGCTTCCAAAAGGAATGAAAAGTTATCCCAAACAATTTAGTAGGTTTTCCTACTATGAGCAACTTCAAATTGTGCATTTGTTTGATACAATGCATATCAGAAAGAATACAACATAAACGTTATGGAAAATATTAGATGGAAGGCTTGACAAAGAAAAAATTGTCAAAATTTATAGTGACATTCAGGAAGCCAATCATGCAATGAAAAATGTCATTCAATTAAATAGCGATGGACACCAAATTAATATAAGCGCCCTTCCTTAGTTATTAACAGAGCAGCAAAACAATGCTATAAAAAAAGTCATACGAAAAATTCGATTTTCCACAAGATTTGCTGCAAACATAAACAATATCATAACAAATAAAGGTGAATTTGGGTTAGGGATGAAAATGCATGATTGGCATACCTTCATTAAGATAATTATTCTGGTATATTATATATATATATTTGTATACTGCATGTACTTTTTAGTGTATTATGTTTACTACTTTTGGAAAAATAATGAAAAGATCATTTTATAATTGTTGCAGTACGTTCTACCTCTATCTCTCACAGACAACTTCAACAACAATGTCAAGCATGCTATATATGATCTTGGAAAATACATGAGGTAAGTAGCAATATTTGTTCAATTCGTTGTATAGATCTTATAATTTCTATTTGTTTTACTTGTTATGTAATATATTTTATATTGTTGTTAAATCTCATTAATATATTTGCACCTTGAATCACTTGTAGATGGCTGTCATCTAAAGAAATAAATAAAGAAGATATAAATTATTGAAAGAGAAAAATTCCTCGTCTAATGTGTTAAATGCAAAAGTTTATACCTTCGACATTTTTCAATGCACAAGAACACTACCCCATACACCAAGTTGAGGAGATTGAATTGTCTGGACCTGTACACACAAGGTCAATGTGGATAGTTGAGAGGCACTTGAAATTTTTGAAGGCTTTGGTTAGACAAAGAGCACATCTTGAGGGTTCTATTGTGGAGGGATATATGGTATACTAGACCATGTTGTACATTACTGAATATCTTCCTAAGTTTGCAGCAAAGATCCATGTAGATCGCATTTGGGATCCCAACTCCATTAACAAATTCGAAGGGGAGTACCTGATGAGGAAAGGTAGATTGAGGAAAATGAGAGGTAATTATAATAAATTTTACATTTTTTTTATGTATATTGTGCTTATTTAATTATTAATCTTCAATATACATCAATTATAAATTAAAATCATACTATATTGTGGTAATTAACTAATTGATGTAGACCTAGGAGGCTTAACTCAACCAACCTATCAACCTGCCTTTAAGAGACTTCCAACAAGTTTATAATGACCACTTTAAACAATCCAAAAAACTCTCAAAGCCTGACAAACAAAAAAAGTCAAATTTCACACTTTGACTCCTTGAATCCTTATAGTAGTGCAAAACTAGTTTTTCTTAATAACTCAAAACTTTCCCAAAACACTAGAAAAAACCTTGATGGTTTTAGACACCCATTTTTGTGTTATTAAACATAATTCAAGGGAAATTACAAGTCCTCTAGACCAAAACACCAAAAATCACCCTTTCTAGGTTGTGCTGATTACGCTAATTAGGCCTATTTTACAAAGCAACAAGTCTTTAAACTTGCCATATGCCCATGAAATCTTGGGGAAGAAATTTTTATGCCTCCAAACCTCCAAATCCACAAAAATATTCCACTTGTATGATCAAATTCTTTCCAAACCCAAAAACCCTTGTTTTAGGCCAAAATCATGAGGGTTTATTCAATCTCGTACTTCCATGAACTCCCAGACCTCAAAAACAACTCAGACCCAACACATTAGATCTGAACATGGGTAAAAATTCATAAAATCAGATCTCCCATACATATTTTGTTGAAACTTAGGCTTGAATATCTCATTTCACATGTTTTTCCTCACAAAACTCTTGAGGACAACAGTTATGCCTTCTTTATTTCTCATCCTATGAGGGTTTACAATGATCACTTTATTCCTCTTAAAGGCCTTAACACCTCTAGAATTGACTATTTAATATTTTATGATCACATGAAACATAAAACACACTAATTTAAAGGTTGTTAACATCACTATTGAAATGCTTTAATTTTTTGAATTTGTTAACGTCGTTTGTGAATTTCAATTTTTTTTTATACAGTTGGTCGAGAGTGGGATGCACTACATTTGTACGTTGCAAACAATCTTGATTGGATGACGGTATGGATTGAATGATGTCAGCAATCTGGTTGTGCATTAACATGGGAAGGTGTGGCTTCATTGGTTAAAGAAGCTCATCATAATGGAGATTCCAATGTTACACAAAGGGAAATTGATTTAGCATATGGTTTAAGAGATAAACAGGTACATATAAATATATTAATCACCCATATTATTTAATTATTTTCAATTATATTAATGTATATATATGCTGATATTTTTTTTCTTTGCATACATTCGGCCAAGAATAAATATGTTTATCAACTGACAATATTGCAATATTTTTTTCATGTTTGACATATTGTAGGTGAAACACCACAAGGCTATGTGCTGCAATGGTCATAAATTTTGAATCAAAAATTTGGATGACATGAAGAAAACTTGTGATTCTAGGATAACTGCAGTGTTTTAGGTGACTAATGTTTCATCTAGAAGAGACATACATCCAAAAGTCTCATAAAATTGATACTATGGGATTTTGGATGATATACTTGAGTGTGAATTTAAGTCTTTCAAATTAGTTATATTCATTGTCCTATGGTACAGACTACGATTGAATGAAAAATATCCTGAAAGAACTATTATTGAACATTATAATGGATTTACCATGGTTAATGCAAGGTTGATTGAGCAAGCTAGAAATGAGCCCTATGTTCTTTCAAGCCAATGTGAGTAGGTATTTAACTCAGAGGTTCCAGATAAACTGGGTTGGTCATTTGTTGTTAGACATGATCCAAGAGGAAGGCCATTAAATTATAATGTGGTGGAAGAAGAAGATACCGAAGAACTAGGAGATGATGTTAATGATGATCAGGATCAAAAATTAGTTGATGATGTGCTTGACAAAGATGTTGAAGAGGAGGAACTAGATCATGATGATGAAGGATTTAATGTTCATGAAGATGATATCCATGTGGATGATGACATTATCAAAATTGATATCAATGACAATGATGATGATATGACCAATCCTTACAATGTCGAATCTGGATTGGATGATACGTTAGAAAAAGAGTTTGATGAAGAAGAAGATCAATGATATTGAAATGTATGAGTTATGTGATTTTATTATCTGTTTGATATTCATTTCTTGATAGAATTATATTTGACTTATGTGGTTACATAATTAATTCATGATGTACTTTTTAATGTTTAGTTTTAATTGATGATGTTACAACTATTGTATTTCTCCTAGAAATTTCCATATGATCATAATGAATAGTGTTTTGGAAATTTCATGAAAGATGACACATTGATCATAGTAGTGAAATAATTGCAAAGTCGTTTAGATTTTTTAGACCAATTATCACCCTTCCTATGTAGTGAATTATTTATCCTAGAGAAACTAAGTATATATAGTATACAAAGAAAATGAACAAACCCACAACTACCCCTATTGTGAAGGAGTTTACTTTTCTCCCCTTCCTAATCTCCCTAATATTGTCTAATTATTTTTAAGAGACCAAGGGTCATAACCCAACTTTATTCAACCCACTTAATATCTTGGTTAATGAAACTTGGCAAAAGAAATAAAACAATTGCTACAGTTGGAATTTCATGTGGAATGAAGAGTGGTGACAATAATCTACTTATAGTTTAATAAAACACTATTTTTAGAAGGCTTGACATTAGACAGATAGAGAGGAGGGGGAGAGAGGGAGATATAGGTTGAAGAGGAGGGGAGAGAAGAGATGATGATAGATAGGACGTAAAAAAGGGAGAGAAAGAAGAGGGGGAGACTAGGGAGAGCGATATGCAGAAATGGAGAGAGAGAGAAATGGGATAGAGGAGATAGGGAGAGGGGTGAGAGATAGAGAGGGGAGAGAGCGACATTGATGAGGAGGAGGAGATGAGAAGAGGGGAGAGCTGAGATAGGCTGGGAAGAGGAAGAGAAGAGATGGAGATAGATAGGTAAGCAGGAAAAATGGAGAATGAAGAGGGGAGACTAGGAGAGCAGAAAGGGAGGGAGGCCATCATAGGGAGAGAGGAGGAGAGATGGCGAGATAGAGAGGGGTCGAGATAGCCTTAGAGGGGAAGGAGACAAAGGATATTGATAGGGTAGAGGAGATAGGGTTGAAGAGGAAGAGAGAGAAGATGGAGATGGATAGGTATGAAAGGAGATAAAGAAGAGGGAGAGACTAGGGAGAGCGATATGTAGAAAGGGAGGGAGAGAGAAAGATAGGGATCAGGGATAGGGAGGGAGAGATGGTTGGAGATAGAGAGGGGGTCAAGAGATAGCTAAGAAGGGGAGGGAGAGAAAGGGATATTGATAGGTAGAGGAGTAGAGATAGAGAAGAGGGGGAGAGAGGGAGAGATAGGTTGAAGAGTTGGAGAGAGAAGAGATGATGATAGATAGGATGTACAAAAGGGAGAGAAAGAATAGGGGGAGACTAGGGAGAACGATATGTAGAGAGGGAGAGAGAAGAAGATAGGGGATGAGGATAGGGAGGGAGAGATGGTGAGAGATAAAGAGGGGGCCAGGAGATAGCTAAGAGGGGCAGGGAGAGAAAAGGATATTGATAGGTAGAGGAGAGATAGAGAAGAGGGGGAGAGTCGAAGGAGAGATAGGTGGAAGAGGAAGAGAGAGAAGAGATGGAGATAGATAGGTAGGTAGAAAAGGGAGATAATGAAGAGGGGGGGACTAGGGAGAGTGATATGTAGAAAGGGAGAGAGAGAAGAAGATAGGGGAGAGATGGTGAGAGATAGAGAGGGGGCTGGGGAGAGCTAAGGGGGGGAAGGAGAGAAAGGGATATTGATAGGTAGAGGGGGGAGAGGGAGTGACATAGATAGTGGGAGATATAGAGAGATAATTATATTAATTATATTATAATAATTATAATATTATATTAATATTATAACTTTAGCTAATATTATTATATTAATTATATATAATTTATTATGTAAAATTTAACAATATGGTGCCACAATTTTCATTTTAATTGACTTAATCAAAACCTAGCTTGTCAATTGGAGAAGTGAGTCATGCTCCAGGAGGAAAGGTTGCAGGAAGCCTAGGGATCGAGCTTGCGTGGCTCCAAAATTGGAATTTTTGTGAATTGTTTTTCCATGAAGGCCTCTGCATCTCGTACGTCGCCAAAATGGTCCATATATTTCATCTGAAATTTTTGAATCTTCCTTTTATAGGGTTTTTTATTTGATTTGATTTGTCTTCAATTCTGGTGGTCCATTATATTGTGTTCATTTCACCTTAGTAACTATACATTGTCTAAAACATTTGATTGAATCAGCATTGTGCATTCACATTATACTATGGTGTCATGTTTCTTCCTTTTCATACACAACCTCATCACTAGGTATTGCAATTTTGATATTGTTGGCATTCTTAAATCACATGCTCTTTCCTTATATGGATTCCTCTCAAGTTATGACATTGCATGGAGCATGGAAGATTCATATGTCAAAAATTCCTCTCCTTACAAAGTTACTTGCTACTATAGTTTAATACTCAACACCTAAAACCCCTAAATACCACACAAAACAAAACAAACAACCAAAGCACTTTATCAAACAGTTGATTGCCTTGCTGCTATGGGCTAAAATCCTAAAACAAGTTCTTTTGAACAAGCTATGGGAAAAAATATATCAAAGCATAATAGTAATAACATAGACAAGGTAGTGATTCACTATTAAGTCTACTTATCTGCTACTTCTCAGGTTTGGCACTGGTGATGAGCAATGTTGGAGAAAGGTTTGGCTTCATCAGCTTATCCCTAAAATAAACTTCTTCTAGTGGACCTCCATCCATGGAAAAATTTTAACTATTGACAACCTTATCAAGAGGGGTTTTCAATTCCCTAATTGGTGTACTCTTTGCAGAAAGGAAGAAGAAACCATCCCCCATCTCTTTATTCATTGCCAGTTCACTTCCCAGGTTTGGCAGAAGGTTTTGCAGAGACTGAATATCCCTTGGGTCTTTAATAGTGATATCCACCAATTCATCTTAAATTGGAAATGCCCATCCAATCATCCCTCAATTAAACTGCTCTAGCAACTTATTCCTCCCCACATTTGTTGGTGCTTATGGAAAGAAAGAAATAACAGGATCTTCAGAGAAAAGGAAAAAAATGCAGAAGGTCTATTGTTAATCCTTAATAGGATGCTCCTGGATAACATCTCAACATGCAAATGGAAGAAGCCTATCAAACCCCCGACTGCTTGGGATAGAAACATTGCTACTACCTAGAATTTACCCAATGAGATCCTGAGATTTGACAGCTCCAAATCAATTACCAGAAAGCATACCAGATGGATAAACCCTAAACCGCCCTAGGTTAAACTTAACTTTGATGGTGTAGCAAGGGGAGGGATGTTAGCTACAGGAGGTATAATCAGGGACCACTCTAGCAGCTTGGTTGCTGCCTATGCGGGGAACTTGAGCATCCATACTAGTAACCAGGCTAAGGGCATGGCTCTCCTCTGGGGTCTTAAGATTGCACTGTCAATTGGTGCCAAGACCTTGGAGATCGAAGGGGACTCAATGATAATTGTGGAAACTACTAAAGGAAAGATGAAAGTGGGTTGGTCCCTTAAAGGCATTCTGGAGGACATTTTCCCTCTTCTAAATTCTCTTCATGACTTTTCTATCCAACACGTCTTCAGAGAAGGGAATGCGACGGCTGATAGCCTTGCAGTGATAGGTCTTGATATTGAAGGGCTTAGGTGTTGGCGAAATGAGGTTTCTTTGGCCCTCTTGGCTCTGGTGTGCTTAAAGGAAGATCTCAAACATTTAAATGATGAGTCTTAGATGGTGTTTACTTATTTTTGTTGGGCTCCTTCTAACTTTGGTTGGTTTTTCTGGCGGGAGCTGGCTTTTGAATAATTGGCCAATATGTGAGGTGATGGGATTCATACATGGGTTCACTAGATTGTATGACCTCTTATGGGCTGGTGATATGGAAAATCTTCCTATCCCCACTGGACGATGGTGTCATTATTTTTTGAACCCCCTCAACTTTTGGGATCAACTTTTTAAGCTTGCAGATTTCATGCAATTTCTTGTGACGACTAAGTACTATGCCGATATCATGCCTTTACTTGATGTGAGAGATTCACATGAGGAAGCTTATGCCCTTGGGTGGATTATGAAAGATCACATTTATGGTCTCTATTTACATCCGATAAGTCCACTTTTTGCTGGCTTGTTTCCTATGAATGCTTCTAGAATTGACTACCAACTATTATGCCCTGCTTCCCCTGTTATAGTCATCGGTGTTTCTAGTGTGGGCTCTATGGGTGGGGATAGAGTGCACATGGAGCTAGATAGCTGTGATGATTGGAAAGTGGATGCCACTATTTGGTACATCTATAAAGAGGGAAAAATTGCGCAGAACATGGAGGCCATGACTGGTCATGATGAGGGCTTGTCTCACAAGTTTGTCACCTCCTGGAGGGAGGGTAGGGTTACCATTGGTGGAATTTCCTTCAAGGTTTCTAAGGAGGTCATTGCTAGAATTACTAGGCTCCTGAATAGTGGCCGCCCTTGGAAGAAGACTACAAAAGTTTTGGACCAAATCAATCTGAATCAGTTTTTTCACAGTGATGAGAAACCTGTCAAGTTGCGGGGTGGCTTTGACCGTGAGGCGCTGCCGGAGCCTTGGGATAAAGTCTATTTACTGATAATGAAATATTTTACGCTGGAAGGAAGGTATGGGGTCTGCCACTATTACCACTTTAATTTCCTCAACCACCTTAGGAACCATCTATATATTTCTATTCCTTTCTTCCTATATCATGGCCTTGACAGCACTGTGTCGGATTTTAATGAAGCCACTAATTCTGAAAAGAATTACACTATCATCTAGCAGGGCCTTATATCTAGGCTTTATCATTTCCATATGGTGCTTTTCCCTACTAGGCCTATTACTGTGCAAGAAGTTTCCTCCCTCCCTGCCCTTGATGAAACCCCAGTTTTGTCCACTCCCCCCTCTGCCAGCATTTTGGACACGCCAGGCCCAAGCAAGAAAAAATGCCTCAAGAATCTTGCCTTGAGAGCCCATCCCCATGGAACCTCCCCTGGGTTGGGCCCAGAAGATTTTGAGTAGGGAAAGAAAGAGGCTCGCCCCTACCCCACGCCCTAAGGTGAAATCCTCTAAAAAAGCTAAATTCTACCACCAAATTGACTCTGATGTGGAGATCACTGAGGAAACTAACACCCCCCGTCATTCTCATAGACTAGTTTGTAAGCAGGACAAGATTGGTAGCCTTAAGGAAGCCTCTGATTCAGACAAGGATCTTGAGAGTGACAAGGAAAGCCATGAGGAAATGGATGCAAGAGGGAATGACCAGTTAGTGTTGGTGAACAATGAGCCCCATGTGTTGGAAAGTTTAAAGAAGGGCCCCTCTGATAACAATGTGTTGCAAATCACCCCCGGTCCTCTAAGGCGGTTAAAGGAAAAGCTCCCTTGAAGAATGATCAGAAGGATAATGACCAGGCTCAAGAACAGGTGGGCTCGCTGGAGGGGAGAGTTGAGAGACTGGAAAAGAAGGTCCAGGAGGTGGCCCAATTTTCCCTGAGGATCATACATCGGTCAGCTACCAGCCTCTGTTTGCTTCAGAAGGATAAGTCCGCAGAGGATGCTGATCTTGATGCTGATTTCAAGGAGCTCCTCGAGTTCCTCATGACGGATTGAGCGACTGCCTTACATGATTTTCCTGGCAGGAAGGATAAAAATTAGGTCGCTGCACCTGTTTGTTCTTGTTTATTTTATGTTTTGTTGTTTTCTTTTTCTGCTAAACTTGATGGGCCCCTGGTGGTCTAATGGACCTATTTGGTGGGTTTCATGCTTGCATGTTAATCCTTGTCATCTTATGTATTTTGTTACTTTTTGTTTTTTTGATGCGCTGTGAGTGATGGCGTTCTTTCTGCTATCACTGGGTTGTTAGTGTACTTTCATTAGTTGGCCTTGGTGCCTTGTTCTTATGGGTCAACACCCTAGTTTTGCTGCTTTTAATTTCAAAACATAGACAAGGCAGTGAACTATTTGGAAAAATGCCTCAAATAATTGTGGTCTCATGGTGATGGAATTCCATGATGAAATCCTATGGCTATGGATTGTCATGGCATTCCATCTTCACGAGACTACATTTATTTGAGGCATTTTTTCAAATAGTTCATTGCCTTGCTATGCTATGACATTTTTCATATATGAATACCAAAGCATTTTATCAAACAATTCATTGCCTTAATGCTATGGCTAAAAGCCTAAAATAGGTGCTTTCGATCAAGCTATGGATTCTTGAAAAAAAAATGTCTAAGCATAATAGTAAGCAATAACATAGACAAGGCAATGAATTGTTTGAAAAAATTCATCAATTGTGATGGAATGCCATGACAAGCCATATACAAGGAAGTGAACTATATGCCATCACCATGAGACCAAATTTCTTCAAGGCATTCCATCACCATGAGACCACATTTCTTTGAGGCATTTTTTCAAATAGTTCATTGCCTTGTATATGGCTTGTCATGGCATTCCATCACCATGAGACCACATTTCTTTGAGGCAAGCTCTTGGGAATTTTTTTATTACCTAAATTATCCTTGAAAAAAAATAAGAAGAGCAAGCTCATTGTTGAAAAAAGGCATATATTCAAGGATACCAACATATTCCTCACTAGAATGAGAGTCCTCCATTTTTTCAAGAATCTCATCTAAAGTATCAAATTCATTGTCGTAAATTTTTCTATTGTCTATTTTATTATTTCCTACACAATCAAGGATGAAATTCTATTAGCTACACGTCTATTAATATTCTTAAGAATTTTTGGGCCATGCCTTCTTTGATGACCATCCATTTTACATAGAAAACAAGCATTCAAACCTCTCAAAACTTCAATATCATGTTTATTTTGATTATCACTCAATTGAAAGCACAAAATATGTAGAATACACTCATTAGATTTGAGAGATATAAAAACCCTAGAGTTAAGATGGGGAAGAGTAGACCTTGTTTCTTCCACTTGCAACACATCACCCAAAGATTTGAGGACTTGAGGGATAAAATTTCACATCTAAGTAGAGATATTTTAAAATTCTAACCACCTTAACATATAATTGGCTAAAGCATTACATAGGGTAGAATCAAGGGTTAAAAGATGGACCTAAATTTTTTTTTTCCCATATTCTAAAACTCTTTCTTTTAAAACTCTTGATTGCATACAATTATTTTTGAAGAAGAAAGTTAATAAATCTTTATGTATCATTCTATAGAAAGAAGCATAGACAAGGAAATGAATTGTTTGTAAAAATGCCTCAAAGAAATATGGTCTCATGGCAGTGAATCAACTACTCTTGGCTGTCACATTTTTACTTATCAAGGAAAAATCTTATGATAATGCATTCAAACTTCCCTTCATGTGCACAAACATCCAAAACAACTTCCATCACAAATGAGAGCTTCCAAAAGCTATCAAGAAAATAATTAAGGTCTTCTAGCTGCTTAATCTCATGTAGTGTCATGTATATGCTTTTTTATTTCATCACAATCCCAAATCTCCCCTTTTGACATCATACAAGACCTACCCCACTATTATGCTTTAGAATGCACCATTTTCTTTCACATTTTCCTTTACATCAGATTTCCATTTGAACCCTAATGAGGATTTAAACAAATGCTCTAAAAGGTTTTTTTTCTACTTTATCCTATTGTAGAAGACTACTCTTTAATCTTCAAATCTGCCACCTAATGCATTTGTCACTATTCTTTCTTTTCAACCTTGTATCTTAAAGGAAATTTGAACCACCTTCATAGCTTCATGTGCATGCCTTTTCATTCATAGTCTTCATCCTTGTCAAAAATTCCAAAGTTGTTCATTTGTCAAGGTTTACACTTCCAAAGATATGATATAAGGGATGAGGATGGGATCATGTCTCAAATTATTTTGGCAGAATAGGTACCTCTTAACCTTTAGCTTTCAATGAAAAAGATATCAACATAGACTCGTGTTCCCATATTCAATAATAAAGCAAGCTCTAGAATGATATAAAATCCTCTATTAAAAAAAGAATTAAATCAAATAATCAATATAAAATTTTCAGAGGAACTAGTGAGCAAGGGAAGCTTCTTTAGATGATCAACTAGATGATCAAACCACCAACTTAGCACAACTCTCTCAAATACTCCTTAAGTGTACCTTTCCAATCCACTATTCCTTTAAGGAAAAGACCCCCCCAACTAGGGTTTTTCTACTCAAACAATCAAGAGGGATTTTATCCACTTGTATCATGCAAAATAGGACTAAACCAAACCATGACACTCAAGTTTGCACTTAGGAAACTACATTTTCTAACCACTAGGCCTCTTTACCACTAAAAGGCTTGTAGCCCTGCCCGGTAGGATAGTCAAAATAAAATCCAAATATAACCTTATATCAGGCCCAAACCACTAAAATTAGACAAGTAATATATGCCCCTATAAAGTCTCAAAACCTTCTTTCTTGATAGTGGACAGTAAAAATGAAATGGACCAAAACAATGCTACTCCAAGAGGCCTAATTAGCAGGCTACAATCGAACAATTGACTATCTAGGCTCTCCCCTTCACCCCAAAGCCTTGAAATAGGTTCTTATAGGATAGTTACACCCATGTCTATCACTCCTAAGTTCCTTCACAGTTAAAATCACCCTAAATAAGCAAAACTCAACTTTTTGCTTCACAATCTAGGCCTGTCACATGAGGATGCTAGGCTTAGAACATTGCAAAAATTCCTCCACACAACATTCCATTCTCCAGAACCCTAAAAATATGAAAATATCTTCCATCCCAGGGTATGTGCAGGATCATGATGGGCCAAAAGGTGGCAATATTATAGGTATTTGTAGGGTATGTGGCTGACGACTTTTTTTTTACCCAAAATTGATGAAACAAAAAGGGTTTTTAGAGGAGATTCTCAGCTTTCCACCAATATAAATTATGCTTTAATTTGAATTTAATAAATAATTATTATTTATTTTCTATTAGAATTATGACTAAAGTCCTGATCGATAGACTGATTGAAAAATATCTATAACTTTCAAATGGTATCACATTTTTTGAATCCAAAACATGTGTCACATTCTATGCTTCACATACTATAGCATTAAAAAAAGAAAAAATAAATTTCATGAAGTTTTGACCAAGTTAATGTGGTCAGACATACGAGTTTTTATATTTTAAAAAAGTTGTAATAAAAAATTCATAATTAATTATTTACTTGGAAAAATTACAAAAAATATGCATCACATCCAAAACACGAGTCCTCTTACTTATATATATATATTATAAAAAAAATATTATCATTTTATTATGGTTAGGGTGTCTACACACCTACTTCTTATTTTTTCCTGAAATTTAGTACTCTTTTGAAATTTGAAATTTTCACCAAATAAATTTTATTTATTTTTAAATAAACCTAGTAGTTTAGAAACTACATTCAATTTTCTACAAATTCTATTCTTACATATTTTTGAAATAATATAGATAACTTATTCAAATTTTTACGTCAAGCTGCCTAACACTGATTTTTCTAAATTTTTTGCCACTTAAGGGCCTATTTTTTCCATGATGATCTTGCACATACCCCCCACCAAGAATTAGCATTATTACAACATGGATATGGAAGAAAGAGCCATTCTTCAATCAAAACCCTAGTTTTGAGGGTTTTCAGACCAGTTCTTGCTAAGCTGGTGATATCTTCTTTTTATACTCAATGAAAACTTGTGAAATCAACTCCAAAATAAAGCTAGGTACTCCCTCTATCCAACCGTAATAGTAATTTACCTATACAGTACATACAGAGGTTGTACCACATCTAGAAAACAGTAATATTTTGCATTAGAACTTCAAAATGATTCAGCAACCCACATGCCTCAACCAAGAGAGGCTTATTTATATCTTCAACCAACATTCCCAATTTCCCACAACTGAAATTTGAATTGGTTGTACGTTGGGAACTAACAAAACATCATTTAGACACCTAATTTCCTAGTTAAGGCAAGTTAATACAACTTCCACAATCCTGAATACAAAGAGGCTTCAAGAGGTGTTAAAAGGCATCAAAACCATTTCAAAACACCAAGGAAACTCCCCTCAAGCACCTAGTTTCATCATGGAATTTTGATTCTTTAATTTAACAAGGTGCACTAAGCTTACAAAGTGAGGATGGAGACCTTGTGATTACATTGAAACTTATCACCAAGACTCAAAACCTACTACAAGCCTTTGAAGAATCAAAATGTTTTTGTTTCAAATGACTGAGCACTAAATTTCACTATTTGAAGATGTTGAAACCTTGCCATAGAGAACTAGAACATTGATGCAATCACTCATCCTAACTTAAAACATACCAAAAGTCTCCAAGCAATTAGACAAAGGAAGATTTAAGATGACTTAAACAATTTTTATTGCCAAAGCATAAACTTATGATGACTTAACCAATCCTAGTAGACACTCCCTCCTCGTTAACCACTTAAACATATGGAGTTTATCAGTGGACAAATGAACCACCTCACACGCACACCTGAATTATGTCTATTAGTGTTCTAATTCATCTTTTTCAAGAAAACTTAAACCAAAATATTATGTATGGTGAAACCATTCTTCTAAATAATACATTTGAGGCCTTGGTTGTGTAATTGGTGGACCATATTCACATTTAACAGTTGTTACAAAGTTGAAAGTCATTAATTGCAAGGGACAGTCTCCTTCATACATTGATTTGATTTGTGATGGACACATTTGGACAGTAGTAACAATAATTTTCAATCTATCAAGACTTGATTACATTATAACCAGTCAAATTCTAGTGATGAAATGATAGATTAATCATAATGTCACCTTGGGATCACATCACCATGAAATAACCTCATCCAAAATATTTATGAGTGTAGGTAACACCAAATAGGTATTTGTTAGATCTATCTTCCTTGAGCAAGGGAAAATCAGGAAGAGAAGAGGAAAGCGAGACATGTAGTAGGTCTAAAAGAGGGAGATCAACTAGAGGTCAAAATATTAGAAGAAAATTATGTAAATGCATGGAATTTTTTCTTGCTAAAGGGGGGTCATGTTCTTATGATGATGAGAGCATAGGCGACATTGAAATTCCCTTGAGGTACAAACATCTACAAAAATAATGGGTACCCAGGGAACTTCCTCCAATACACACTGATTTTTGTGTCAACAAGAGGATATATCACATAACACCATCATCATTACATGGTTTGGGCCTATCTTCCATGGAAAGCATAAAGGTCTATTATGACAAAGTTACTGAATTGATGAAGTATGTTGGAACCTGTTACAGTTACAAATATTGGATGTAGCTAGTTTGATATACATGAAGTATGCGTAGGTATGCACTGCCAGCAAATTACATACAACTAAAAGATAAGGATCAAAATAAAGGAGTGGCTATGTACATTAACGGAAGGCCAAAAGCATCAGGGAATATTGAAGGGTTTATAAATAGTACATGACCTGGTTCAACAAATAAGCAACCCAATTGCATATTCGAGGTGCACAAGGGAAACCATGTATTCGTATGTGCGATAAAATCAATAACTGTAGGGGAAGAGTTTCTAATCAACTACAATTTGAATTGCTTAGATACAAACATAGTTACTATGGGGGTGGTATGTACTATATACCATTTTACCCAACCTCCAAATAATTACTCCAATATACCATTTTATTATTATGTTTTTTTTGTAAGTCTATTGGTTTTATTTGAGTAATTTTTTTTTTATATTTAATTTTTTTCATAGCAAGACATTGATCGTATGGGGAAGGCTTTGGCCCAGACCACAAATCACGATGTATCTTCAAGTGCTTCTACCTGAAAATTTTACCTCATTGTAATTTTACAAATTAGATACAAGAAAAATGTTTTATTATTTTTTTTTTTCATAAGTTTATTTGGTTAATTTTGATAATGTTTTAAATATTCTTGTTGCAGATAGCTGATCAGGGAAAGGCACCAGTAGTAGAGGAGAGCATCCATAGGGTCGAGGTGCAATCACTTTTATTAGATGATGACATCGCATATTCAACAAACCCTATCGATATGATAAGGAAGACACAAAAAAAATGCAATGAAAAAATCCTTCAATTGTTATTCACAATGCCTCAAATAGATGACATAAGAGAGAGGGTTAAAATATTGACTGAGAGAGTACAAAACCTGCAAGTTGTCATGAGGTCTTTAATTATAACATAAGTTCATTAATGGTTTTATAATTTGTACTTTTTTATGTCATGAACTAAATATGTGTTTTTTTACAGGATTTTTTGTGTCCTCATGGTGTTGCTTCCCATGATTAGGGTACTATAAGTGCTACCCATGGAGCAGGGGTTGGTACAAGTTTCCATCCCGATCTTCCTGCACATACATCACATGATCATTCAACCCCATCATCTGTGCCTATATTTCAACTGAAATGTCTGCAACACATAGCATTCATGCATCGGGTAGTACTAGTGATGCAGAGGCCACTAGTGTTGGTGATGTTTTAGCAGCATTTCCTGGATCTTCCTGTATTACTAGTATAGGAACATTGCCAATCACATTTGTGTTGACTAAGGATTTCATTCCCATAAAGATAGAGAAGGTCCCAGGTAATTTAAAATGTTTTAATTATTATTATATATAATCCAATTGAAATTTACTTATTGATCACTCTTTTTAGACTAATGATTCCATGATCATTTTGTAAGAAATGATTTTTTTATAAACATCTAGGTGATATAACATTGGAGCTCTTTGGGTCCACCATATGTACACGGTGGAATGCCCAAAATAAAGATTTAAAGGATGATCTCATTAACTGATTAGTTTTGTTGTTCGGTGATAAAACATTCAATTGAACGAAGTTCCTTAAGAAAGATGGTATATATCTAAAGTATGTGACAGACCAATATAGGTCACATTTAGAGAAGAACAAAAAGTATGAGCATCCCTCCATGATTCTGGAGAGGGAGTGGAAGGACCTAGTGTCGGATGGAAAGGAGAAGGTTGAAAATAAAAAAGGAAAGACACCACTGGGCCAAGGAAGGTATGTGATACTATCAACAATGTAATTATATACTAATTACTCTTTCTTTTTACATAATCTAACGTATTTCAAAATTTTCATAGGTTGTCTAACACATTCAAGGAAACAAAGGAAAGACTAGAAAAACACAGGCATAACAAACTTGGCTCTAGTGGTTATATGAAATTAGCTACAAGAATTATAAGTATCAATAAATGAAATATTGCATCCAAATAATAAATTGCAAACAATTTTGGTTTTATCACACCATAGAAGAAAAATTCATGATCTTATGCAAAAATGTAGGGCTCTGAATTCAACATAGCGCGCGCCCATAGAAGATGAAATGAATATTTCCTTCCAGCATGGCTATGAAGTCATGGTTGAATGCCTAAGAGTCTTGACTGGGAAAACAAAATCTTCCACTGCATCTAACACGCAGGTAAATAAAATAAATAAAGTTTATTTAAAGTTGAATACTTGTGCAATCTATTCAATATTAATTTCCACCATAAATTAATTATGTGCCTATTTGTTTTAAACAAACAAACAATGATAATATTGCACCTGACATTGGAATGCAGCCTAGTGGGCGTGAAGCACAACCTACATATGAAGGTCAAGGTGTGCATCCTGGTACTGGATGTATTCATGTGCTATACAAAATGCAATATGGATTAATACAATTAAACATATTTAATTGCAATTGGTGTATTAATTAATGTAACCTTTCATGTTTCAACTTTAGAGCATCCAGAGTGTGATCAACATGATGTTGAGCATGATCAGGCTAGAAAAGATTAGGAACATGATGTGGCCCCATCAGGTAAAGAGGACCACTCTAATGTTCTTTTAAACATATTTAATTGAAATTGGTGTATTCATTAATGTAACCTTTTGTGTTTCAACTCTAGATCAAGATTTAGAGGGTGTTCATCATGTTGAGCACGAGGCTATACGACAAGATCAGGAACATGATGTGGCAACATCAGGTAAAGAGCACCACTCTAATGTTCTTTTAACTAATAAAATACTTGTAACAATAATAACAAAACATATCAATTTAAATTTCTTTGTTATTGCAGCAGACACCCCCTTGAAGCAGCCTTCACGCCATGATTAGTACACGACTAGGCACACATTAAGATCAAGAGTAGAGGCCAAAACAACTGAAAGGGGGATAGATTATTTAGAAAATGATACTCCACTTCAGCTTTTTTTAGCTTCATAATTAAAGAAAAAAAAAAGTGATTGTAATCATATTATGACAACCATATTTTTGATAATATGTAACAACTGAATGAATGAATGTGAATATGTTAATGAATGAATGTTATATGCTATTATTGGATGGATGAATGAATGTTATATGTTATCAATTGATGAATGAATGATTTATGTTATATGATCGGGTATGGGGAGTTGAGAGTGATGTGAGGGGGGGGGAGGGGCCAAATGAGCTTTCACCGTCATGTGGTTGGCCCTGTTAAGTAGAGAATATTAAACTATTCTTGAAACAAAGAGAAGCTCAATCCAATTATTACATGCAAGTATCTTTTTAATTCCTCTATCTTTCATCAATCTCTTTACTATTTGAACCTTGTACCAATGTTTTACATGAAGAACTCATTATAGTGAAGTGTGCCTCCAGTTGACTAAACTGAATCCATGCTCTACATCATAATTTCAAGCTGTTTCCATTTCAATGTTCTGAGTTTAGTTTGTTTGTACGGATTTGTATGAATACCACAATTTTTTTTGTGTGGATTTGGTTTCAAAGCTCCATTTCTTTTGTTTTTAGTGGTGACATAACTCTAAAATTTGACCTTTTGTGCACAACGGGTTAGTGGAAAAATAGACAGCTCTGAAGGGTTTAGAGGCTCAATTGAGATAGATACATGGATATTTGGATCTTGTTGTTGATGGGATGCTTCCACTTAACCATGAAATTTTGTACCATCTACAGATATGCAAAAATTTCTCTACTTACATTCATTCAACTTACTGTCTTCCTTTCAAATTTATGCATTCATGTGTCATTTGAGAGGGTAACTCCATAAAGGTTTTGTAACAAGTGAAGAATAATGCATTAGCTTATGTCCATCATGAAAATAACAAGGGTTATTATGGGGAAATTTGATAGGAAATGAGTAGATCCTAGAGTATTCTACAAGCCTTCATACTACAACCTTGTTCATGATAGAAGATTTTTGTTTTGTGACATGGAAAGAATACATTAAGTGATTGACAGACCAAGGATAGTGAACCATGTGGGAATAAGTGATTGAGAGTGAGCAGGGGAAGCTTCTTTAGATGATCAACTAGATGATCAAACCACCAACTTAGCACAATTCTCTCAAATACTCTTTAAGTGGACCTTTCCAATCTACTATTCCTTCAAGGAAAAGACCCAACTCACCTAGGGTTCTTGTACTCTCACAACCAAGATGGTTTGTAACCACTTAGATCATGTCAAATGGGACCAAACCAAAACTTAACACCGTAATTTTCACTTAGGAAACTTAATTTTCTCATCGCTCTAACCTTTAGGTCTCTTTACCCTTTTAACCCTTGTAGCCCTGCCCAGTAGGACAGTCAAAATAAAATCCACATAAAATCATGTACCAGGCCCAAACCACTAAACTTAGATAGGTATTATATGCCCCTACAAGGCCACAAAACCTTCCTTCATGACATTGAATAGAAAAAGAGCAATGGACCAAAAAAATGCTGCTCCAAGAGGCCTAATTGGTTGGCTACAACAGGACAGATGACTATCTTGTGGATAGCCTTGTGTTGTGTGTACTTCTTCCTCCTATCTTTTATTTTTTGCACTTCTAACTTCATTGTAAATATCAACAAGCATGGATTTAAATGTTTTATTTCCTCTTCTAATTCCATTTAACTGTCGTAAATGGAAAACTAAGGTTCAACTAATACTAAAGAACAAGAGGTTATATAGAGTTACAATGGGGGTAGAAAATAAATGTACAAATAAAAGTGCTAAAGTTAAGTGGTTCAACAAGGGTAATCAAGCTTTTGGATTCTTATTTTATATTGAAGTAGTATAGGCCACCTTCCGACTTGAGTTCATAAATCATATTGATGAGTATATTGTCTTCCAATCTTTGGACCGTGAACAAATAAGTAGCATTGTGAGATTACAAGTATGTAGATCATTTATTTTTTTGAAAAATTTATCATTTCTAAAGAACAAACAAAGATAAAAAAAAATTATGATTAGTTAATAAAGAATTTAATTGTAAATTATAATAGCTAAAGATGCACATAAAATTGTATAAGATCCAAGTACTTTAGGAAATTCATAATAGGATATGCAGCAAGGGGGTAACTCAAGTGCTTAATACAAATATTCGGTTGCAGTAATTTGGTCAACAAACCTTGTTTGCTCCTTTGTTTGAATGCCATGTTACTATGCATTAACTCATGAATTATAACCATTAGAAAGCTTTATATCTCATCTGAGCATCTTTAGCTAGATCACAACATTAGTTATGTATTTTTCCTAGTATATCTTTTGTTATATGATGAAGAGAGAAAAATCATTCTTTTGTTGCTGTACAATGTGAAAGAACCCAAAATTTTTCTATCCCAAAATTCCATCCTCTTACAAAAAAGAGAATATATATCTTTTCAATTTGTTATTGATTTATAATTGATTCTTGAGGTCATATATTAGGGAAGTCAACATTCCAATGGCCACTAAATAAATAGATCTTCCATGTAATGCTTTCCCACTTCAATTCCTTCTCAACCTTCTCTATAAATGCATATATAGTTTCAAAATCTTTAGGTTTATCAAAAATTTTAAAGGAAATTTCTTCCCTAATTCCTTCTCAAATACAACCACCATTATTATTATCATTTGCAACCCTTGTGTAGTAACTGATAAATTCATTAAATTAATAAAAGTGGCTAGGAATACAAGTGGCTAGATATCATTTCAAGATTTTGAAATAGGACTAAAGTAGAATGGATAACAACTTTCTTTGTCAAGGTGAAAGTAATTAAATCTTCCAATAATCCTTTGGCAAGAACTTCTTTCTACATACAGCTTATCAACCAACACAATTCCCCTAGCCAATAGTTGAGTGGGTTCCAATAATTGTGATGTTTGTTGGAAATTAAAAGGCCATTTCTTGTTGAATGGCTTCGTGTGATGGCTGGGTGCGAGCTAGGGCCCGCGTTCCCTAGCTCTTCCTTGTTTTGCTTTGTGTGTGCTAGGCAGCCGTGTCTAAGGTGTGTGCTCAGGGGGGTGTTTGTTGGTGCTCAGGGTGTGCAGGTTGGTTTGGGAGTGCGACCTTTGTCTGGCTCGTGGGTGGTCTTTGGTTCCTGCATTTTTTTGTGCTCAAAATTTCTCTTGCGGGTGGGGTTTTGGGATCTAAGGATGTGAGCCTCTTGTCCCACCTCTCTCTCTCTCTTTCTTGGGGAGCATTGTGCTATTTGGTCCATGGAGAATCAGGGTTTTGTTCTATCTCAGGCTTCTCATTGGGATTTTGAGATGCTGGAGCCGTCTTCTTCATTGCATGCCAGTGTTATGGACCAGTTGGGTAAACCCCAATCTGGGGATGGGGTCTCCTCTTCAAAAGGGATGTTTTGAATTAAAAAAGTAAATAGATGTCTGGAGAGATCTGAGGATCATCTAGTTTTGGTTATTCAACTAGAGCAAGTTTCAGAGGATGTTGATTATTGGTGTAATCATGCACTTATTTGCAAATTTTTGGGCCTTCGTCTTTCTCTACCTATGTTGAATTCATGGGCACGTTAGGTTTGGAGCCCACAAGGGGATATGGAGATTATTTTGGGAGCTAATAACTATCTTCTGGTTATCTTTTCAAGCATGTCAGATAGGAATATGGCTTTTGAAGGTGGCCCTTATTTATTTAACCAGGTGGGGCTCTTCATCAAGCCTTGGCACATGGGCTTCAACTCTGTTGAAGAGATCCCCTTGCAATTTCCTATGTGGGTTCGTTTACTGAGGCTTCCTTTGGAATTCTAGAGGGAAGATATTCTCCACTCAATCTCTCTTCTTCTTGGAATACCTATGGGTTCGGCTTCACAAAATCAAGATCGTAAGGTAATTTCTTTTGCTCGCATTTGTGTAGAATTTGATTTAAATAATCCATTACCAGACTCTATGGAAATTCACATGGGATCATCTTCTTGGATCCAACAGCTGGATTACGAGACCCTACCATTTAGATGTAGAATTTGTCATGAATATGGTCATTTACACTGCAAATGTCCTAAATTTAAATCCTCCCCCTTGGCTGCCTATGGACCTCCTAGGGGGGACAAGGGAAAGGCTCTGATGTCTAATGAATTTGTGGATAATGAGGGTTTTATTCCGGTTAAGTCCCGTAACAGAGGCAAGGGAAAGAAGAGAACCTGGCTGGATAGACAGAATGAAGGCACTTTTAATAGGTTTGATGTTCTTGATGATTTGGTCCAAGAGGAAGGTATTCTAGTTGAGCTCTCTTTTGGGGCTAAGAGTTTGCATGAAGTTCAGGATGAGAATGTGAAGAAAGAGGATAAAATTTTATCTCTAGGGGTCCATCAGGTGGATCAGATGGCTATGGATTTGCCTTCTCAAGCTCAGGATTTTAGGGTTCTCTAGGGGTCACAGATTTTGAAGGGCTTTGTTGTGGTGGCTCCTGATCCCCCTACTCCTAAGGGGGCCTCAGATTCTGTAAAGGGTAACAAAGCTCCTCCGATTTTAGGTTTACAACAGAAATCCTTTAAAAAGGGGCCTCTTGATAAATTGTCAAAGAGTTGAAGGAAGATTGATCAAGAGAAGGTTAAGATTATGGGTGATACTTTGGTTGAGTCTGGGTCTATGAAACCCTTTGATTCTCATTTCTCCCACCCCCATAAATGATTGTTTTATCATGGAATGTAAGGGGGTTGAATAGCATCCCTAGACAAAAGGCTATTCATAGATTAATTGAATCTCAGTCACCTGATGTGTTCTTCATTCAAGAAACCAAGCTTACTGTTGATGGTTTGGTGAATTGTGCTTTGTGTATCTGGCCAAAAGGAAATTGGCAAGGGGTAGGTACTTTGAATAGTGTAGGGGGCTAGCTTGCTTCTGGAACCTGAGGAAAGTTTCCCCCTTATGGTGGGTGTCGAGTCGGTCTTCCATTTCTCTAGTTGCATCTAGCTTTGCGACAGGAGAAAGATGTCTTTTATCCAATATTTATGCTCCCATTGATCTTTCGGGTAAGTCAAATCTCTAGGCTCACATTTGATTCATCTGGGCCTTGGACCCATTTGTCCCATGGATTATTGTTGGTGATTTTAATGTTGTTACTTGCTTGGATGAGAAACGTGGTGGGTTAGCCAGGCTAGACCCTTCTACAAATTTGCTCAGAGATATGATTGGTTCCCTGAATCTCATTGATGTGAAACCAACCAATGGTGTCTTTACATGGAATAATAGGAGATGTGGTGTTGAGGCTATCTCAGAAAGGCTTGATAGATTTCTTGTCTCCTATTATTGGTTGAATAGTAGGTTGATTACCAGTTCAGAAATTCTTGATTGGAGGGGCTCCGATCACTGGCCTATCAAGCTCTTTGTCACCGCTTATGGAGCTGCCAAGAATCCATCTTTAAAATTTCAGTTGATGTGGTTAAGATATCAGTCTCTGCATGATCTTATGTTGGATTGGTGGCGTGAGGGGATGCCTACCCATGGGACGACCATGTTTACTTTTAGTAAGAGGCTTCAACATGTGAAGTTCAGGCTTAAGAGATGGAATAAATAGTGTTTTGGGAACCTACAAGCTCAGAAGTTGGCTGCCCAGTCCAAGTTGGATACCATCACTCATCAAATTTGGGACCAAGGGTTGACCTCTGACCTTAGTATGGTTGAGTCCTTGGCTCTAAATGGATTAGAAGAGTGGGAACTTCAGGAGGATATCTTCTAGAAGCAAAAATATCATATTGATTGGCTTCAGGAGGGGGATAGGAACACTGCATTCTTTCATAATTCGGTTAAGGCTCAGAGACAAGGGAATTCTATCTCCTCTCTTATTTCGTAGGATGGGGCTCAACTCTCTTCCTGTGCTGATATTTCTAGTGAGGCAGTCAATTATTTTTCAAACCTTTTTTCTAGGGAGGATCTTGCTGCTAGGGCTGAGGAGCGGGCCATCGTGGATTGTATTCCCCACCTAGTCTCTACTGAGATGAATGGGGCTCTCTTATGTCCTATCTTGTTACCTGAATTGAAGAAAGTGGTGTTTAATATGAAAAAAGGTAAGGCTCCTGGACTGGATGGGTTTCCAATTGAGTTTTTTAGGAGTTTTGGGAAATAATAAAGTTTGATCTCCTCAAGGTGGTTCATGAATCACATAGGAACAAACAGATGCTCAAGTCCATGAATTCTACCTTCTTGGCTCTCATACCTAAGATGGAAGGAGCTAATCGGTTGGCTCAATTCAGGCCTATTGCATTATGTAATGTTGTTTACAAGATCATCACCAAATTGATTGTTTAGAGACTCAAACCACTCCTCGGTACTCTGATCTCTGCTGAGCAGGGTGGTTTTGTTGAAGGGAGACAAATTTTGGATGGTGTTGTGATAGCCATGGAAGCTATTCATTCTATGGCTAACTCTAAGGAGAAGGCTATGTTTATTAAACTTGACATGTCTAAAGCTTATGATCGGGTGAGTTGGGAATTCTTACAGAAAACTCTCTTGGATTTTGGCTTTGCTGAGGAGTGAGTGAATTGGGTTCTTAGTTGTGTGACCTCTGCCACCTTCTTGGTTCTCATTAAAGGGGAACCTTCAAATTTGTTTAGTGCTTCTCGGGGACTCTGGCAAGGGGATCCTTTATCTCCTTACTTATTCATTATCATGGTAGAGAGTCTTGGAAGATTTATTAAATCTCAGGTGAGAAAGGGTCTTATCTACGGTTGGAGCTGGAACAACCTTCTTCCTTCCTGCTCTCATCTTTAGTTTGTGGATGATACTGGGCTGATGGGCTTGGCTAGAATTAGTGAGGCAGTGAACTTCAGGAGAGCTTTAGACATCTATTTGAAGGCTTTAGGTCAGTGTATTAATGATAATAAATCTTCCATTTATTTCTTTAATAATCCTCAGCTTATTCAGAGCAGGATTGCTAGGATCCTTAGATTTCAGATCGATTCTCTTCCCTTGATGTACCTTGGGATCCCTTTGGCTTTGGGAGCCCAGTGTAGAGATTACTAGAAGGGAATTTTGGATAAATTTCAGAGTAAGGTTAGCCATTGGACTTACAAATGGCTATCTTCTATTGGGAGAGTGGTTCTTCTAAAGACTATGGTGCAGTCTTTCCCCATTTATAGGTGTTTTGTGCAGGTTCCCTCATCCACCTTTGTGTGGGAATTTGTTGCTCTGTCTCAGAAATTTCTTTAGTCTGGCAACCTTTTTTCCTCAAAGTGGAGTTTAGTCAAGTGGGAGTCTGTTTGCAGGCCGAAGCATGCTGGGAGCCTTGGTCTTAGGTCTATGGAACTTGTTGTCATGGCCTTGGCTGCCAAGTTGTACTGGAGGTGCTGCAACAATCAAGATTAGGATTGGGCTAAGATTCTGGCCCACAAGTATCTTCCTGGTGTTGATAGCCTTGATGTACCATGTCTTCCTTTGCTGGGTAAAGGTTCTTGTATTTGGGATACCATTAAGAAGGGTGCTCAGCTGATTAAGGAGGGTCTCTTCTAGATCTATAATAGAGGCTCTGATGCTCTATTTTGGCAGGACTCTTGGGATGGCCACCCTCCCATTATTTCTAGTTTTCCTTAGCTTCAGCCTCTTTGCCATATTTTTTCTGATGCTGGTTGGATTAAGGTAGAGCATTTTAAAACTTTCAAGCGTATTGGGCAGGCGGTGGTGGCTTGTTGGAAGGACCCATAGGAGTGGCCCTTGGGTGGTTCTGATGAGGATCATGTTGTTCTTACTAGAGTTTTGGAGGGTAGGATTTGTAGCTCCCTTAATGGGAGGGATGTTTTGGCTTGGAGTCCTAGTCCAAAAGGTAAATTTACTGTTGCCCAAGGCTATGCTATTTTTGACAAGAACTTACATGGTCTAGCTGAGGTGTAGTAGTGGAAGAAGGTTTGGGATAACTTCTCTTGGCCCAAATGCATTTTTTTCTTATGGTTGGTTGCTCAGAGGAAGTGCCTCACTTGGGAAAATCTTTGCAAATGAGGTTCTCAGGGACTCTCTATTTGCCTTCTTTTGTTGCACAGTGAGGAGTGTACCTCCCACTTGTTCTTTCTTTGCCCTTACTCTAGAGAGTTATGACATAGATGGTGGGAGGCTTGACATCATGGTTGTATTCATGCTACCTCCTTAATTGAATTTTGGAAAAGTTTGGGCAGACCTCCAGTGAAGACTCCTTTCCTATAGGTGGCCTAGTCTGTTGGGCCTATTTTCATTCTTTGGAACCTTTGGCTAGAGAGGAACCATAGAGTTTTTTGTGGCTCCAAATTGGGAAGTTTTCAATTGTGGAAGAAGATAATTAGCAGGCTTTAGGAGACTATTTCGGCTAAGTGTGATATGTCTGGAAATACTGATCCTGGTGATCTTGCTATTTTGCAGAATTTGAACTTGGGGGATAGTAGCAGGGGATGCTTTGCTGGCAGAAGACCCTATCAAGTTAGGCAATGGGTTTGTTGGGATGGGAGGTGGACGCCTCCCCCGGTGGGGGTCCTAAAGATTAATACTGATGGTTCTTCTCGTGGGAACCTTGGTCATGCTGGGGTTGGGGGTATTGGTAGAGGTAATGATGGTGGTGCGGTTTTTGTCTTCTCTATTTACAAAGGGCACCATTCTAATAATCTGATGGAGGCCCTTCCTATTAAGATTTCTGTTGAGTGTGGATGCTCTTTGGGTTGGAAGAGGATCATCTATGAGTCAGATTCTCAGATTGTTGTGGATATGCTGAACAACCAGATGTTGGATGATGTTAGTTGGCAATTGGCTTATGTGCTTAAATAGATTCTGAGTCTTTGCAGTTCCTTGGATTATGTCTCCTTTTGTCATATCCCTAGAGAGTGGAACATAGTGGTCGATTGTCTGGCAAAGTGGGCCTCTGAGAATGTGGACGGCTGGGATATTAGTGGAAGGGATGAGTTTCCTTCTGATTATCTTGGGACCCTAGAGAGGTTATTAGTGGAGGATAGGAATATGTAGTGTTGTTGTTGGTTGTTCTAGTGTTGGTCCTATTTTGGTGGGCCTCTAGCCTTTGCTTTGTACTCTGGTTTTGATTGAATAAAAATTTTACCACTTTTATAAAAAAAAAGGGCCATTTCTTGTTTAAATAAAATTGATTAGTTGTGACATTTAAAACTTGTGTTTGAGTAAAACATCATCACTATAGGTGCTCAAAAAAGACTTGAATCATTATACTAGTTATGAACTTATCCTATTTCCTTTAAATAGGAAACATCCTCCTATTAATGCTCTTAAATATGTTCTTCCACATAATTTTAATTCCTGAAACAAAATTTTAGCTTCAACACATACTTTTAGTCCTATAATAAAAATTGGCTAACTGGCATTGCTTTAAATGAGTGTGGTGAATCCCTCAACATAGGTTCCCAACTACTAGCTCCTTTATTTTGATTGTAAAACATGAGTATTGCCATATAAAGTGGTCTCTTACCTTCAAAACTTGCAATCACTAGTTATGAAGGAAATCACTTACAATTTAGCAAGTTGCCAAAGCTATTTGATGTGATGGTTTTCAACTACAATAGTTGGAAAAAGATTTATTCTTTGTATCTAGACTTTTAGCCTATTATCTCAGCTTTGTAATAACTGACAGTTATTTTTGGTACATCATATGCCTTTCCTATTTTATAGTTTCTAAGGTATGATGCTCTACAAGCTAAACCAAATGTGCCTATCAGTCAGCTTTGGTCATTAGGTTTTTTTGAAGCTTTTTTAGCCTTCTATGGGGAGTCTACAAGAGTCTCCAACACCTCAAATAATTCTTTTTCTAGCCAACTATGTGGGATAGTGTTAATGATTATGGCTTCAGGTGTTCTCCACATGGGTGGTCTAGGCATTTCAATTGGACACGGCTTCTATTAACCTTTGATGGCATTTTCTTGATCTTTGGAATCCATTTTATTAATTTAATGAATTTATCAGTTACAATCATTGAATTCCAAGAGATGACATCTCTTTGAGCCATTCCATCAAATAGTTCACATGCCTTATCTATACTTCCACATTTTGAATACATGTCTACTAGAGAATTTCCAACTATAATATTTGACAAAACTCTCCCTTCCATTATGTTATGATGGATGTCCATACCCTGTTCCAAAGCTCCCCTTTTGGCACAGGAAGGGAGGATGCTCACAAAGGTTGTTGAATTCGGCTTTACACCAGCCAATTACATTTGCTTTAAAATTCCTAAGGCCTTTTGAACAAATCTATTTTGTGCATATCCTGCAATCATTGCAGTCCATGAGATGAAATTTCTTTGAGGCATTATGTCAAATAGTTCATGTGCCTTGTCTATGCTTCGACATTTTGCATACATGTCTAATAGGGTAGTTGCAACTACAACTAATTGAAAATCCTCTATCCTTTATGTTTTGATGGATGTCCATACCCTATTACAAAGCTCCCCTTTTGGCACAGCCAGGGAGGATGTTGGCAAACATTGTCAAATTTGGCTTTACACCAGCCAATTACATTTAACAAAAAAATTACACTTTTTTGTCAAAATTTTGACGAACACGATCAAAGAACTTGTTGTACCTCTGATGAAATGACCAATGTTATGACATTCCTATTTCCTCGCTATTTCGACAATTGGCTAGTGGTGTTCTAACGTTCTGGTTGATTTTTGCTGCTTGTTTTCTAGCTACGATTCGTCGATAAAGCAACACACATTTCGTCCAAAGTTCTATGAACATAAGAAAACCTTTACCATGGCAAGTATTGATGAATTCACATTATGAGTTTGACGTTTCAAGGTGTGTCAGTAAAGCGACGAAAAATGTTCTGATGAAATTTTTTGTAGTGGTTCGTCGATGTTCAGATGAGAGTTTTTCAAAATTTCAACAAACGTTCGTTGAAAAATGAAACTAAATACAGTAGTGTGATGGACCTACATCTCCTTATATAGACCCATCCACTCTAGCCTCCACTTCTAAGACAAAGACACCCTCCATTATGGACATCCTTGATGTTAAGATTATTATCCAAGATAATGGATGTGGAGACTATAAAATGAAAAATAGTACCTTTGTGATAGGAGAGTTACCTCAATCTCCTAGATCTCATGGGAAGCTAGAACCAATCAACACAACATCTCAGACCTTCAAAGAAAAACTTACCACCTTCAAAAAATGGGGATACCTAAGCAAAGAGGTGGTAGATGAGAAATATTTATCAAGCATGTTCTACCAAGACAAAATACTTGTACTTGATCTTCCCATGGAAGATGATGACTACAATTAATGTGTGGATCGGGTGACAACAAAAATGAAAAGCTCAGGAAAAATGGCAATGGTCTGTTAGAACCTATTATTCATGAGAAGCACTTAAAGAACCTTGGCCTTGGATGTACCCCTATAAAGATAAACATTCTTGGAAAAGGTACCCCTATTAAAAAAGTCAAAGCTCCTCCTCAGTTATCGATATCCACAGGTCTACCTCTAGACAACTATACCTTTGATATAAATAACATGTATGAAGAGGACTTCATCTCTGATTTACCCATGTTATTTGAGGATTCCTCCCTTTTTATGATCACTACCATGTCTTTTGAGTTGAGTAACCAAACCACTAAACTAAAGCTTGTGACCAGTGAGGAACAACGATCTTGGAAACATTTGAAAATGATGAGGCTCTCTCAAAATTCATGGGACTAAGGGATACTCTACCATATGGAGATCATAAAGTAGGATTTGATATTAAACTGGAAACACATGCATACTATGGGGAAACAATTGAATCTCTTAGTCACAAAATATAAAATCTAAGATTAATATATAGGTCTCTATGTGAAAACCACATTGTGGCACTTTTTGACCCAAAAATAGTAAAAAGAAAGGACATATATGTCAATGGTGAAAAACTCTTTGAGGTGCCAAAGGATGAGGGATTCAATATTCCCATTTGTTCCATCCATCAAGAAAAATAAATAGTACTAGCAAAAAAATGCAACCTAGTCAATCTAGGAACTGAAGAAACACCACACATCACTTTCTATGCAGAGTCATTTTTTACCAAGGAACAAGAAATTTTTGCTACATTTTTGAAAGAAAGGAAATTAAATTTTGCATGGACCTATGCTAACATGCCCAATCTTGATCCAGAGGTAGTAGTCCACCATTTAGCAGTCTATCTAGAGGCAAAACTAGTAAGATAGAAATTAAGAAAGATGCATCTACATATCCCATTGTTGGTCAAACTTGAGTTGCAAAAACTCCTTGACACTGGTTTCATATGACCCAGTGACTAGCCCGAATGGGTTTCCAATCTTGTACCTATTTCTAAGCCCACTGGGGGCATCTGTATCTACAAATACTTTAGGGACCTAAACAAAGCATTCCTTAAAGATGATTTCCCTCTTCCCAATATATACATGATTGTAGATCTAACAATGGGGCACAAGATGCTATCATTTATGGACGGGTTTTCCAGGTATAATCAAATTATGATAGCAAAGGATGATCAACATAAGATAGCCTTCACCTGCCCATGGGGGAACTATTGTTGGTACAAGATTCCAGTTGGGTTAAATAATGTTGGAGTTACATACCAAAGGGGTGCTACCACAATAGTGGTTTACACTTTCTAGGAGATCCTGATTTTTGCTGAAATTAAATATTTTTAGAAAATATAATGATTTAAGCCTTCAAAATCTCCATTTAAAGGATTTCAATTGAAGAGGGTTTGATCAAACCACCTTAGACCAAGCTCCCTTTGGTAGAACCCCGTTAGTTTTAAACCATACCTATAACGGAGTCTCCTTTACACCTATCAAAATGTTGATAAAAACCACTGTTGATTTACCTTTTAGGCAATCAAATAAATTCATTTAAAAAAAAACATTGTATGTATGTAGCCCTTATTATAAGCTTCCAAAAAAGTATAATTTTAATTAAATTAAATTTGATTATTATATTTATTTTTTATTTCTTGTGAATGTAGGTTTTTCACTGAAAATCAAGCTCTTTATTCTGCACATGTGGAAAAATAGCAGATTATCAAAAGAAAAAATTGAAAAACATGAGTGCACTAGATATTGAAGTCCTTGATCCAACAAATAAAATGAATTTTGATACATACAAAAAAAGTTACATGTTATATGGTCCGGGGTATGTGCATAATCATCATGGAAAAAATAGGCCCTTAAGTGGTAAAAAAATTTTAAAAATCAGAGTTAGGAAAACTTGACGTAAAAATTTGAATAAGTTATCTATATTATTTCAAAAATATGTAAGAATAGAATCTATATAAAATTGAATGTAGTTTCTAAAATACTAGGTGTCTTTTAAAAAAAATATATCTATTTGGTAAAATTTCGAAATTTCAATGCAGTGGTACTTAAATTTTAGGGAAAAAATAAGAAGTAGGTGTCTATCTAGCCACCCTAACCATAATAAAATGATAATATTTTTTTATAATATTTTAGATATAAGTATAGGACTCATGCCTTAATGTGATGCATACTTTTTTGTAATTTTTTCTGAGTAAATAATTAATTATAATTTTTTTATTACAACTTTTTTAAAAAGATAAAAACTCGTATGTCTCACCACGTTAACTCGATCAAAACTCCATGAAATTTATTTTTTCTTTTTCTAATCCTATAGTATGTGAAGCATAGAATGTGATGCATTTTTTGGATTCAAAAAATGTGCTACCATTTGAAAAAATAGATGTTTTTCAATCAACCTATCAATCAGGAATTTAGTCATAATTGAATAGAAAATTAATAATAATTACTTATTAAATTCAAAGTAAAACATAATTTATATCAGTGGAAAGATGAGAATCTCCTTTAAACATATTTTTTTGTTTCATCAATTTTGGGTAAAAAGTTAGTTGTCGGCCACATACCCATCATATTGCCACTTTTTGACCCATCATGATCTTATACATACCCTCTGCCTATGCCTGAATTGTAATTGGTTTGACTTCAAAACTTGATTAAGGAAAAAAATATTGAATAAAATAATATTAAACTAGTTGGAAGCACTAGATATCATAGTTACAAATCTAAATTTGAAAAAAATAAAATTTTATCCTTCACAAAAAAAAAGTTGTGTTATACGGTGAGCGTCACTCCTTAAAAATGGTGTTTACTTTAAAAAATTAGTTTTCAAAGGAGATGGAAAAAAAGTGCAATCTGATTCCACAAATTTTGAAAAAAATATATTTAGAATCTACAGAAAAAATTTCACAAATCACTAGTTTGCATCATCTTTAAATTCCTCATGGATTAGCCGCTATAGGTGTCTGAAAGTGAAGATTTAGTTAGAAAAAATCAGTATAGTGTCTAGTTTGGTCAAAAATTGTAAATCAGTATTGTGGGATGACCCAAGGGCTATGACTTTGATTTTTCATCACGGGTATGTGCAGGATCACCATGGAAAAATAGGCCCTTAAGTGAAAAAATTTAGGAAAAATTAGAGTTAGACAGCTTGACATAAAAATTTGAATAAGTTATCTATATTATTTAAAAAATATGTAACAATAAAATCTATAGAAAATTGAATATAGTTTCTAAACTACTAGGTTTATTTAAAAATAAATAAAATTATGTGGTGAAAATTTGAAATTTCAATGTAGTAGTACTTAAATTTCAGGGAAAAAATAAGAAGTAGGTGTTTGCTTGACCACCCTAGAACCACAATAAAATGATAATATTTTTTTATAATATTTTAGATATAAGTAGAGGACTTATGTCCCAATTTGATGCATATTTTATTTTAATTTTTTCCATGTAAATAATTAATTATGAAATTTTTATTACAACTTTTTAAAAAAATAAAAACTCGTATGTATGACCACCCTAACTTGGTCAAAACTTCATGAAATTCATTTTTTTTTAATCCTATAGTATGTGAAGCATAAAATGTGACACATGTTTCAGATTCAAAAAATGTGATACCGTTTGAAAGCTATAGATGTTTTTAATCAACTTATCAATCAAGACTTTAGTTGTAATTCAAATAGAAAATGAATAATAATTATTTATTAAATTCAAAGTAAAGCATAATTTATATTTGTGGAAAGCTAAGAATATCCTTTAAAAACCTTTTCATTTCATCAATTTTGGGTAAAAAAAAAGTTTTCAGTCACATAACCTACACATACCCATCATATCACCACTTTTTGGCCCATCATGATGTTGCACGTACCCTGAAATGATCCAAAAATATGTAGAGGATCATGTGGATGACATATTATCCAAATCAAGGAAGTGTTATGACCACATAGCAACACTAGGATCTATTTTTGACAAACTGGAAGAATATAAAGTACGACTCAATCCTAAGAAATGTGTCTTTAGTGTGCAATTAGGAACAATTCTACGGTATATTGGATCAATGAGGGGAATCAAAATATACCTTGCAAAATTCAAAGCAATTCTTGAAATGGAAGCGCCATGGACATTGAAGTAGTTAAGGGGCTTGCAAGGAAGGCTCCAATCCATTCACAAATTCACAGCACAGTTAGTAGATAAAGTTGTCCCCTATTGTCATCTACTCCACAAGGGGGTAACATAAAAATGGGATGAGAAATGTGATCAAGAATTCAATAAAATCAAGGAATACTTGTTAACACCACCAATCCTCATGCCACCAATCTAGAACAAACCAGAGATCCTATACATATTAGCAACAACGACAACCATTGGTGATCTCCTAGCACAACATGATGAAATAGGGAAAGAAAGAGCCATTTACTATAGCAATATAACCTTGGTGGGACACGAGATAAACTACAGGGTATGTGCAAGATCATCATGGAAAAAATAGGCCCTTAAGTGGCAATAAAATTTAGAAAAATCAGAGTTAGGCAACTTGACATAAAAATTTGAATAAGTTATCTATATTATTTCAAAGATATGTAAGAATAGAATCTATAGAAAATTGAATGTAGTTTCTAAACTACAAGGTTTATTTAAAAAAAAATCTATTTGGTGAAAATTTAAAATTTCAATGTAGTAGTATTTAAATTTCAAGGAAATTAAAGAAATCGGTGTTTGTCTGACCACCCTAACAACAATAAAATGATAATTTTTTTTATAAGATTTTAGATATAAGTAGATGACTCATTTCTCGATGTGATGCATATTTTTTTGTAATATTTTTCCAAGTAAATAATTAATTATGAATTTTTTATTACAATTTTTAAAAAATATAAAAACTCGTATGTCTGACCACCTTAACTTGGTCAAAACTTCATGAAATTAATTTTTTTTAATCCTATAGTATGTGAAACATAGAATGTGACACATATTTTGGATTCAAAAAATATGATGTTATTTGAAAGTTATAGATGTTTTTCAATTAGCCTATCAATTAGGACTTTAGCCTTAATTCAAATGGAAAATGAATAATAATTATATATTAAATTCAAAGTAAAGGATAATTTATATTGGTGGAAAGTTGGGAATATCCTTTAAAAACCCTTTTTGTTTCATCAAGTTTGGGTAAAAAAAAGTTGTCAGCCACATACCCTACACATACAGGCATCATATCGCCACTTTTTGGCCCATCATGATCCTACACATACCCTACACATTGATCAAGAAAGTTTGTCTTGTAGTAATTTTTGTTGCAAAAAAATTCAAACACTACATGCTTTCTCATCAAATAAAGCTCATCCTAAGATAGACCCTCTAAAATATCTATTCTCTAAGGAAAAACTCACAGGGCGAATGCCTAATTGGGTCATGATGTTAACAGAATATGGCATTGAGTATGTAGAATGGAAAGTTATCAAGTGACAGGTAATCACAGATCAATTGGCAGAAGCACCTATATATTCAGAGAATCCCCTAGTATCAGAGTGTTTTTATGAGTCCATTTTCAATCTTAGTATAGCAGACCATTGGAAGGTTTACTTTGATGGGTCATATACTCAGCATGGGTTAGGAGCAAGAGTCTTCTTCATCATACCACAAAGAGATTGCATCTTGAAGTCATATAAGATATCTTTTCCATGCACCAATAATATTGTGGAGTGCGAGGCTCTAGTCATAGGACTCTCAATTGTAGTACAGTGGAAAATCATGGCACTTAAGGTTTATGGGGACTCATAGTTAATTATCAACCAGGTCAAAAAATGAATACCAAACAAAGGATGACAAGCTTACCCCATACAAGAAACTAGTGGAGGGTCTCAAGGAATTCTTCATCGACATCACATTTGAGCAAATACCGACGGTAAACAATAGATCAGTTGACGTTGTGGTAACAATTGGATCATTGTTGGATATCCCACACAATGTTCCTAAACATGAATTCTTGGTTGAGTAGCTTCTTGCACCAACTTTCAAGTTATCGAATTCTGAGTTTGTGTGTCAAATAATTAGCCCCGGTGATCCTTGGTACCATGACATATACACCTACCTGAAAATAGGAGTCCTCCCTACTGACATCACCCTAAGCCTCAAAAGAACATTTATTAAGAAGTCATCTCATTTTATTATCTTAGGTGACATCCTATACCGTAGAAGTATCAAAGGAACCCTCTTTCGATGCCTTAACTCTGAGGAAGCTTTGACTACTTTAACAAAGGTACATGATGGTATTTGTGGTTTGCATTCTAGTGGTATGACCTTGGCCAAGAAACTGTTGAGGATAGGGTACTAATGGCCTACAATGGAGAAAGAAGCTCATGACTATTTTTGAAAATGCTTACAATTTCAACAATATGGGGACCTCATCCATGCACCAGCTCAGGAGCTCCAACCAATTATAAAACCTTGGCCCTTTTCACAATGGGGGCTCGATATCATTGAAAAAATCTCACCCACCTCATCTAATGGACACAAATTCATTAGCATTGCCACTAAATACTTCACAAAGTGGGTAGAAGCCATCCCCATGACATATATCACAGGGAAGTAGATCTCAAAATTCATCCTAAACTACCTCATTTTTCGTTACGGTGTTCCATAAGCCCTTATCCCTGATAATGGGACACCTTTCAAAAACTAGGATGTTCGTGAGCTATGCCAAAAATTCAATATCCAACATTACTTCTCCACCCCATATTACCCCCAAGGTAATGGCCAAGCTAAGGCTACCAATAAAACCATTTTGAAAATCCTAATGAAAACAGTCAATGAAGTTGGTCGTGACTGACACCTATAACTAAATCCTACCATATGGGCCTACCAAACAAGTATTTGTATGCCTATAGGTGCAACATCCTTTTCTATAGTTTATGAATCAAAAGCCATCTTTCCCATTGAGGTTGATCTCCCATCCCTGAGGATATCACTGTAGAATCTTATTAGTGATGAGAATTATCAAGTGTCATGGTTGAACAAGCTAGAACTGCTAGATGAGTGGTGCATGGATGCTCTGAACCATCTATAGGTGTACCAAAATCACCTCAAAAGGAACTATAATAAGATCAAGAGTCTATCATTCCAAGTTGGAGATCTCATTTTGAAAGACAATCAGAAGAGTGTACCAAATCTAGATAGCAAGGGAAAATTTGAACCCATGTGGTTGGGACCCTTGTCACTGCAAGTTACAAATTAGGAGCATATCAACTATCCACACCCAAAGGTGATCCTTTGTAGGAACCCATCAATAGCTCCCATCTCAAAAAAAATTATGCCTAGGCTTGCAAGGTATACATAAAAAATACAAAAAAAATCAAAAAATACAAAAATCCAAAAAAAATAGAAAAGGGATTGAAAACAGTAAAGAAAAATATCATCCTCTAGTGTAAACCACTTCGGTGGCACTTTGGGAAAGTACCTTGGTGAAAACCTAGTAATCAGGTGCCTTGTGTAAATAAATCACTTTCCATCCACCATGGATTCTTCAGCTTGTTCTGTATCGCCTTCCATATTTCTTTCATCACCCATCTGCATCTGCATCATAGCTTGATCTTGTGTTGGTATCATGTTCCATCCTAGAACTACTTGGCACATACCTAAGGTCATTGTGTCCTACCTATATTGGAGTAGTTTATCGCATCACATTGGGGGCAGGTTCTTATATGAACATTGGATCATATTCGTGTATATATTCTTGAAATTTTCATTAAACAACAAAAGATCCAAAAACACTCATAAAATTCAAAAAATCCAACATTCATAAAATCTAGAAAATCCAAAGACATTCATTAACATTAAAAAATACAAAAACATTCATAAAATCTAGAAAATCCAAAAACATTCATAAAACCAGAAAACCCGCAAACATCCAAAACATGTCAAAACTACAAAAATAGGTCAAAAATAGAAAATTTCAAAAAATAGAGTCATCATTGTCAAACTACGAGTCTTTGAGCTTGAACATAGGCAAGGCCATCATTGATGTACCTCTGAAACACATTAGGTTAGTCCTTAGGAGTTTGTTAGAATAAACTTACAATCCACACATGTTCATATCTCATGAATAAATGAGTTTTTCCAATCAAACTATGAGTCTCTAAGCTTGAATGTAGGCAAGACCATCATTGACGTTCCCCCGAGACACATTAGGTCAGCCCTTAGGATTTTTTCACAATAAATTAGCAATCCACACATGTTCATATCTCATCAATAAATTAGTTTATGTCAGTCAAACTACGTGGTATCTACATGTATAATGTAGGAAAGGCTAATCTTTGATCAACCCTTGAGGCCCTTAAGATAGGTCCTTAGGTTAGGTTCTTGGTCAAAATCTCAGAGAAAACACAAAAACATTAGAAATTTTGAAAATCAAAACATTTGTAAAACATCTCAAAAATTCTAAAATAGCCTCAAAACATTTCAAAATATCAAAAATATTCAAAAAAGCCAAAATCATCCATCTCATTTCACCTTCACCTGCAATAAAAATTCACTCACAATTAAATATCATCATCTACAACCTTTGGTAAAACAATCGGAAATAAGTATAGCAAATTAAAAGTGAAAACTCAAACGTCAAGGTCTTGAGTCTAGGTCAGTAGGTAAACAAGTTTGTCAACTCTTGGTATTGATAGCCCATCATCCCATTAGTCTCAAAATCATCTAATCATCATGTCCTAGGATGCATCCTTCCTATAATGGACATCACATCAGACATCATCATAGTTTAGTCTTGGCTAGAGGTACAAAGAACATTAGCTTGTTTGTTTACTTGATCTTTTCTTTTGATTTATCTTATTATGCCCATTCCAATGACCTCTCGATGATGTCTAATAAAATGGATTTAGAGAGAAAGGAATGGGGAATTGATCATTTGTCTACTATACTTGTTGGATATTCTTATAATATAACCTTGGTCATGCTAATCTTATTCGTTGTGTAGGGAGGATGTTTCGGATATCTTATTGACTATTACCTTTGAAGGTTTTTCCTTTTTATGTTCTGGTTTGAGACATTTGAAATTTATGAAATACACTCTAACAAGGTTTTGTTAATAGGTGTGAACAAGAATAATCCTATCTTTTTTTGAGTCAAAGTCCATCGTACTAGATACCACACTTTCCTGGTTGTCTATACCTTGATGCATCGTATCTATGTGTGTTATCAAACATAAGGAAAGTTATGCTATTTACATCCCCAATCCTTGGATAAGCAATACATCATCATCATTCATCATCATATCTAATAAAGTATTGATGACTCATAGACTTGTTGGACTTCTACATCTTCTCGGAATCAAGGGTTGATCCCTCTCAATTTTCTATCCTCTTTCATGCTAACATGCTATCATGGCATGCATCCATCCTAAATTCATAGAACATCAACATACCCATCCTGCATACTCATACATATCATCATAATAAGAAACATTATTCATCTCACATGCATTGCATCATCATTTAAGATATTTAGGATAATATAGATTTTTTATTCTTAGAATCTTAATTCATCCCATTTGCATCACCATTATCATATAGATCTATTAGTCTAACCATCCATACATCCATATTGAATCTCTTTGTTGTGATATCAACCCTAAAATCAAAATTTTCGCCCAATCTCTCAAGGGGGTAGTGTACCAATGTACTTTCCGCTAGCGCATCCGGAAAATCAGATTTTTTTTGACTTTGTTCTCAACACTTGTTTATTCTTTGAACCAATGCAACAAGTATGTTGCTTCAAAGAGGGGGAAAATGTAGACATGCAAATAATCCTAGCTAACATAGTGCATCTAATTCCAATCAATTATCATCAAATTCTTCTATTTATCAAATAAACTGGTTTATTGGATTAATTCACTAATGTCCATCATGTTTAATTAAATAAATCAATGTGTTTAATTAAATCCCCAAAGTTCTCTTATTTGATTAAATAAATCGAATGATTCAAATCAAATATCATTAATTCACTAACCCACTTAAAGTTAATTAAATTCTAAATTAATTAACTTTAATCACCTTCTAAATCATCATTTATACATTCTCTAGCTTTTAACTCCCCAAGAATTAAATCAACCCCTGATTAACTAACCCACTTGCACATGAAAATAGTTTCTTCTAATTAACTAATTACGCCATTTATCCTCTCAAAAGCATATTCTAAGGAATATTCCTTCATTGACTCCCTTTATTTGACTTTCTTACCTAAACAATTTTCCTCTAAAACATCTCAATCACATTCATTTCATGCCTCTTAAACATCTCAACCACATGCAAAATGTGCTCAATCCTCACTCATTAGCATTAAGACAAGTGTCCCAGTCTCATTAGGATCTCTTTTAGTCCCACATTCCTCCCATCTCTCCATTCTTCAATCCTTCAACATATAAATAGAAGTCACTTCTACTTGAAATCCATCCAAAATCTTATGCATTTGCACTATAGGCACATTCATCTTTTGTTTGATTACTCATCTTTTCTTGTTCATCATTTTGGAAGCTTATCAAGGGGGTGGGAAAGGGCATCCTTTTCACATCAAAAGAGCACCACTCCCACTATGAGATAGGTTTTGTACATGCTTTTTATATGCTTTCAATTAGTTTATTTATTATTTTGTTTGCATTATCAAGTATGTTTGAATATCTCATAGGAGTACTTGGTTTGCTTTGTTTAATTTGACTTATATGATAATGTTTGGCAAGGTTTAACATTATGCACATTTAGTGCTTACAAGAATTAAATAGATAATTATTATATATTTTCTACATGCATTCCGACTAAATTCTTGATTGATAGGTTGATTGAAAAAATGTATAATTCTTAAACTATTTCACATTTTTTGAATCTGAAAGATGCAACACATTCTATGCTTCCCATACTATAGGATAAAAAAGAAAAAATAATTTTCATAAATTTTTTACCAAGTTATGGTGGTCAGACAAACAAGTTTAAATATTTTAAAAAAAATTATAATAAAAACTTCATAACTAATTATTTACTTGCAAAAAAGTAATAGAAAAAAATGCGGCACATTCGGGCATGTGTCCTCTACTTATATTGAAAGTTCCAAAAAATATAATATTTTTTTTCTAGTAATTAGGTTGGTCAGACATACACCTAATTATTGTTTTGTTTTTGAAAATTTAGTATTATTATACTAAAATTTTCAAATTTCACCAAATAGATTTACTTTTTCTCAAAAGACAACTAGTATCTTAGAAACTACGCTAAATTTGTTGCAAATTTTGTTCTTACATATTTTTCAAATTATGTTAATAACCTATTAAAATATTTATGTCAAGTTTCCTAGCTCTATTTTTCTGAATTTTCATTGCCACTTAAGGGCCTAGTTTGGACCCCCATGATCCTACACTGACCCCTAAAAAAACCAACAACTTATTCATACGTATCAACAAAGAAGAAATCAAACATAATTGGAAATAATGCATTGGATGGTGATCACATAGATCAAATGGAAGGTGACTACAAATGTTTTAACAATGGCTCAAAATGGTTTTACGACAATTTAAAGATGGTTGTAGTGCATGAGATAGGTTTTTTGGTCCATAGGGAAAGTCTGCAAAATAATAATAAACCCACGACTTATTTGTTTACAGCAAGGAAATGTATCAAATCATGACTTTGTTGAAGTCATCACAATAGCCTATGGGCCTAAATTTCATGGTCATTGGTCACCGTATTTAATATTTTTATTATAATTTACAATTAAAATTTTAGAAAAAAGTATATCATATGAAAAGAGAAAGTTTGGACAAGTATTTTAATAGGTTATACTAGGCCCTAGACAAAATTACAAAGTAGTTTGGAAGATTTTGCATAAGGATTCTTTAAAGAAGGATCCCAATTTGAGAAATAATGTGCAAGAATTTAAATCACAAAACTATAATTTACAAGCCAAGAAAAGAGGATTTATTATCTAACATGCATTTTATCTACACCTATTTTCCTACTTTTGTTTTCAACTTCTAGACATAATGTTGTCAATGAAAGTCTCTCTAACTTTGTCACCAAATTTATGTGACTTGTTATTAACCTAATTTAAAAAAAATAAAAATAATGTATTTCAATACTCCTATGATTTTAAAAATGCATTATTTTAATTGTCAATACAAATTATGTATTTATTACACAACTAAAATAAATTTATTGAATACATTGTGTAAATACCTAATAGATATATACATTAGAAAACATTCATATATTTCAATCTATAGTAAATTTTTAAAAGATTAAATTTTGACAAAACCTTATATTTCATGGTACATATGCCAAAAAAATATAATTTCAAGCATTTGTTATCAAGTTATGTTTCATAAAAAATAGTTTATTGATTTTTAGAAAAAGTGCATTAAAAAATAATTATTTATTTTTAAAATTTATATAACATCTGCCAATGTGTCAAATTTATACATGTACAAATTTTATTAATGAAATGAACTAATGTGTTAATTAAGAAATGTGGCAAAATTACATCCACTCATTTTTAAAAAAATTAAAAATTCCTCTTTGAAATGTGTAATTTTCAAAAGAATAAATTAAAATTATAGATAAAATAGCTTGTAAGCTACCTTTGAAATGCTAGAACTTATTTTACTATATTTTTTTAACAATATGAATAAATCCTCTTTACACAAGATTACTTTATATCTATTTTTCAACACTTGCATACCACTAAAGGCCTCTATTTGGCCTATCATCAACGTGCACTCACCCAAGATGTTTTTTTCTCCTAAAAGATATGTGTGACTTAACATCATGTGCAAATAAACTCTTCTTAGAAAATTTGGAACCAACATAGGTTTTTCATTGTTGATGGTAATTCATTCCTCTTCATTATTGATTAATGCTAAAGTATCAAAAGTTGTGAGGGAAATCTTGCATCACCCAAAAATATGCTTTCCATTTATGTTCCTTTTGTTTTCTTTTTGTGGATGTTTTTGCATTTCTGGATACCCTTTTCATCGAATAAGAGTTCCCAACTTTCAAAACTATTTTTTTGCTTTTTCTGCTCAATTGTTATTTTTAGCAAGTGTGAATTTGAAGGCATGGGAAGACAAAAATTTATGGGAAGGTTCAGGATGGAAAAATAAGCACTTTGGTGAAAGAATCAGGTCAAGATCATTCACGGTTTGAAAGTTATTCAAGTTTCAATTTCTTTTTTTCCTTGAAAAACCTTTCAAGTCTAGTTTGAGGCACTAAACGGTCCCGTAAGGGCCTAGAAATTGTTAGAACCAGCAAAGATGGTTCTTAGCGCATTCTTCACTCCAAGACCTTTCTGACAGTGCAAACGGTTCGAAAAACAAAGTCCCAGATCAAAAGTTATGGCTTCCGGAAGTTGGTTGATTTTTGGAAAATTGTCAATTTTTGAATTTCAAATTGTAATTTTTGTCGCCAAACCACCAAAACTCATATCTCGAATGTTGTTTTTGGCTCCAAACTGAAAAGGGGCTATTTATGGGCTAGTTTCTAATTTTTGGGTAGCTTTTTGGGGAAAAGAGTTTGCATGCTGCAAAAGGGGAATTTCTGTAGTTTCTATAGTTTTCTGTAATTTGCATGTATTGCACAGCTCAAGGATTTGAGATCCTCTGCATGTAATATTTTCCTTTTTGAACAATAATAAAATCTCTCTAGTTGTTTGCATCATTTTTTGTGTCTCGGGTTTTCTCCCTCGTCAAGTTGAGTTAATGTTAGACCACACCATTAGGAGGCAATCTCTTATCTTGTGATCTAGGCATTGACAGTAGAAATACATATTAGGATAATTGATGTATGCTACCTTCTACACAAAACAAAGTGAGTTCAATTGAAACTTTGAAAACTCTTTCAAATCTTTGGTAAGGTCTTGTGAGGTGGGGTAAATAGAGTGTATCAGGATTGTTGCATATGTAATGTCATACCAATTAAATTATATGTTATTAGAATGCTAAAAAATGAACATAGTTCAACTTGGAACTTCTATCTACATCGAAGCAAATCAAGAAGATGATTTCTCATTAAGTTTAAAGTCTTTGTTCTACTGAGAATGTATACTAAGTGTTGAAAATATATATTGTAGTCAGATTAAGCTAAACTAATATCTCTAAATCATGCATAATCCAAATCCTCCAACTTGCATCAATCCTCACTTAAAACTATTAAAAAATATACTTCATTTTCTCTACAATATTAAATTTTACTCTCTGTACAATAAAACTGAAAATCGTAATAATTTTTTTAAACCATCTCAGTTTCTATATAAATTTAATTAATAACTAAATAATAATTTAAAAAACTATAAATTATACTCAATAATGTGGTTCACTACTATAATAAACATATTAATTATAATTAAATTTACTTTTACATCTTTAACTAAGGTTTAAGCTTAGTTAACCTACCTTCTACATTATTTTAACATGTGTCCCTCTTACATTATTCTAACATAACGTCGCTATCATTTTCAGTGTCACTTCGGTTTTCTTGTTGACCAGCAGCATAGAGCTATGAATTTGTTGAATTTGAGGCTCCATCTTCCCTTCTAGCATTAGCACCACTTGCCACATGCTTTGCCTCACCTCCTCATCATTTTCAATGCATAACAACCCTACCATATTTGTTCTTCTCACCTCTTCAATAAATCTCTCCTCTGCAACACCCTCTGTAACGCCCCGCCATGCGAACCCCAAAGGACAATAACACAATAATTACAGCACAATTTTTTTTTTTAAATAAACATAACATACATGTAATACACATTAAGTCATAACATGACTTTCAATTAAATAGATTCATTAACACATACATCCCTTGGGGTACACGAAGAGTCATTACGCGACTTAGATCCATACAACATCAATAAAGAATAGAATCCAAAGATATAAAGTAAACAATAACAAATATAAAATATACATGAAAATTCATTGATAAGAAGTCATATGTAAACATAAATACAACATATACATGATTACATAACACATTAAATAACAACTGCCATGGCTAATATTACATTACAGTACAATGTTCAAGAAGTACAATGATACAAAAGTGTTTCCAATCATGAACGGAAACCATACAACAAGATAACATGATACAAATAGTTAGAGAAATACAAGAATCAAAAGTGGCTTCAAGACAGATACAACTCTGAAGTCACTGCAACGGCACCAATCTGCACCTCTCAATCCTTGACTGGGAACCCAATGGGGTGCTTAGCACGTTCCACCCGACCATGTGAGTCCGAAGACCCACCCCCCGTGCTAGGAGCTAACAAGAAAGAGACCTCAACCAAGAACATCCAAACATGGAACCACAAGACTCAACATCATACAAAAGTATCATAACACTCAGGAATTATAATGACATAATCAACCACATCCAAGAGTCATAAATCTCATCACATAAATCAAAACAATAGCCAGTAAACAAGGAACCAAAGGAAGATCATAAAACACTTCCAAATCAAGTTGAATTAAAAACCATATCACAATTCTGAATCGCAATGATACAATACAATAACATCATATCACCGTACCATAAGAGTACAAGGTCAAAACCCAAACATCCACAAGATTTATACAAGACCAAAGAATACACCAAAGATCAAATAGGGTAAAACCATAAATCAATTCAAAAGAACTATGTTTCATCAGTTCAAGACAAAGAACCACTTCCAGAGGATTTCCAAAGAAGCAACATAATAAAGAGTGTTAGAGGAGAGTGTCATCGCATGGCTTAACATGGATTATCCAGACTACCACTATCGCAAGGTGCCGCCTTCGTCTACTGACAAATTATCCAGACAATCCAGGCAATAGGAGCCTCCTCCATCTATGGTTATCCAGACTACCTGTCTCAAGGAGCCGCTCCATAGGGTTACACATGCGGAACCGTTAACCTTTCATGAAGACAAGGTAACAATCTTTCCAACCACGGCCTTCTCAATCCCCTTTAGTCTGTGGTAGCACTCAAAGGCGGATGAGGCATCAATTATCTTTTTAATGTGATTCTACCCACCCCCTAGTTAATTATTTAAATTATCACTTATTAATTTCACTCTAACGAGGGCTATCCTGGCGCCCCTTTGTGCGCCGACCACCCACTTAGAGCCACTCTCACTCCAGACACTCAAAACATAAAAACCAAATCCAAGGGTTGTACACCATAACAAGTGCATTAGATCACAACAGAGAAGCATGCAGGCCATTACCCATCTTGCCATAAATACATAATCAAAATCTCAACGATTCATGTACAACCCTTCAAAACATGAACCAAAACACTTGCCACAACAAGGCACATAAAAAGGAGGAACATTAACCAATAGTAAAATAAACCTCCGAAAGATTCTCATAAAGTTACACGAGGGTTTCCCCATGAAAATATGACATTAATAAAAGAAAAACCTTGAAGAACCAAATGCGATTCAAATATAGTGAGAGAATACATCAAAATAAGATCAACAACTCCAATAACAACATCAACAACTTCGATACGAACTAATTCGAGAATCCAAGGGAAACCTCTATTTTCTCCTCTCGGAATACCCATAATTCAAAGAACTTTCCAAATTTGACTCATCAACAACTCAAGTAGAACCGTCAATCATGACAAAGACAACATTAACCGATTTACCACTTAGAGTAAAGCACAAAAAGAAAACATATGGGTTCCCAACTAATAACAACATACATCAATTGAGAGAAAATTCCCAACTCAAAATCAACTCATGAAAAGTCACATCGAAAGAATCCATAAAACCACACATTCTAATAATATATCCATTCATTCAATAAGAAGTAACCTGAAACCATCTAAAAAGAACATTATTCTAACGATCAAACATTTCCATCATTTAAAGATATCACAATATTGCAAAGTGAAGATATAATTTGATGTTATAAGCCACAAGACACTAATTCTCAAGCATACTCTTCCAAACACAAATTAAAACAATCATGAACAATAATACGGGTTCCCATTTTACACACATAATTACATACAAGGACCATTAGACACATCAACCTTGAAGAACACTATCTTAAAACACTTACAATGAACAGGCCATCGAGACATCTCCATAAATATCCCACAAATCACACCCACCTTAAAACAATTACATAACACTTAAACCAATAATCAAAACACTTTGTTTAAAACAACAATCACTCACACCTTATAACCATAAGGACATTCCTTAATTTAGGCATTATTTCAACGTTCTTATCACTTACTTTAAGGTATCCACTTAATCTAATTAAAAGCATATTTACTACAAATAATTATATTTAAAATAACTATATCGTTTATAAGATAACCAACTCCATCGACTGTTTAATATGAATCCTAATTATAACTTTAAAATGTAATACTAAGATGACAATTCTATAAATTACAACTTTATTATAATCCTAAGGTGACGATAATAATAAATTATTTCACATAGCAGTTTGATAAATAACTATTATTCACAGACTCACTAGATAACAAAAAAGGTAAAACCATTTAACATTTAATCAGTATCATCTAAATTAATTAACCTATGAACCTAGAATTTATCCTCACTTAAAAATAACTTTATCATTTAACCTTCAAGTAAAAGAAACTATGAAAATGTAGAATCACTTATCTCCTTTAGTGAACCCTAAAACTTAATTACCATATAAATCGATTTATTTTAACTAAATACACAGTTCATTTATCTACAACAAAATTAAATACCTATTTCAATAATGTTTATTCGGTTAAAATCCTTTGTTAAATAATAATTTACTAAACAACCTAGCGAAATAACCATTTTCACTTTAATTATTTACCCAATTCTTTTATTTTCTAAAGCGAATTCAATACTTCATTTACAAATCAACTATCTAATTAAAATTCTTTATCACCTTTTATTACTTCACTTACCATAAAATAAAATTACACTTTTACTTAACTCACTATCTTACAAAACATTCTAACACTCGATTCATATTTTACTTTAATTCACTCACTTGACTAAAACTTAATAAGTATCTATTTATTCCAAATAAAAGAGGAAGATATCTATTACTCCAAAGCTACCCATAAAAATACTAAATATTGCAAATACAAGAATCTAGGTATCCCTCACATAATTAATACCCAATCTTATATCTAAATATTTATACCTGAAAGAGAAATTATAAATCAACTACTTGAAAGAGGGAATGTTCAATACCAACTAGAGCTCATTAATTATTTCTTTATTTATTTATTTAATTATCTCTTGGAATAATTATACAGTTTACCTATCACGCTAGGATTACTATCTTGACAAAGCCGCTTAAATCCGTTTTTATTTTATTATAATAAACTATAATGTAAATTATACTCACAATGATAACTTTCGTGAGGTGTAAATAGTAATATGAGTATATATATTGCACGGAAATGAATTATTGCATCCCAATCAAAGACCAAGATTTTATCTGTGTTTAAGGCTTACCATTTGACCTAAAGCATCTGCAATAGATGAGACAGGTTGGTATGAAATAAGAGAGTTTATTTAAATCTATACACCCTACCAAGTTTAATTGCGCTGCAGCCACCGGTTGTCAATGAAAACAGAAAGGTTATTAAATTTAATAGCTGCCGCTGTGGTGGTTACCAAAGATGCCAGGGAGACTATTTAATTATCACTTATTTAATTCTGTACAATGTTTCAACTCTAATTGCTGTGACAGTGACAGGCTGCCAAGGGTTTCAGAGGAACTATTTAATTACTACATTTTTGCAAGTCTAACGTTGCAGCTGTGATAATTTTGCCTATAGTTTCGGGGAGATTTTAAAAATTTAGATTACCAGACTATGTGAAGGAGCTCATCTAAGCACTGTATCCAATAACATCAATTTCTCTCAGCTTCGACTGAACGGAGGTAACTGGCAAGGCTAGAAACATGGCGCAGACCAAGAGAATTAAATAATCTGCTCATGGACGGCATCAGAGAAGACACACGAACCAAGCTTTCCTCCAAGTTGGAGATGGTTACGGTTGCAAACATGTGAGACGCCATTTTAAAGAAAGTGAATTTTAGAATTTGGAAATATCGCCATTTACTTGTATTATTATCAAATCCCGAATGTTATCCACAAAACTAAAAAGAAGAAGAAAGGTGAGGTGCAAAATACGTGACTTATGAGAATTTCCTGCAGAGTCTACCCATTTTATTTTATTTTTTTATCAACATAGGTGATAATTTGTCAAAATGCAACCAATCTGAGAGCTGCTCTTTCAGGAAGTGATTAACTTGCCCCTATCGGCCAAAATCAAGAGAATTAATATTATATTTATTAAAACAATAAATCTTTATAGGTTAAAATTAGATTAATCTTTAACTTGTTAAATAAATTTTATTTTCTTTATATCACAACTTAATTATGACTCTCAATGGATGGTAATTATTATCATTATTATTCAATTTTTATTTAAATTTATTTTATTTTATTTTCCTCTGTTTTGACATCAATTTCTGTAAACATAAATTTACGTTGATTTTATTAACTGTTCTACTCGGTGGCACTAGTTTACAAATAACTAGGGTTGGTATTAAAAGCACGTACAATAAAGCTTTTACTAGGTTATACGTATGGAAAAATAATTATAATGTGCACCTTGTCATGGTAGGATGCTCGTGTACAGGCAGAGGGGATATGCAAAAATTGAATTATCTGTGTTGGAAGGATTCCGTGTTGAATTGTTTACAGCCAATATCTAAACCGCTTCAATGAAATTTTTATTAAAGAAATTATATGGAAACAATCTATACAAATTCAATGATTACACACTAAAATCTTTACATTCAATTGACAGAATAACATTCACAAATGCAATTATTATTTATTTCAAGCTTTGCTTTAAATCAAAAGAATAATCTACTTTAATGAAAACTCATCAAACCTCTAGTTTAAATAGAATATTTATGAAGACCTAGAATTATTCATAAAATAATTTGCACAAAGTAAAAAAAATAGGTCACAGAGATAAAAAGAGAACATGAACACCAATTTACGTGGAAAACTCCAACTGGAAAAAAAAATACCACTCCAAAATATCCGCAACTTATTTTTATTGATCATCAATGAAAAAAAAAATACCTTTCCTCGATCCAATTTATTGAGGTTGAAGGATGGATCAGCCAGAACAGAAGCCATTACGCCTAAAACTTTTGCTGCATCTTCAAACCCTTGGTCAGAAAGCGAACAAACAGCATAACGACATTCGAATAAGAAGGTGCTCTCCAATTGGTTCACAGAGAGAACTCCTCCTAAATTTTTCTTGCCTCCTCTTAAAGAAAATACCAAATTCTCCGTTCAACCGCCCTAACTCCTCTTTCTCCTCCGTAAAAGATTTTCAAAAATAACTAATTTTTTTTATTTACCCACTTTAATTTATCATTACTTTATGTATTTATTTATTGAATTTCAACCAACAACTTCTTTTGTTTTAAATTACTTCCACTTAACTCTAAATTTTAACTAAAACAAATTTTCATAAATAATTAACTTTTAATTAAAATATAATTCAATAAATATTTTTACCTTAATTTATTTAATCTTAAATACAATTTTAATATTTATTCCTCTCTAATATTATCTTACTTTTAGATTTATTAATTGAATTTAATCATTAAATGATAATTACTTTTCCTCATCAAATTCGATTACTTTCAATAACCAACTCCCAAGATAATTAAATTAATGTTTATTATTGAATCTAATTATTTATTTAATTCCCAATAAAACAAGTAACCTTATAATTAAATTAACTTAATTAATCAACTCCAAGCGTATTATTAGTGTTATCTCATAATCTTAAAATTAAATTAAATAATGAAATCACCACATCATCCTGACATTACTAACAACAACTTACTTAACATCAACGATGACCGAAACGGAGGGCACTACATCCTCCCCCCCTAGGCTTCAACTTACTCCCGAAAGTTGAGCTCAAGTACAAACAAAAACATATGCACATCAACACCACAAGTCAAATCATCAATTAAATGTCATCAGGTAAGCAACGAAAATTAAACGAACCAAAATAAGGAAATGATACCAAAATGATAATAGTAACAGGGTTGCAACCAAACTAATTTTCCAAACACTATGACGGAGTGGACAAACTCAGTCGAGGAAACTTTCTTGTCAGCTCCTATGTTCAACGTCAAGCCCATTGGGTGTTGATGATGCTCGCCCAGTCCTGACAATGTAGGTGGTATCAAGACTTAATTCCTGCAATCCTGCATGAAAACAAACATTGTGCACGATACATATATATCACAAATACATCGTGAGAGGAAATCCCAGCATAGTAGGGCACTCACGAGTGAGTGATACCACACTGTCCCTCCACTAACCACACATAATAGTCAAAACAATTCTAATAACTCATAAATAGTTTACTTCTTACTAGTTAAAAAATATTCTCATAAGGATGCTAACCATAAATCTAATCCATCTACTATATCACAATGAATTACTACTTGACATTATAAGTACCTATACCTACATATTACAATTACATTACCTTCGTCACTATGCTTTCTGAAGCCAACCTCCTGTAAATCAAAAGCTAACATAGAACATTGCACATTAGTACCAATAATTCAAGTTGCATTTAACCTCAAGATACTATATTCTGCTAAAAATCATAGAATAATTATCCACCAAACCTCATATTTTCGTTAAAACTCATAATTTTCACACAAAGAACTCCACATTAACCTTTATTCACACCAAATCTCACATCAATTTCAATAAAATTTTACACCTTCACAAATTCACAAAAAACATAATTCATCACTCAAAGACAACAAAATTGCAGATTCCACACACACTTGATATAATCACACACATAAAACACATCACCAAGACACACTTCACACTAAAACTCAAGGGTCCCTAGAGCATCCCCGACAAAAAGGATATCGGTGCATTGCGCACTACACCGCGGGTCCTATCCTTTCAATCGGTTTCCTGCACCATCGACCCAACACCGGTTAACAGAAGAAACTCAGGTTCACAACAATGACAACAGAGAAGTGGAACTCAAGATGTACGGGTCTAAGCGCAAGGTTACATAGTGAGCACAAATAGTGCCCAGTGTATGAACCTATGCTCTGATACTAATGTTGTAACGCCACGCCATGCGAACCCCAAAGGACAATAACACAATAATTACAGCACAATTTTTTTTTTAAATAAACATAACATACATGTAATACACATTAAGTCATAACATGACTTTCAATTAAATAGATTCATTAACACATACATCCCTTGGGGTACACGAAGAGTCATTACGCGACTTAGATCCATACAACATCAATAAAGAATAGAATCCAAAGATATAAAGTAAACAATAACAAATATAATATATACATGAAAATTCATTGATAAGAAGTCATATGTAAACATAAATACAACATATACATGATTACATAACACATTAAATAACAACTGCCATGGCTAATATTACATTACAGTACAATGTTCAAGAAGTACAATGATACAAAAGTGTTTCCAATCATGAACGGAAACCATACAACAAGATAACATGATACAAATAGTTAGAGAAATACAAGAATCAAAACTAGCTTCAAGACAGATACAACTCTGAAGTCGCTGCAACGGCACCAATCTGCACCTCTCGATCCTTGACTGGGAACCCAATGGGGTGCTTAGCACGTTCCACCCGACCATGTGAGTCCGAAGACCCATCCCCCGTGCTAGGAGCTAACAAGAAAGAGACCTCAACCAAGAACATCCAAACATGGAACCACAAGACTCAACGTCATACAAAAGTATCATAACACTCAGGAATTATAATGACATAATCAACCACATCCAAGAGTCATAAATCTCATCACATAAATCAAAACAATAGCCAGTAAACAAGGAACCAAAGGAAGATCATAAAACACTTCCAAATCAAGTTGAATTAAAAACCATATCACAATTCAGAAACACAATGATACAATACAATAACATCATATCACCGTACCATAAGAGTACAAGGTCAAAACCCAAACATCCACAAGATTTATACAAGACCAAAGAATACACCAAAGATCAAATAGGGTAAAACCATAAATCAATTCAAAACAACTATGTTTCATCAGTTCAAGACAAAGAACCACTTCCAGAGGATTTCCAAAGAAGCAACATAATAAGGAGTGTTAGAGGAGAGTGTCATCGCATGGCTTAACATGGATTATCCAGACTACCATTATCGCAAGGTGCCGCCTTCGTCTACTGACAAATTATCCAGACAATCCAGGCAATAGGATCCTCCATCTATGGTTATCCAGACTACCTGTCTCAAGGAGCCGCTCCATAGGGTTGCTCATGCGGAACCGTTAACCTTTCATGAAGACAAGGTAACAATCTTTCCAACCACGGCCTTCTCAATCCCCTTTAGTCTGTGGTAGCACTCAAAGGCGGATGAGGCATCAATTATCTTTTTAATGTGATTCTACCCACCCCCTAGTTAATTATTTAAATTATCACTTATTAATTTCACTCTAACGAGGGCTATCCTGGCGCCCCTTTGTGCACCGACCACCCACTTAGAGCCACTCTCACTCCAGACACTCAAAACATAAAAACCAAATCCAAGGGTTGTACACCATAACAAGTACATTAGATCACAACAGAGAAGCATGCAAGGCATTACCCATCTTGCCATAAATACATAATCAAAATCTCAACGATTCATGTACAACCCTTTCAAAACATGAACCAAAACACTTGCCACAACAAGGCACATAAAAAGGAGGAACATTAACCAATAGTAAAATAAACCTCCGAAAGATTCTCATAAAGTTACACGAGGGTTTCCCCATGAAAATATGACAACAATAAAAGAAAAACCTTGAAGAACCAAATGCGATTCAAATATAGCGAGAGAATACATCAAAATAAGATCAACAACTCCAATAACAACATCAACAACTTCGATACGAACTAATTCGAGAATCCAAGGGAAACCTCTATTTTCTCCTCTCGGAATACCCATAATTCAAAGAACTTTCCAAATTTGACTCATCAACAACTCAAGTAGAACCGTCAATCATGACAAAGACAACATTAACCGATTTACCACTTAGAGTAAAGCACAAAAAGAAAACATATGGGTTCCCAACGAATAACAACATACATCAATTCAGAGAAAATTCCCAACTCAAAATCAACTCATGAAAAGTCACATCGAAAGAATCCATAAAACCACACATTCTAATAATATATCCATTCATTCAATAAGAAGTAACCTGAAACCATCTAAAAAGAACATTATTCTAACGATCAAACATTTCCATCATTTAAAGATATCACAATATTGCAAAGTGAAGATATAATTTGATGTTATAAGCCACAAGACACTAATTCTCAAGCATACTCTTCCAAACACAAATTAAAACAATCATGAACAATAATACGGGTTCCCATTTTACACACATAATTACATACAAGGACCATTACACACATCAACCTTGAAGAACACTATCTTAAAACACTTACAATGAACAGGCCATCGAGACATCTCCATAAATATCCCACAAATCACACCCACCTTAAAACAATTACATAACACTTAAACCAATAATCAAAACACTTTGTTTAAAACAACAATCACTCACACCTTATAACCATAAGGACATTCCTTAATTTAGGCATTATTTCAACATTCTTATCACTTACTTTAAGGTATCCACTTAATCTAATTAAAAGCATATTTACTACAAATAATTATATTTAAAATAACTATATCGTTTATAAGATAACCAACTCCATCGACTGTTTAATATGAATCCTAATTATAACTTTAAAATGTAATACTAAGATGACAATTCTATAAATTACAACTTTATTATAATCCTAAGGTGACGATACTAATAAATTATTTCACATAGCAGTTTGATAAATAACTATTATTCACAGACTCACTAGATAACAAAAAAGGTAAAACCATTTAACATTTAATCAGTATCATCTAAATTAATTAACCTATGAACCTAGAATTTATCCTCACTTAAAAATAACTTTATCATTTAACCTTCAAGTAAAAGAAACTATGAAAATGTAGAATCACTTATCTCCTTTAGTGAACCCTAAAACTTAATTACCATATAAATCGATTTATTTTAACTAAATACATAGTTCATTTATCTACAACAAAATTAAATACCTATTTCAATAATGTTTATTCGGTTAAAATCCTTTGTTGAATAATAATTTACTAAACAACCTAGCGAAATAACCATTTTCACTTTAATTATTTACCCAATTCTTTTATTTTCTAAAGCGAATTTAATACTTCATTTACGAATCAACTATCTAATTAAAATTCTTTATCACCTTTTATTACTTCACTTACCATAAAATAAAATTACACTTTTACTTAACTCACTATCTTACAAAACATTCTAACACTCGATTCATATTTTACTTTAATTCACTCACTTGACTAAAACTTAATAAGTATCTATTTATTCCAAATAAAAGAGGAAGATATCTATTACTCCAAAGCTACCCATAAAAATACTAAATATTGCCAATACAAGAATCTAGGTATCCCTCACATAATTAATACCCAATCTTATATCTAAATATTTATACCTGAAAGAGAAATTATAAATCAACTACTTGAAAGAGGGAATGTTCAATACCAACTAGAGCTCATTAATTATTTCTTTATTTATTTATTTAATTATCTCTTGGAATAATTATACAGTTTACCTATCACGCTAGGATTACTATCTTGACAAAGCCGCTTAAATCCTTTTTTTATTTTATTATAATAAACTATAATGTAAATTATACTCACAATGATAACTTTCGTGAGGTGTAAATAGTAATATGAGTATATATATATATATATATATATATATATATATATATATATATATATATATATTGCACGGAAATGAATTATTGCATCCCAATCAAAGACCAAGATTTTATTTGTGTTTAAGGCTTACCATTTGACCTAAAGCATCTGCAATAGATGAGACAGGTTGGTATGAAATAAGAGAGTTTATTGAATCTATACACCCTACCAAGTTTAATTGCGCTGCAGCCACCGGTTGTCAATGAAAACAGAAAGGTTATTAAATTTAATAGCTGCCGCTGTGGTGGTTACCAAAGATGCCAAGGAGACTATTTAATTATCACTTATTTAATTATGTACAATGTTTCAACTCTAATTGCTGTGACAGTGACAGGTTGCCAAGGGTTTCAGAGGAACTATTTAATTACTACATTTTTGCAAGTCTAACGTTGCAGCTGTGATAATTTTGCCTATAGTTTCGGGGAGATTTTAAAAATTTAGATTACCAGACTATGAGAAGGAGCTCATCTAAGCACTGTATCCAATAACATCAATTTCTCTCAGCTTCGACTGAACGGAGGTAACTGGCAAGGCTAGAAACATGGCGCAGACCAAGAGAATTAAATAATCTGCTCATGGACGGCATCAGAGAAGACACACGAACTAAGCTTTCCTCCAAGTTAGAGATGGTTACGGTTGCAAACATGTGAGACGCCATTTTAAAGAAAGTGAATTTTAGAATTTGGAAATATCGCCATTTACTTGTATTATTATCAAATCCCGAATGTTATCCACAAAACTAAAAAGAAGAAGAAAGGTGAGGTGCAAAATACGTGACTTATGAGAATTTCTTGCAAAGTCTACCCATTTTATTTTATTTTTTTATCAGCATAGGTGATAATTTGTCAAAATGCAACCAATCTGACAGCTGCTCTTTTAGGAAGTAATTAACTTGCCGCTATCGGCCAAAATCAAGAGAATTAATATTATATTTATTAAAACAATAAATCTTTATAGGTTAAAATTAGATTAATCTTTAACTTGTTAAATAAATTTTATTTTCTTTATATCACAACTTAATTATGACTCTCAATGGATGGTAATTATTATCATTATTATTCAATTTTTATTTAAATTTATTTTATTTTATTTTCTTCTGTTTTGACATCAATTTCTATAAACATAAATTTACGTTGATTTTATTAACTGTTCTACTTGGTGGCACTAGTTTACAAATAACTAGGGTTGGTATTAAAAGCACGTACAATAAAGCTTTTACTAGGTTATACGTATGGAAAAATAATTATAATGTGCACCTTGCCATGGTAGGATGCTCGTGTACAGGCAGAGGGGATATGCAAAAATTGAATTATCTGTGTTGGAAGGATTCCGTGTTGAATTGTTTACAGCCAATATCTAAACCGCTTCAATGAAATTTTTATTAAAGAAATTATATGGAAACAATCTGTACAAATTCAATGATTACACACTAAAATCTTTACATTCAATTGACAGAATAACATTCACAAATGCAATTATTATTTATTTCAAGCTTTGCTTTAAATCAAAAGAATAATCTACTTTAATGAAAACTCATCAAACCTCTAGTTTAAATAGAATATTTATGAAGACCTAGAATTATTCATAAAATAATTTGCACAAAGTAAAAAAAAATAGGTCACAGAGATAAAAAGAGAACATGAACACCAATTTACGTGGAAAACTCCAACTGGAAAAAAAATACCACTCCAAAATATCCGCAACTTATTTTTATTGATCATCAATGAAAAAAAAATACCTTTCCTCGATCCCTTCCAGACAAGAGCAGTAATTTATTGAGGTTGAAGGATGGATCAGCCAGCAATTACGCCTAAAAATTTTGCCGCATCTTCAAACCCTTCGTCAGTGTAGAATTCCCCTAAATTTTTTCTTGCCTCCTCTTAAAGAAAATACCAAATTCTCCGTTCAACCGCCCTAACTCCTCTTTCTCCTCCGTAAAAGATTTTCAAAAAAAATAACTAATTTTTATTTACCCACTTTAATTAATCATTACTTTATATATTTATTTATTTAATTTCAACCAATAACTTCTTTTGTTTTAAATTACTTCCACTTAACTCTAAATTTTAACTAAAACAAATTTTCATAAATATTTAACTTTTAATTAAAATATAATTCAATAAATATTTTTACCTTAATTTATTTAATCTTAAATACAATTTTAATATTTATTCCTCTCTAATATTATCTTACTTTTAGATTTATTAATTGAATTTAATCATTAAATGATAATTACCTTTCCTCGATTATTTTAAATAACTAACTCCCAACGATAATTAAATTGACCTTTATTATTGAATCTAATTCTTTATTTAATTCTAGGTAAAATTAAATTAATTTTATTAATCAAATCCAAACATATTATTAATGTTACCTCATAACCTTAAAATTAAATTAAATAATAAAATCACCACATCATCATGACATTACCAACAACAACTTACTTAACATCAATGACGACCGAAACGGAGGGCACTACATCTATTTCACTTCAATCCCTCTCCCATTGTGAGGTCTTTCCCCCCACCCTAACTGGATAACTCTCTATCCCTCTCAAGTCTCTATCATTCTCAAGTCTCAGTCTCTACCACGCTACTAGGACTAATCTCTCTCACTCATATTCCCTCTCCCTCTATCTCAAGTCTCACTCCCTTCCTATTGATATTGTGAAAGCATTTCAAAGCACTACATTTGGTGCTCTCCAAATTTGGTGAGTGCCAAATGTTTTTTTAGCTTGAACAATAAAATAGGGGTTAACCCCATGATTTTGGCCCACATTCTTCTGCTTTTGTCTGGTTCAATGCTTAATCTGATAGAGAAATGTCTTTTTTATCTAGTTTACTCCCTATTGTACCAATCTATGCGTGATCCATCACCTTTTTTCCACCAATTTGCATGCAAACAACGTAGATGAAGACATTTTGAAGTTTATGTATCATTTTACATTATCTCAAGTAATATATTCATTTTTGGTAATATTGAAATGTTTATATTTAGTATGTTTGTTTACTTTTGAAAATAATCTAAATTCCTTTAATAATTTTATTAATCATAACAATTGGACATAGAATTCAACATTAAATTCATTATTACTAATGGTTGTGGGAAAACTTTTATTTTCAACTCATTTAGAAAACCTAAGAGCTTTCATCAATGTTAATGTGCAAGTTTCTATTAATTTTTTTGTGCCATAAAGAAATCACCTTCACCATGTGCTCAGATAATTTCAAGTGACTCAAGACATAGTTGGTTTAATGCAAGTTTCCATTCATTCATACCATATACCATTCTTCTTTGGTAGATTTATGTATGAAAAATGTTGTAGCATATTGACATGTAAATGATAATTCCAAACAGCTCATTGCCTTCTTTCATAAAATGCTTTGGTGTGTTCAATAAAATGCAATGTAATCAACATTATCAATATGTTTCATAAAATGCATTACTTAATTTTGTTCTATGTGTGATTGTGAATATGTAGCATTCAACGTCATTCCGAGGAAATGACCAAAGCCTCTAGCATCGAAAGAACATGCAGTAAAAAATGCAAGTAGAATAGAATAAAAAATTGTAGCTTGTGAAGCAAAAGAATTGCAACCCATAAAACCAAAATTTCTCGTGCAATCTAAGAGAGATGTACAATTGGAAAAACAAAAGGCACAAATGGAAAATTTATGTGGAAGGACACAAATGGATCCCCAAGTTGGAGGCACATCATCAACCATAGGTGAAGTTCAATGCACATCTCTAGTTGAAGACACACCAACAACAACATGTGGTCTTCCAAGTAGATCAGAAATCACACCTACAGTTGAAGACACACCATCAACAAAATTGTGTTTCAAAAGTACATCAACAAACATGCCTCTATTTGAAGTCACTCCACAAACGACATCTCAAGTTGGAGGTACAAAATCGTTTACATGTCAATCTCAAGGTATGCCATCAATTGCACCTTCGATTGAAGGGACGCGATCTATCCCCAATGTTGTTGGCATTCCTAATGTTGACAAAAATTTACATTTGAGAACTCCTCCTAGAGTTTTGCATAGAAAACCTAGATTTTTGATTGATATTGATTCCAATGTTTTAAAATGGATGCCTGATAAGATGTCAAAATGTACATGTCAAAGAGTTGCACAGAGGATATGGAGTTTTTTTTGTTTAGAAGCTAAGTGAGGGTGGAAGATGCCAACTATTTGTTGAAATGATGAGGCAACTCCAATTTAGGCCCACCATGAAGGCTCTTGGGATGAGATTTTTGAATGACTCAAGTGAAAATTCCATTGTAAAGAACTTGATGAGTGCATATGAGAGCGTGGGTTCTACCTCATGCATGAAGGATAGTTGTGCCACAAGACATGTGATGACAACAACACTGTTAAGCAGTCAAACAAGGAATAAAGTGAACCTTACAAAGAAAAGTAAGTCTTTGAAAATAAGTAGATCATCTCTAATGAGAGCCAAAGGAAGGCATGAAAGATTGGAGGAACCAAATAGCAATGAGTTATGGGCATTCTTAGGTAGAGTTCCATGGAAAGATAAAAGAATTCCTCAACGCTTGAGATCTTTAATAGTAGATTATTGGAAGTGTAACATAATGACCTCTCCTAATCAAAGAGATGTTGTAAGAAGGAGAATTGGTAGTAAAACATGTGAGCCATATCCAAATCATTATTTGGATACCACTTAAACCCAATTTTTTGCTGATTTTGTACAAAAGTTTCCTGAAATTAAAATATGTCAAAGGTATTTTGAAATGCTAAAGCCTTTTATGTCAAAATAAATCGCACACGCACTAATTGTTGTTGTAGAGTACATATTGAATTTTCTAACCATTATGATGTTTATCAATGTATATGTGTAAATATGTATACTGACAATGTTTTACATGAATGTAACATAAGGCCTCCACCCAAATCCTCAAGGGAATTCTTATCTTCCATTTTATGTGAAAGAGAGGATGGTCAAATTTTTTACAAGTCATGTTTGGATGGCATATGCCATCATTGTGGTGGCATGCAACATTTTCAAATTTCCCAACACATGGCTAGTACACACACAATTGGAGACAAAATTGTCGAATTTGGAAAATACAAGACAGTGGCCTACAATCTAAAAGATGGGAAAGAACCAAAGAAGTGTAAATTGGTTAGTGATAAGATTCTAGTATATCAGTTTATGGGCATTTTCCATGATCAGGTGGTCTATGAGTATGCAAGGCATACACATAGAGCTCAATGGTTGGACTCAGAGTTCAAGTTATGCAAGGACACATTTCCACTTCATAGCATTGTTTCAGTTGTCAAATTCATGGAGAACTACATAGTACAACCATAGAACTAGGTGCAATCATAGTACTAAAACTCCACATAGGTTGCTATATTTGTGCATATAGCATTCATTCATGCAAATGATAGTACAAAGGATAACAGGAAAGTATTGAGGGAGTATCACTTTTACATCAGTGATGATTGCACACATTCTACCGAGTTTGTGCAGGGTTTCTTTTAGATGTTCTATGTTGATCTGGCTAGCAAGGGAATATCATTCAGACAACATATCATATGGTCAGATAAGTGTACATCACAATTCAATAATTCCAAAATGTTTTACTAGTTGAGCAGGATGCATAGGATTGGTGGTGTTCAGCATATGTGGAACTTCTCAGAGGCCGGGCATGGAAAGTGGGAGCATGATGGAGTGGGTGCATGTATCAAAAGAGCCCTTGCACAAGAAGAGTTAAAGTATAAATACATTGTAAAATTGATAGATACAAGAGCAATTATCGAGTGGTGCAATCATGCAATGGCTCCAGGTAGTCAAAGTAATTCTTTAGTTCATAGATTTTTTCATTTACTAGATGATACTAACATTGAAAAATATGAGGATTGTTGTACACCAATAGGATC